>JAYESA010000018.1:113864028-114146528 GCA_036927795.1 Iris macrosiphon
TTGATTATCAGATTGTATCTTAATTGGTTCTTAAAGTATCATCTCAATACTTATTTATTTCTGTTATTTCAGGACTTTGTTCCATCATTCTTTAGCTTAGCAGTAGAGATACTTTCAGTTCTTTAGTCCAGTTCCTTATAGAGCTTCATTCCATTATGGTTCCTTATTAGTGTGATAATTGGTAAATTATAATTAGGTCGGTGACTTGAGTATCAGTATTGCCTATTGAGAGTATGACTTGTGAGTCTGTAAGTGGTGCTTAATTAGGCATGTGAGTAATAGGCATAAATCTAGGGATAACCCATACATAGTACCTTTGTAACACCCTGTTCCGCTCAAGCGGACTGCCGACTCAATCGGCAATCGTGCAGCTGTCCCGACCTGCTTTGCCTCAATCAAGAAGCAAAGGATATCCAGACTTGTCCCTACAGGATCCGGCTTGGACTTTCAGAGGCTCGCTCAGACGTAACGCTCTACCGAGGCGAATCATCGCTAAGGTGGGTGGCTACGGTGAACTTGTCTTTGCTTAGCCAGCACACATAAAATCTGGAATATTCATGCTAGTCGCTAGGTGATAACCTCATGCATGCTAATAAATCCAATGCACCTAGCTAAGGGAATAATCCCAACTTGTACTGCTTGCTAGAACATGGAAAATGAAAATACTGCTTATATACAGACCCTCGCATGCTAAGTCCCTTAACGGTTTTAACTCTCGGCTTACCTTCGGGTCCGAGCAACGTGCCTGCTTACGTTCCTTAGAAACGCATGCTTGTCTGTTTGTATATTACCGTATTTTCATCCAAACCTCGGAAGACTACTACGTAGTCGTTCCGTGCCTGAATGAACCTGCAAGTATCCGGGACCGTTAGGTCACTACGCAGCCCCGAACCAGGGGAGTGCATCAAGACGAGTTATTGTACAAAGAACAAGATCCAAGTATCCCGTGTACTCGTATACTCGTGTTCCCGTGCACTCGTGTTCTCGTGTTCTCTTGTTCAAAGTGCACGTGTGTTCTCGTGTTCTCGTGTATCTCGTGATAATTGAATAACCCAAAAGAAAGTGCATGTCGCGGACAACTCGAAAACGAGGTATAGTTCCACGGACGGTCACCGGGGCACTGGGGCCGATCCGATCCGGATAGAACTCTTGTGTGGTCCCTCGTGTTCGGGCGAGTGGTTTGTAGCACCTCGTGTACTTACGTTGCATTCCACTTTCCCGGGACCACATCACGTGTGTAGTCCATCGTGTACGGACAAGATGGTTTGTAGCGCATCGTGTACTTTGTTGCATTCCATCTTGGCCTTGGACTACTTCATGTACAATCCATCGTGTACGGGCGAGATAGTTCGTAGCGCATCATGTGCTCTCGTTGCGTTCCACTCTCGTCTGGGATTAGTCCTTTATGGCTATGCCAGCGACTCATGTTCATATAGATAAGTCATCCTCGCTTAGCGGCTATCCGCGTGCGAGTCATTGCATCAAGAACAACTGAGCACACCAAATACTGCCCCGTTCAATGACTCTCATGTTTGCATGTTGCATATGCTTGCCTCCTGAATGTTTATACATGCCTCTGCTCGAATTTATACTGTTTGCCTCAATGTTTGCCTTGGACAGGGAAGGAGATGGTAAGTTGGTAAGTCTCGCCGTGTTTCCTCTAACATCGCACGGCGCACTGCCGACACGTTAGGCTATTCAATATCTGCATAAAACTGATCCTAAGGCAACTAGAAAGACAACTTAATAGTTGTGCACGGAACCTGTATTACGTGTTTGGATTTGTCGAGCGGGCGAGTAGCTTCCCCACCAGTGCATTCAATGTACTGATAATCCACCAGTTTGATATGTAGGGTACGGGAGAACCTCGTTCGGTGCGGACGCCTCCTTCGTGCGTGCTAAGGCGTGGACAACACTCCGAAGCAACGGTGCGTCCGGGACTGAAGCACATATACAAGACATAAGTTGTGAACATCGCCTGACCATCGCCTGTATATTCATTCCATAATTTTAGCCACTTGGCACGCTTTTACTGTTTTAGAGAGAGAGGCTTGAGCGACTTGTAATCTCGGCTATACGCCGCCTGTAACACTTGTTCATATCAATAAAGAGATTACTTTACTTGTTTCAATACTTCCGCTATATTGTCGACTCAGTGAACCTGTTACCGATCGCTATGCGTTCCTAAACTTCGCTGCACTCGGACAATCTGTGCGACTCTGTGGCTTAGAACTCTTGCCGCCAGCCAATGAACCATGGCCTTGCACGGGCGTGGCTCACGCTCGTGCGGCATCACGCCCGGATGGGTTAAGCGATCGTTCTGCGGGAGCGCTGGCGAGGGTGATTCCCGCCTAGCGGGAACGGCTGATTGCCTGCGGAAGATCGGGGCGTGACAACCTTGTAGCAATAGTTCTATGATAGGTATCATTATAGATAGTATGGGTACTAATGGTAGAAGGGAGAGTAGAGAGTATTAGTAGTGGTTCCATGAGTTAGTATCAGTATCAGCATGCATTCTCTGGATAGGCATGAATTCAGGTAGTTGGGTGAGCCAGGTAAACAATTAAGTATCAAGGAAATTGTGTTAGAAATCAATGGAGCATAATATACAATTGGGTGGTTGATACTTGGGTGTGTCAAGAGTAAAGAAATGTATATGCATAAAGGGTGTTAGTGAGTGTGTCATAATAGAATGATACCCATAAGTGTATATGAGAGTGTGAGGTAATCAGAATACATTGTATTAAAGTAGTAAGACTTGTGTTATAGGTAAAAGTATAGCATTGATGTGAGTAGAAAGGAGAATACCAGTATATGATTAATGATAGGTATATTACCTGATATTGAGGCTAGTGATGTGTTGGAAGCAATAGGTGGGAGAAGTGTATAGAAATTATATGCCGGATGCACAGTAGATGATGAGTGTCAGTATGAGTTCATGAGTATCAGAAAATGGAAGCTTGAGTGTTAATATTATGTCATGGGTTGAGAAATATCAAGATTGGTTATGGAAGATATGTATCACTGATTTATGTATACGTCTGTAAAAGGGGTTTGAGGAGAGAAACATATACATCAATAGAGATATGGAACCATATGTCTGCCTTTGAGAGTGAAGTAAAACGTGTGTATTATATAAGTTAATAACTAGTGCATTGGATACAAATGATTGTGATTTCTAGTGAGTATTATGAGGTGATCTAATGATGAAGCTAGTATCCAGAATAGTAGTAGTGTTGTGGTAAACTGTTGTAAGTATTAAGAAGCTAGTGACCTAGAACATTAAGGACATTTGTTGTGTAGTTAGGAAGCTAGTGTTACTATATCAAGAGTGCTAGTATTTCTATATCAGGGATTAGTTGAGTAATATGCTAGTAACAGTAAGTACCTTGTGTAATGACATTGGATTGGTGTATCAGTTAATATGGATAAAAAAGTATTTGGGAGTAACAGTACAAGTGATCCAAGTAGTAGAGGAGAAAGACAATATATATATATGAGTAAGTTTAGTAAGTATAGTACCTTACCAAATTTGATTATAGAGGTCGTATGTATCAGAGAATAGTCCGAGGGGTATAAGGATATCAATGAGATGTCATGGTATTGTAATGACTAGAAGATAATTGTGTATGTATTATGATACTGATGTACAGATAAGAACCTTAGGATGATTAACAAATATTAGAGGATGAGTTGCAACAAGTATCAGATAGAAAGAGATACCCTAGTAGCAAGAGACGGAGTACCTCAAGTATTATGAAAGTTTAGGCACAAGCATTTTAGTAACTAGTATAATAATATAGAGGAGAGACACGAGTAGCTTGGTATGGGGATGACATCTAAAATACATATGAGAGCTGGTGCATTGTGTAGGCAGTAATAAGATTTAAGTAAGGCATCATATTGGGAGTATTAAAGTTGGACGAGGGTGTGTTAATAAAATACATGATTGAAAAGGTATACAAGTGTTCCTTGCAAGAGAATGATTGAAAAACTTTGGTAATTAAAATGGAACAAAGTGGTAGTATCTTAGAAGTATTTTGTATAGTATCCTAAGTAGCAAGTGCCAGTGAGCTAAGCATGTCCATGGCCTAGAATTAGAGTATATCACTAGTATTTGGTAACCATCAATATTAAAGAATATCTTAAAAAGATTGATGATTAATAGTGTATGATGGAATAGGCCACAGGTGGCATAGCAGATTATCTCATCAGTAAAGGAAGATATCCCAGCAGGGCAGAGACTGAATTCAAGATAGTTAGAGTCTAATTTCTCTTTCAATATAATGGTAGGATTGTATGTTATAGGATATATACTATTTTAGACTATAATTGATGGGGTTTGACCATAGTAAGATTTGTATGAATAGGAAATGACTGGCCTAAGAGAGAGGGGTGAGATTTTTAATTTCAAGGATAAAATTCTTCTAAGGGGGGTAGATTTGCCCCTACCACATTTTCTAGGAAATGGTATTTTAGTCATTTAGTAATTAATTAAATATTATGCATGTTAAATATTTATTTATTTTATTATTTATTTATTGTTAGCATGTTAGATTTATTTTTGGACTTGTGTTAGTGGACCTAACTAGTTTAGTTTAGACTCATGGACCAACATTTAATTCTAGTTAGAATTGAGCCCAATAATTAGAAGCCCAATCATTAGGAGGATGATTAATTATATTAAACCATTAGATTAGAAGCTTCCCTCCTTAATTAATTTTTTCATGAGAGGCCCCAAGGGGTATTTTAGACTTTATATAGTAGCTTGAGGGAAGGGGCAAGTGAGGCCTATATAAAGGGGATAAAAACTTTTTCTCTCTTCATTTTTTATTCCAAATCTAGATCTAGAATTTTTCTCAACCAAATTCTATCAAATCTCTACCAAATTTCTACCTAATTCTTTTTTAAATCACCATTGGAGAGTAGTATTGCAAGGATCTAGAAGGAGAAAGCATGGATCTACAAAGAGGAGCAAGAATCTACAAGTTGGAGGCTAATTTTACCAATTTTGGAGGTTTTATTGGGAATCCATCTCCCAATAGGTATAACTTAATTTTCCCCCCTTAAATTAGGTTCTAAATCTGAGATTTAACTATGAAAAATCAACCCATATGCATAGGCTACCCATAAAATTTGGTTTTGTGTTCATAGGAGGTCTATTGTGAAAGTTATGGTACTTTTTTGTCAATTTTGGGAGAATTCCGAGATTAACATTTGTTGTGTGTATCAATTGGTCCTATAGATCAATTTGGCATGTACTTATATGTTTAGGGCTAGTATCGTGTCCACAATTGGGTACGTGTAGTTCATATCCCATCAATTTGGTGATACATGTTGATTTAGAATTTTTTTTCCTCCGACACGGGACTTTGTGCATGTCATATTTTGATATGGACACGTAGATTTGTGTTTGACTCTTCGTATTGTTCATAAATAATATATTAGATTTGTTCGTGTCCTTCGGGGTACGTTTGGATGTGTGATGGACTCGTGTCGCATGCGTATCCTAAATCTAATAGGATACGGGGTGATACGTTCTATGTGTTTGTGCAATTTAATTGTATATTTATTTCTCTTGTGTTCTTATTCATGGAAAGGTGTAATTATATATATGTATATATATTATTGTGTATATATATTTATGTAATATTGTGTCTTAGATCTATGTATATAGTTATATTATATTTATGTAGCTATTTTTCTATATATGTATTAGCTTTTAAATGTAGTAGTGTATTTATATATGTATTGTGTATATATATATGTATGTTGTTATATATATATATATATATTTATATATATGTTTTATATATATATATATATATATATATATATATATATATATATATATATATATATATAGAATTGTATGATATATATACACGGATATGAGATATTATGAATAGTGTACGTATATGATTCTATAATATGTGTTGTAAGTATTATTGTGAAGATGTACATATATATGTATGTGGAGGAGCTTGTATATATATATTGTGTTCTTTAGCGACATCAACAAAGGCAACAACAACAGCTTAGCAATAGCACAGCCGCAGCGTAGCAATAGCACAGCAGCAAAGTAGCAACAGCACAGCAGCAGCATTAGCGACAACAATAACAACAACAGCAGTGTAGCAACAGCATAGCAGCAGCATTAGCAACAACAATAGCGACAGCAGCAGAAAAACTGTCGCAGAAAACAACAGTATCAGCAGCCGTATCAGAGGCTATAGCGACGACTTTGGCGACAGCTGCAGAAATCCGTCACTATAACAGCAGAGTATCAGCAGCAACAACGGTTTCAGCGACAGCAGGCAAGGGCCTTTAGCGACAGTTTGACAGTTTTATTTATATATATATATATATATATATATATATATATATATATATATATATATATATATAAATATGTTCCTAATTGCTAATAGTATTTTAATATACTATATGTATCATAGTTAGTTGTTAGCATATAATATTATTGGGTAGTTAGTATATTTTAGTTAGCAAGTTATCTATTGTTATGAGTATCTTTAGTTATATGTATGTATGTATGTATGTATGTATGTATGTATGTATGTATGTATGTATGTATGTATGTATGTATGTATGTATGTGTATATGTATTAGTAGTTAGTTTTTAGTTGGTAGTTAGTAATTGTATTCCTATTAGTACATACTAGTAGTTATATTGGATTGATACCTACATATATAGCTAGAGGGGTAGTTAATATATACTAGAATTCACAAATACCTTGAGATACCAAGGTAAGTATCAAGGTATTGGAGGATAATCAAGGTATTGAGTTTGGGTATCAAGATAGAAGTTTAGTGTTGTGATACCAAGTTGGTTCAAAAACCAAGATATCTATTTAATATTGTAATTAGGATTTTATATAATTAATAATTGTTTGATATTTTTATGTGGTATTTTACCTATTGATTTTCGTATCCAGAGATACGGTATCCTAGTATCCTAAGATATTATTTTATGACCTAGACTTTAGTATTTTAACCCAATATCTTTGTATTAGACTTATGCAAACTAGAAATAGGTAGTTGACCTTAATTGACCATAGTTTGACTATAGTTGACCGATTTTGACTTAGAGTTGACCGAGTTTGACTTTTGACTTAGAATTGACTTGTTGACCTAGATGTTGACTAGTTTAACTTATTTTCTTCCAGAACCTTGTATTAATGCAATATTCCATGTAAAGGTCTGTGTGACACCAGTTTGGATAGTTTGACATTAATTTCTCTGGACTGCAGGCGAGTACATTCTCTGATAGTTTCTCATTTATGATATCCTCTGTGTTCATTGTATCTAGTGTATATATCCATGTCTTCTTGACACGATGGTTATACGGATTGGTATATCCGGATCTCATCATTAGATATTATTCCTTGGTATATGGTGTATCTTGTGTAAGCCTTGTTTCATTGATTATCTTGTACATGTACAGACACTGATTCTTGGGAAGAGTCGCTATCTTCTTGGGGAATTCTGTGCCATAGTGTACCATGGTTGGATCCACTATACCAGTCGGGGTTGGGGAGTATGTAGTGTAGATATGTGATCATACCCTCCTTGTATCAAGTCTTGTTCATTGAATAGTGTTAATCATGCACCTCACGTATGATTAGCCAGGCCATAAATCTTCTATCAAGTTCCCAAGCCGATCACATGTTAAAGCTGGTACTCACTCACTTAGTCATTAGTAAATTCTTGTTCATTGCCATATTGTTCATTCTTGTATTTATTTCCAGTATTTTATTTATTGCGTATCTCTTGTACATGTATATGGCATCTTACATATTCATATCTATTTACTGCTACATAGTTTATATCACTGATTTAGGACTGCTGTTAGAGATGTACTTCACTCTATTCCTGACTGGAAAATATTTTTCAGAGGATCTGAGAGATTGGTGTCCGACATACTATGGACTTTGACTTAAAGAGGGTGCAGACTTGGACCCACTAGTTCTGGAGTGATTGTTGGAAGGTTTATCCGGATCACTAGTTTTCATAGTCAAGTTTTTTTTAGCACTTTGGTACCAGATTTGTTTCTGGCTCATATTTGAGAGTTTGTTTATTGTTCTTTTGATGTTGTTATATATTGAATGGATAGTTATGTTAGACTTTTTTCATATCTTCTCGTGCTTTAGAATTGTGATTGAGTTTTATGTGAGATATTATTGGAAAATTTTATATTATTGTGAGATATTTAGATAGTATAGTTGACCAAGATAGCTTTCTACCGCCGATGCTGCAGCGTAGGCTGGGCATTATTTCCGACTTGCATCCCTACACCGGGTACGGGTCGTGACACATTTTTACTGGTCGCCCATGCAGGTCAGGCTTCTCAAGTTATACGATGTTGTGGTAGTACGACAACTTAGTTGTACTAATGCTAGCCTGTGATAGGATATAGGATGTAGGATATAAGATATTAGGATGAGAGGATACTCAATCACAAATTTCTTGAGAGATTCCTGGGACGACCCTTGAGAATCTTATTACAATTCCCATTTCAAATATTTTCCCTTTTTTCGTCTACTCTCACTTATTGTTGTTGAATTTGATTCTTGGTGATCAATTGTTGAATTTGATTCTTGGTGATTGGTTAATTTAAATTCTTGGTGTTCGTTATTGAGTTTGATTTTATATCGAGCTAAAATTTATGGACTAAATTACGGTATCATCTGATGACATATGTTGATGAGGACAGAGAGAAAGGTAAAACGTCTGCTTTGGTTATAGAGCCTAGAGTTTATCACAGCCATATTAGCTGACGTAACGAAAACGTAGGGACCTAACTTTGGATGTACATATCTTAATTATAAAATTTAGAGTTTCTCGCAACCATACCGATTGGCGTGGTGAGGATTCTAGATGACATGATTATAGAATTGCATACCCTGGTTATGGAATCTATCGTTTATCGCAGCTATGCTTGTTGGCGTGGCAAGGATTCTGAGTGTCATAATTTCGGACAGACGTGTATGATTATTAGATTGTATCTTAAATTGGTTCTTAAAGTATTATCTCAATACTTATTTATTTCTGTTATTTCAGGACTTTGTTCTATCATTCTTTAGCTTAGTAATAGATATACTTTCAGTTCTTTAGTCCAGTTTCTTATAGAGCTTCATTCCATTATGGTTCCTTGTTAGTGTGATAATTGGTGAATTATAATTAGGTCTGTGACTTGTGTATCATTATTGCCTATTAAGAGTATGACTTGTGAGTCTGTAAGTGGTGCTTAATTGGGCATGAGAGCAATAGTCATAAATCTAGGAAAAACCTATACATAGTACCTTGTAGCAATAGTTCTATGATAGGTGTTATTATAGATAGTTTGGGTACTAATGGTAGAAGGAAGAGTGGAGAGTATCAGTAGTGGTTCCATGAGTTAGTATCAGTATCAACATGCATGCTCTGGATAGGCATGAATTCAGGTAGTTGGGTGAGCCAGGTAAATAATTAAGTATCAAGAAAATTGTGTTGGAAATCAATTGAGCATAATATACAATTGGGTGATTGATACTTGGGTGTGTCAAGAGTAAAGAAATGTATATGCATAAAGGGTGTTAGTGAGTGTGTCATAATAGAATGATACCCATAAGTGTATATGAGAGTGTGAGGGAATCAGAATACATTGTGTTAAAGTAGTAAGACTTGTGTTAAGGTAAAAGTATACCATTGATGTGAGTAGATAGGAGGATACCAGTATATGACTAATGATGGGTATATTACCTGATATTGAGGCTAGTAATGTGTTGGAAGCAATAGGTGGGAGAAGTGTCTAGAAATTATATGCAGGATGCACAGTAGATGATGAGTGTCAGTGTGAGTTCATGATTATCAGAAAATGGAAGCTTGAGTGTTAATATTATGTCATGGGTTGAGAAATATCAAGATTTGTCATGGAAGATATGTATCACTGATTTGTGTATACGTCTGTAAAAGGGGTTTGAGGAGAGATACATATACATCAATAGAGATAGAATCATATGTCTGCCTTTGAGAGTAAAGTAAAACGTGTGTATTATAGAAGTTAATAACTAGTGCATTGGATGCAAGTGATCATAATTTTTAGTGAGTATTATGAGATAATCTAATGATGAAGCTAGTATCCAAAATAGTAATAGTGTTGTGGTAAACTGTTGTAAGTATTAAGAAGATAGTGATCTAGAATATTAAGGACATTTATTGTGTATTTAGGAAGCTAGTGTTACTATATCAAGAGTGCTAGTATTTCTATATCAGGGATTAGTTGAGTAATGTACTAGTAACAGTAAGTACCTTGATGATATCTTGGTCTATAGTCGGAATGAGGAAGAGCATGAGCAACATCTTTGTGTTGTTCTTCAGATTCTTTGAGAGCATCAGCTGTACACGAAGTTCAGTTAGTGTGAGTTCTGGCTTGATCGTATCTCATTCTTGGGATATATCATTTTTGGTGGAGGAGTCAAGGTGGATCCCAAGAAGGTGGAGGCTATTGAGAGTTGGCCAGTACCTCGTAGAGCTTCAGATATATGTAGTTTCTTGGGTCTAGCAGGCTACTACAGGCAATTTGTGGCAAACTTTGCTAGTATCTCTGCACCCTTGACACGACTGACATGTAAGGATGTGTGCTTTGAGTGGTCAGATGCTTATTAGATTTTTTTAGAGAAGCTCAAGAGAAGTTTAATTTCGGCTCCTATTCTGACAATTCCAATGGGACCAGGTGGGTTCTCAGTGTATTATGATGCTTCAGGAGTGGGACTAGGGTATGTCCTTATGCAGCATGCCAGAGTGATAACGTATGTATCTCGGCACCTTCGAGACCATGAGAAAAGTTATCCGGTGCATGATTTTAAGTTGGCAGCAGCAGTGTTTGTACTTAAGCTCTGGAGGCATTACCTATATGGTGATCAAGTGAAGATCTTTACAGACCACAAGAGCTTGAGATATGTGTTCATATAGAAGGAACTCAACATGCATCATATAAGGTAGCTCGAGTTATTATCGGACTGCGATCTTGACTTTCATTATCATCCAGGGAAGGCCAATATTATACCATATGCTTTGAGCATGAGAGGAGGAGCTTACTTCTTGACAGAGCAGCACCATATTTTGGAGTATCTGCAGGAGATGGGTATCGAGATAGTATTATCTGTTGATATCAGTTTTATGGCGAGTCTACAGGTTCAGTCTTCTATAGTTGAGAGGATCAGAGAAGAGCAGACTGGCGATGTCATAATTTAGCAGCTCAGAGCAGACTGTGAGTCAAGACGCAAACCAGAGTTGGGCATTCATTAGGATGAGCATTCAGGAGGGAAGAAGATGTATCAGGATATTTGTCAGCACTTCTAGTATAATAGTATAAAGGGGGAGATAGCTCGGTTCATTTTTCGGTGTTTATTCTGTCAGCAGGTCAAGGCTGAGCATCAGAGACCAGCCAGACTACTTTATCCTTTACCAATTCCGGAGTGGAAGTGGGACAATATTAGTATAGACTTTGTGATCGGTCTTTCTAGATCCCCGTTTGGCATAGATGCTATATGGGTTATAATGGATCGACTTACGAAGGTTAATCACTTTCTTACTTTCAGAGTGGGACAGTCTATAAAGCTGCTAGCTGAGATGTACATGAGACAGATAGTCAGATTGCATGGTGAGCCAGTTAGCATAGTTTATGATAGAGATTCATGGTTCACGTCTCATTTCTGGCAGAGCCTACAGAAGAGTCTGGGTACTAGGTTGAAGTTTAGTTCAGCCTACCATCCGCAGACAGAAGGACAGTCGGAGCGTACTATTTAGACTTTGGAGGATATACTTCGAGCTTGTAAACTTGACTTCGGTAGATCTTGGGAGTATTACTTGCATTTAGTATAGTTATCCTATAACAATAGCTTCCAGGCGAGCATTCAAATGGCACCCTTCGAGTCTTTGTATGA
The DNA here is from genome assembly GCA_036927795.1 of Iris macrosiphon. Classification (NCBI taxonomy): domain Eukaryota; kingdom Viridiplantae; phylum Streptophyta; class Magnoliopsida; order Asparagales; family Iridaceae; genus Iris; species Iris macrosiphon. The sequence continues at coordinate 113,875,977 of JAYESA010000018.1, forward strand.
TAGAAGATATAGATCACTGTTATCTTGGGATGACATTGGCGAGAAGCAGATGCTTGGTCCAGAGATAATTTCTTATTCGGTTGGAGTGATCAGGAAGACCAGAGAGCATCTTAGAGTGGCTCAGGATCACTAGCGTCATTGGGAAGATCAACACCATCGTCATCTTGAGTTCTCTGTCGGTGACCATGTATTTCTAAGGATTTTGCCTACCCATGGAGTTATCATATTTGGAGTATGGAGAAAGCTTAGTCCTAGATATATAGGCCCGTTAGATATTCTCGAGCGAGTTGGAGACATATCATATCATCTAGCCCTTCCACCATCGCTTCATGAGGTACAAGACGTCTTGGATTATTCTGAGTTGGTTGTTGGTACCGACCTATCATATGAGGAGAGGCTCGTATCTATTTTTGACTAGAGGGAAAAGATTCTCAAGAACCGGACTATCAGGTTAGTTCATGTTGCTTCGGGGCTTTACTCACTGGGCGAGTCGATGTTTGAGCGCGAGGATGATATGCATACTCATTATCCATTTCTCTTCGACTTGGGAGGTATACTTATTCGTATACCCATGTCTTATCTTAGCCTATGCATGTGATTGATTGTTAGCTTATTTGTTATGTCTGCTATTGTTTCTTTCTGATTTCTTGTTAATGTTTAGGAAATTTTATGCTCACATAAGTTTCTTGTTTATTTTTGATTTTGAGATGGATTTCTTGGATTTCTTGTTAGTGATTTTTGGATCCTTTTGGAAATTTTGAGAATGCAATTTTTCTAAGGAGGGGAGGGTTGTGAGACTCGCCTCACAATATTTATATTTGATGCGAATACATATTTTGTGCTATTTATTGTATTTTATTGGATCTCGTGGAAGCTCAAAAAAAATTCAAATTGAAACTTTACTACCTGACCGATATATCGACGGTATACTCTATATTATACCGACGGTATACTGTCCGGCAGATATTTGTTTCACTTTCGAGATACTTTTGAGATATTTCTCTATAAATAGTACTTGAGATTTTTTTCCCTCTTTCTCTCTCCTCTCTTCTTTATTTCTCTCTTGAGCTTGGAAGCATGATCTTTAGACCTGGAGTGTCATTTCTGAACCCTTTCATGGTGGTGGACTAGAATATTTTGGCTGAGAGCACGTGTTAGGCAAGTACACCTTGCCGATTTCGTGAACTTCTTTTAATTTATGTCATTTTACTTTCCTGGAGGTTTGGTTATTGATTTTTAGCTTAGAGTTGGTTTACTATCATTATTCATATCATGATTTCTAGCCTAGTTATTGTCTCGGTTTTGATTTCTGGTTGATTCTTGTTCCATCCCTTTTTGGTAACTCGGTAACGAAAATGGTACCGGAGTTGTGACCGTGAGATTTAGTCCATATTGTAATATGAGACTTACCCTAGACTTGACTTCTTGTTACACTTGGTTCTGGTAATTTTTGGTGTTTGATTTGGGTCCCGAAAGTCAAACTTAATTTAACCAATTCTATTCTTTGAAACCGACATACCGACGGTATACTACAATATGTATACCGACGGTTTACCGATTTCGACCAACTTGATTTCTAGATATTTTCCTGTGAACCATATTGGCATACCTACGGTGTACTACATATACCGAAGGTATACCGATCTTGCCGACATTGTTAGATATTTGTCTTGGCCGGCATACCGACGGTGTACTGGGTTGTGCCGACGGTATACCAATTTGTAGAACTTTATTTTCCAGTAACTTTCTTGCCTACTTGGAATGGCATACCGACAGTATACTACAGTATACTGACGGTATACCAATTTGTTGGAATCTAGAACTTGTTGTGTTTTTTCTCTCTCTGGACTGGTATATCGATGGTGTACTAGACTGTATCGACGGTATACCGATCGTGCTTTTTCTTTAGGAATTCTTGGTTTTTCGTGATTTTATGTTAAAACTTCTGGCTTTTGCTTGGACACGCGATGACTTAACCTAATTTTGGACATGAACTTACATGGCTTCATATGACTTGACTTGACTTGAATTGACTTGACTTGGCTTTACAAGATTTTACCCAGCTTTGTCCGGCTACACGTGATGACATGATTGACTTAACTTGACTTGACTTGACTTAACTTGGTATGACTTTATATAGCTTCATCAGACATGGCTTGACTTAGTTTTACTTGGTTTTATCTGGTTGGACATAGCTTCACATGATTGTACATGGCTTTACATGGTTTCACTTGGCTTCACCTGGATTGACATGGTTTCACTTGGCTTCACCTGGATTGACTTGGTTTCATGTGGCTTGGTTGTTGTCGTGGCTTACATGAGTCCATTTGTGCAATGTATACTAAACTCTTGTGTATTTACTACTAGAACTTGTTTTGTTGTATCATATTTATGATGGATTATGCAGAATACCACACCCGAATTCATACAAGAAACTACTAGGGATTATTAACTAGAGATTCACTTAGTACATGGTTAGGAACTTTCCTAGATTGCATGCAGTTCCGTTTATTCATATGTTATCTTGTGGACTATCTTATGGAGTATCCAAGGGTTTATCTTATGGAGTATCTTGAGGAGTATCCAGTTCTGGTTTGTGCGTATGGATATCCCGGACAGACTGCAGGGGCATGCGATCAGAAGAAACTCTAGTATCACGTTGCATGATAATTGTTAGTAATTAGGATTGTGATAACCCTAGTTAGTTAAAGTATCAAGCCGTACTTATATGATTTGCCGAGATTTATGGATGATGGTTAGTCTAGGCTTTACATGATCAAACTTTTATTTTCTGCACTTGTTACCCTATTGATTATCAGTTCTGGATATGTCTCATTACAAGTTTACAGTATTTCCTTTACTATTTTGAGATCTTTTACATTCAGCCTTTGCTTTTAGTATTTGTATTGCTTGTATTGTTGGTTTAAGTTCCTAGATTAGTTTCCTTTGTGGTAGTTGCTATTTGGTGGTTTGACTCCACTGGTTTTGCATGGCCAGATCCAGAAGTAGTACCGGAGGATCTTTCGTACTTTCCTAAGGATGATGATCACCAGGAGCACCAGACCGCTTGAGTAGATTTTCTTACTTCTCCACTCTGATGTACATTATATTTTTGTTGGCGTTTAGCCATCGAGCACGTATTTAGTACGTGTTTTGGTTTGATCAGTTAGCTTACGGGCATTGGCATAATTGACACATCCTAGGGTTAATTATGTTGACTTAGATTCTTACTACTTTATTTATTTTGTATTTATTAGCTTCATGATCATCTGTATATTAGTTTGGGACGCTTTACTATTATATTTCAGCTGATATTACTTCTTGTTATTATTTATGTTGTTCTTGTGATTGAGATATTAGGGTTTGTTGGACCTAGGCTTGACTGTTGGTTTGTAGTAGTGACCCCTCATGTCTTACAGCTTCACCGTATATGCGGAGTACCGGTGTGCTCTAAGTATACGTAGCTGGACTTGTCAGCCCTATACTCCTGTATTCTAGTTCTGGGAAGTGGCAGATTGAGACTGCAATATCGTGACAGACAAAGACTATAACCATGCTTGTTATTTTCTTTCCATAAAATAGTATGTTGTATGATTTTAGGTAGGACTTTCATGGACTATGATTATTGAGGGTTTGACCGTAGTAAAGACTATGATGAATAAGTTATGGCTGGCCAGAGAGAGTGTGTGTGGCGAGGTGCTTTAATTTTGAGGACAAAATTATTTAAAGGAGAATAGACTTGTCAATACCACATTTCTAGAATAGGGATATTTTTATCATTTTACAATAATTATATATTGTATTATATTTATATAAGGTGTATTGTGTATATATTATAATAATTATTTAGTGGGCCCAACTAGACTTGACATAAACATAGACTAAACACTTAGACTAGTCACATTAGACTAGAATTTAGTCATCCCCTTTCATTAATTATAAGTTAGTTAAGCACCTCATTAGGAAAAGAAGCTTCTTCCAAATTAATTATTCATCATAACAACCCAATAGGGGAATTGTGGAATTTTTTCGTGAACCCAAAAACCTAGCATGGCTGGCCCTAATAATAGGGGGGGGGGAGATTCCCTCTCTTCTCATTCTTCCTCCAAATTATTTCCTAATTGGTGTTATTCCCAAAATTGATTCATTACTCCACCAAATTTCACCAAATCACTCCCAATCTCATTCATTATCACCATCTAAGGGTCATTAGGAGCTTGGATTACAAGGAGCACTTGGAGAAGAAGGATTTGGCTAGGAGCTTGTGTCCAAATTGTGTCTTATTAAGTTTTTATTGGAAATCCATCTTTTAATAGGTATAAATATGAAATTTCTCTTTAATTAGATTCTAATTATTGTATTTGAGCATTAGAAATCCAACCATGCATTAGAGCTACCCATAGAAAGAAGAACTAAGTTCATATGACCCCTATTGTGACTTCTACATTGAGTTTTGTGTCCAAATTAGGAGAAATTCGAGATTAGTGCACCAAGTGTGTCATTAAGTTAAATAGGTTTAATTAGACCTAAATTAGTTATGTTGGGGTAGCTACGTTTCCACAATTGATACGAGTAAGGCATATCGTGATACATTAAGATACGTCATAATACGGATTTGTAAATTAAGGGTTTGTGTTGTTGGTATATTTTTTCTCTCTAATATTCATTGTAACTAGTTATATTATATAGTTATATTTAATATGTATTTATAGTATTGGTTGAGTATTAAGGGATTTGGCATGTAGGTTGATAGTGTATCATGACACTATAGAGAGTGACTTGACTTGTGAAATAACTATTAATAGTATGGGTATCCTAATATATATATATATATATATATATATATATATATATATATATATATATATATATATATATATATATATATACTTTTTTGTTTGTGTGTGTTTGTGCACATACAAGTGTGTGTGGAGGGGTATCGGGTCGCCGGAGAGTAATTCCTGGTTGGGAGTGTAGCTTGTGAGTCTGTTGTTGCTGCCGCTGCCGCCGGAGAGGGAGGGGAAGGGGAAGGGAGAGAGAGAGAGAGAGAGAGAGAGAGAGAGAGAGAGTTTTAAAGAGGGGCATTTTAGATTTTTATTTATTTAGGGTACTAAGTTAGCACCTATCAAAGTTGAGGGGGTCAAATTAAAAATTTTGGATAGTTGAGGGGGTCAAGTTGTAATTAAGCCTAAAAATAAATATCCTCTGTCCCGGATAGATGAACTTTTTGACCAATTGAGTGGTACAAAGGTATTCTAAGATAGATTTGAGGTCAGGGTACCATCAAGTAAAGGTCAAGGAGTAGGACATTTCGAAGACATCCTTCAACACCAGATACGGACAATACGAGTTCCTAGTGATGCCCTTTGGACTTACTAACGCCCCAACAATCTTTATGAACCTCATGAATAAGGTCTTCCACCAATATTTAGACAAATTTGTGGTAGTCTTCATTGATGATATCTTAATATACTCCAAGACCCCGGAAGAACATAAAAAGCACTTAATATCGTTCTAGATACTTTGAGAAAGGGAAGTTATATGTAAAGCCCTCCAAGTGTAAATTCTTCCTGGACAAGGTATAATTTCTTGGGCATGTAGTTACAGGGGATGGCATAGCCGTAGATCCGAAGAAAATTATAACCGTGGAATCATGGACTACGCAAGGGTCGGTAGCAGAAGTGATGAGCTTCCTCGATTTGGCCGGCTACTAAATAAAGTTTGAACAGAACTTTGCCAAGATTGCGGAACCCCTGACCAAGCTCACCAGGAAGGATGAAGACTTTGTATGGTCTGAAGCATGTCAAGCAGTCTTTGATGAGTTGAAGAAAAGGTAGCGCCTATCTTAGCTTTACCTTCAGGGACCGAAGGGTTCGCCATATACAGTGATGCATATTGGAAGGGACTGGGATGTGTGCTAGAACAGAACAAAAGGATATTAGCCTATGCTTCTAGACAATTACAGCCTCATGAGAGAAATTATCCCATACATGACCTGGAGCTTGTAGCGGTCATATTTGCCTTAAAACTTTGGAAGCACTACTTGTATGGAGAAAGAGTGGAGATATTCAAAGACCATAAAAGCCTGAAATATATCTTCATACATAAAGATTTGAATATGGATAGAGAAGATGGTTGGGTCTTATGAAAGACTTCGACATCGACCTCCAATATCACCTAGGAAAGGCAAATGTAGTAACAAATACACTTAGCCGTTATCCGATAGCGATATTCCTGACTATGGATTGATACTTCTAGAGAACTTAGAGAAGCTGGGCATAAAAGTCATCATTCCTGGAGTTGAGGGGCAGCTAATAAACTTGCAAGTCCAGTCCAGCCTTTTGGAGAAGATCAAGGAGACTCAGTTTCTGGATGATAGTCTTCGCAACATCAGAGCACAGGTACATGCAGGATTACTTGTGGACTTCATCATCGCAGGGGATGAGACATTGAGGCATGGCACTAGCTTTGTGTACCTACCGAAAGTTTGAGAGAAGAGATAATACAGGAGGCACACCAATCCCAATACTCTATCCACCCAAGAGTAATAAAGATGTACAAAGATCTAAAAGAGCACGTATGGTGGTACGGGATGAAGAGAGACGTAGCCAGATTCGTCTCAAGATGCTTGGTATGTCATAAAGTTAAGGCAGAATGCCAGAGACCAGGAGGATTGCTCCAGCCTTTACCCATCGTCGAGTGAAAGTGAGAGCATATTACTCTTGACTTCGTCTTGGGACAACCACGATCACCTGGAGGAAAAGATATTATTTGGATGATCTTAGACCGATTAATCAAGTCCGCTCACTTTATTCCCTTTAAAGTGAGATTGTCCACAGAGAAGTTAGCAGAGCTCTATATGAGGCAGATAGTAAGGATTCATGGAGTTTCAGTCAACATTATTTCAGACAAGGACAACAGGTTCACTTTCCACTTCTGGAAGAGCCTATAGGAGAGTCTAGGTACTTAGTTGAAGTTTAGTTTTGCCTACCATCCCCAGACAAATGAACAGTCTGAGAGGACTATAAAGACTTTAGATGATATGCTGAGGACCTGTGCTTTAGATGTTGGTGGGTCATGGAAAGACCATCTATACTTGGTGGAGTTTGCTTACAATAACAGTTACCAAGCTAGTATTGGTATAACACCATTTAAGGCACTATATGGTCGTAGGTGTCGCACACCCTTATCTTAGAATAATGTAGGAGAGAGGGCCTTGGTTAGACCAGAGATGATAGTTGATGCTGCCGACAAAGTCAAGTTGATCAGGGACAGACTCAGGGTTGCTCAGAATAGAAAAAAGTACTTGACAGACAGTAGCAGAAGACCCCTAGAGTTTTCAGCAAGAGACATAGTCTTTTTGAAGATTTCCCTTACCCGTGGCACCATCATATTTGGGAGAGGGGGAAACTCAGTCCAAGGTATATTGGACCCTTCGAGATTTTGGACAAAGTTGGTGAGGTCGCTTACAGGTTGGCACTAGCACCTAATATGAAGAGAGTACATAATGTCTTCCACGTATCTCAGCTTTGAAGGTACATAGAAGATCCCAGCCATATGCTAGACCACTCCGAGCTTGAAGTAGGGCCCAGCCTTACCTATTTAGAGCAGTCAGTTCAGATACTGGATCGCAAGGAGAAGATGCGACGGAACTTGACCATTCCATTTGTCCGAGTTATATGGAGATATCACTATCCAGGAGAGTCTACCTGGGAGAGGGAGGATGAGATGAGGCAGAAGTACCCCTTTCTGATCCAGGAGTGATGTACTTTTTCTTTTCTCCTTTAAATTTTTAGGACAAATTTTTAAAAGGGGGGAAATTTATAACTTCTCTTTTCCTAATTTTGTTTTAATAAAAGTTTTTTTCTAATAATTTTAGCATAATAATTAGTTTGAGAAATATCAGCATTCATAATAAAAATAATAATAATTTAGTAACCTTTTAGTGATTGGTTAAATAACAAGCCTACTACTTGGTAAAAAAATAATATTATGGATGAGGATGTCAAGGCTTAATGAATATTAATAATTAAAGGGAGGGTATTTTGGTCATTAAATATCTAGATATTTATTCATTAATTAACCATGTGCCTAAATAAAGAATTCTAGGAACATCCCCCTAACCACCCTAACAACCCACTAACTAACCTAACTAACTTGTAACTACCTAGGTTCTAGAACCCTCCCCCTAACTACCAAGTTTGGAGCACAAGTTACTCCAAAACCCTATAAATACACCACATTTCCTGTTGGAATATCCATTCTTCCCCAATAGGCGAAGCCCTACCCATTCCTATTCTCGGCCCAACCTGTCACTACTACATTTCTATATGAGGGTATTTTTGTCATTTAGCATATTTTATATTTAGTGAGTAAATATTTATATATTGTTCTACTAATTATTTATTATGTGTTGTGCTATTTATTTATAGTAGTGGGCTAGCATATTTATTTGGACTTGTCATAGTGGACCTAATTAGAACTTGTAATGACACATTGAGCCCAACATTGGACTAGGCCCATTAGACTCATTTTCTTTAGTTAATTAAGGAGATTAGATTAATTTTTATTCGATTAGAAGCTTCCTAATATAGCCCTTCCTAATTAGATCTCATAACTAATTAGTGGGGGTCTCTTAGACATTACATGTTGCTTGTAGACGGGGGAAAGGGGGCCAGCCACAAAAGGGGTTCTCTCTCTCTCTCTCTCTCTCTCTCTCTCTCTCTCTCTCTCTCTCTCCTCTCATTAATTCATTTCATTAGAGATCCGTAATTATATTCTTCTCCAAATCACTTCATCCCTCCACCAAATTCACCCTCATTCACTCTCATTCCCTTCCAATTACATCATCTAAGGAGCATTGGAGCTTGGATTGCAAGGAACACTTAGAGAAGAAGGAATTGACAAGGAGCTTGTATTCTAATTATGTCCATTTGAGCATTTTATTGGAAATCCATCCCCAATAGGTAAATCCTGATTTCCCCTATGATTTAGATTCTAATTCATACATTTGACTATTAGAAAACTTTTCTTGGCTTAGGGCTACCCATAGGAACAAGAACTAGGTTCATAGGACCCCTATTGTGATTTTTTCATGGAGATTTATGTCATTTTAGGAAAATTTTGAGATTGATATATCAAGTGTGTGTCATGAGAACAATTAGGCCTAATTAGACTTATATTGATAATGTGGGACTAGATATGTAACCACAATTAAACACGAGTAGAGCGTATCATAGTATTTTGTGATACACTACGATACGGCGTTCATTTTGGGTTATTTGTGTAATCTCTCTCCAAATTACTTTGTAGCAAGTTACTTTAATTGTATTATGATAATTTTGATATATATAAATAGTAATTATTGAGTATTAGGAGTATTGATACTTCGTTGGATGCATATCATGAGATTGTGTATGATACTCTATGTTGCTCACCATTCACTGTGACTGTGTTACTCGAGTGTGTGAGTGTGGACTATGTGTAAAGTGTGTTGTGTGTGTGCAGTGAGCTGTAGAAGTATCATAGAGGAACTGATACATGGGATATCAGAATTAAAGAGGGAAGGAAGTGAGCTCAAGTAATGGGGGAAAGATAGAGTATTATGGTACCATACTAGGATGTGTGTATGCACAACAAAGGGGGTGGTTGTGTTCAGCAGCAGAGTATCAGATGGTGTCGGGTTATGTGATACACATCAACAGCAGCAGCAACAAGGTCAAGCTGCTGCAGCAACTTGCTTCTATCAAGAGAAGCAACTGTAAAATCAGATAGAACAGTTTGTGGGGGGGGGGGGAGGGGGGCTCGAGTACCTGCATTATAGGCATATGTGAAGAACTTTAAGTGATAGGTTAGAAATCAGTGCATTAATGAAAGAGTATTAGAATGGTGGTGCGGTGCAACTGATGTTGTATTATGTAGGTAGGTATTGGGTGATGTCGAGTTCAGGTTTACAGTTGGAAGTAGCAACAACCTGCATGGGGCATGTATAGGTGTACAAGAATTAGTGTTGATGCATCAGGGAATTGGATATGCCTAATATCATTGACTTGGAGTGTATCCTAGGGGGGTTGAAGGCTTAGTGTGTATATTTGCCTATAGGGGTTACCAGTGTGCTATGTTGTGTAACAGTGATAAGTATGGACTTATAGTGTATCTCAAAGTGAGGTCGGGCACAGTGCACAAGTGTAATTCAGTAATAATAGAAGTAGAGAAGCTCATGAGAGTTGCATAATACAAGTAAAAGGTAAATATAAGGGGGAGTGCCTAGTGTACATTATGTATCATAAGTATGGGTATAAATGATAGTAAGGGTTTAACTTCTAGGAAGTGTGGTGCGAAGGATTGGTATGAAATCACATACCATGGTATTAGTTTTAGTGGGAGTATGTCACGACCTGCACCCGGTGTAGGGGTACGAGTAGTGAACAATGTCCTACGCCGCAGCATCGGCGGTAGAACTCTGTTTGGATAAACTATCTATCTAGCAATCAAGATATAATAATGCTACCAATGAAATATGAATACTTAATCACAAATCTGTAAAATAGAATAAACACACGAATATGATATAAAGAATTGAAGAGTCAAATATAACTCACAAGACAAAATAATATCCAATGAGTTATATAAAAAAATACTAATAACAAAATGCTGGAGACAAATCCAGTACAAATACATCTATCTACTAAGCTACATGTACTGGGTCATCTGTCTCAACCGGGATGAGTCCCACCTGAGCCAAAGTCTTTGACTCAAAGCAAACTACGTCCTGAGGCCCGTAGTGAGTGGGATACCACACCTCAGTGTCATCTGAAAAAAAAATATCCAGTCAGGAAAGGAGCAAAACATCTTTAACATCAGTTCCAATGAATGATATAAACTTTGTAACAATAAATAGAGAAAATATACAAGATACAATATACATGTACAAGAGATATGCATAATAGGAATAGTGGAATTAAATACAAAAAATAAGCATCATGAAAATAAACAGGAATACTACTATTAAGTGAGTGAGTACCAGCTTCAACATATGATCGGCTTGGAAACTTGTACAAGAATTAGGGCCTGGTTAATCATACGTGCGGTGTATGATCAATACTCATAAGGAACAAGATATGCACAAGGAGGGTATGATCACATATCTACACTAACACTCCCTGCCCTGACTGGTATAGTGGATCCAACCATGGTACGTTTTGACACGGGATTCACTGGGTAGGTAGCTAGTCTCCCCAAGAATCAATGTATGTACATGTACAAGAAGAACAAGGAGTAAGGCTTGCAGAAGATACACCATAAATACCAAGGAGTAATATCTTATGACGAGATATGGATATACCAATCGTATAAAGAAATCAAGGATATCTACACTATATAGAAGAAATATAGGGGATATCATAAATAAAAAACTATCAGAGAATGTACTTGCCTAAAATCTGGCAAATAGTATCAAAGATGTCCGTAACGGTGCCTCGAAGACCTAAATATAAAAAATAATATCAATAAAAGATTTTGGAATAAAAATAAGTTAAACTAGTCAAATTCTAGGTCATAAAGCTATTTCTAAGTCAAAACAATCAAACTAGGTCAACTCTAGGACAAACTAGTCAAACTTGGTCAAACTAGCTATTTTTAGGTTGTATGAGTTAATTTCTAGGATATTTGGTCCATACACTATGTAACTAGGCTATACTAGCTATATTAGGATACTAGGATACCAACACTATACCGTATCATTAGATACGTAAATTATTAGATATGAAAATATAATAATATATATATATATACAAGATAAAAATATATAGTATACCTAGCTAAACTAATGCTAAATGGATACCTTGTCTTTGAGCCAAATAGGGTATCACACCACCTACACACCCCTCTTAATACACAAACCCAAAACCTTGAGGACAAGTCAATAACTTGACATTACCTTGGTATTACCTCAAGGAAATACCAATACCTTATTAACTTTAATACCTTAGTATTAAACTAGATCTTAACTTAATATCCTAGTATCAATATTATAACTAATGCCTTACTACCAAGGTATTCTAATACATTACCTAACCATGACCCATCAATACCTGAGTATCTAACTAGCACTAATATCTACTTATCTCACCTTACTACTCAGATATACCCACTGCATCTAAATATACCAAAGGGAACACTGTGTAGTGCTTCCCACACTACTGCTACTTCACACTATTTCTGCTGCTGCTTCACACTGCTTCTGCTGCTGCTTTATACTACTGTTGCTGCACACTGTTGCTGATGCTGTTTCACACTGATGTTATTGCTGCTGCTTCACACTACTTCCGCTGCTATTTCACACTGCTTCTGCTGCTGCTTTATACTGCTTCTGCTGCTTTACTACCTGCAGCCCGACCCCCCTATCACACATACGTACACAAGAACACTACCCTCACACACACACACACACACACACACACACACACACATATATATATATATATATAACAACTACAAATATAATACTCTAATAGCTATAACCAAGGTAAATTTAATTAGAAAGCAAAGTATCAAACACGTGGAGTGCATCGCACCCGTATCACACTAAATCTATGATACACTTGTGATACGGCTCCACCACACCACCAAACATATCCCGAAGGACACGAGCAAGTCTAGAATCATAATTAGAAGCAACACAATGAGCTAGCTACTCAACTACATGCTCGTGTCAAAATGTGACATGCTCAAACCTCCGTGTCGGAAGAAAACCCCCAAATCAATATGTATCACCAAATTGTCATAATATGACCTACACGTATCCAATTGTGGATACGACACTAGTATCACACAACCAAACATATGTCAATTTGGTCCAATTGACCTATTGACAAACACATGATGTGCCAATCTCAGAATTCTCCTAAAATTGACACAAAATACCACATAACTTCCTCCATTGGCCTCCTATGAACCTAATTCCACTTCCTATGGGTAACCTTAGTACATGGGAGGGCTCCTAATAATTAAATTACATATTTAGAGTCTAAATAAAGAGAAAAAACTGAATTATACCTATTGGGAGATGGATTCCCAGTGCAAGTCTCCAAATGAGTGTCAAGAGCCTTCAACTTATACTCCTTTCTCCTCCTTGTAGATCCTTGCCTCCTCCTTGTTCCAATAGCCTCCATTAGTGAGTAGAGAAGGAATTGGAAAAAAACTGGGTAGGGATTAGTGTAGGTATGAAGGAATTTAGAAAAGAAAAATTCTAGACCTAGAATTGGAATGAATGGATGAAGAGAGAGTCTCTCTCCTCCTCCTACTATGGCCGGCCTTGCCCCTACTCCAAGTCACTGTAAATAGTCTACAATACCCCTTGGGGCTTATCATATAGGAATTAATTAAGGAAGAAAGGTTCTAATCCAATTGGTTTAACTAATTAAGTCATCATCCTAATGAATGTGCTAACTATTGGGCTTGCTTGGTGGGCTCAATTTAACTAGAATTAAATGTTGGTACATGAGTCTAGTCTAATCTAGTTAGGTCCACTAACACAAGTCCAAAATCAAATCTAAAATCTAAAAATAATTAAATAATATAATAAATAAATATTCAACAAGCACATAAATTAAATAATTATAAAATGACAGAAATACCCTTTCCTAGAAAATGTGGTAGTTACATGGTATTAGTGAAGATACTAAGGTATTATGGTATAGAGTAATGTATAGAATGTATTATATTAATTAGTATAAGGTAATATGTATATTATCTTGTATTAATAACTAGTATGTGTATATAGGTTATATATGGGTATTAGTGTATATGTATCCTAGTAACTAGTATTAGTTAGAATAACTAATAACCATAAGTTATTGACCTAGTTTAGCTAGTGTGACCTAGCCTTGACCTAAAAAAATTATATTTAGTACATTTTAGCTCATTAATCACCCAATTGACATTCCATTCATATATAGATGTGTGTTATACCAGCTCGGACACCGAGTTATACCATTTGCTCATAATCACAGGCGATTATATTCTCTAATACTTTGCTTATTTGATAGTCTCTATGTACATGTATTTAGTATTGAGATATTTGATTCCTGACACGATGGTAAAATAGATTGGTATACGTGGATCTTTGTCATGAGATGTTATTATTGTGATTACTTAGTGATCGTCATATCGTGCTTCATGATTACTTAGTGATTACCATGATATCTTAGTTACTATATAGACCATGATCATAGTGCATGATATTATAGACCGTACATTGTGATATACGTGTTATAACGTGACATGATTTGGATCCATGTACTAGTCGGAGGATGAAAAAGTATTAGTAGATATTTGATCATACCTTATAGCCCATGATTTAGTATAACCCATGATAGGTAGCAGATCATGCAACTCACATGTGGTCACGCTAGTTTTCTTTTATATATAGCCCGTGTTAGGCCAAAGCCGATCACATTATCTTACTAATATTTCAAGGCACATTTGATTAATATGTTTCCTTTATTCTAATTCATTACACTGATATTTATTCTAATTCATTACACTGATATTTACTTGATTAATATGTTTCCTTTATTTCCATTATCTACCATGATACTACTTGTGATATTTACTAGTTTAGTTACTTTCATCATTTATTTGCATTACTATTGTTGTTTCATAGTTTCTGTCAATTATTGGAACTGCTATTGGGTTGTACTTTGCTCCAATCCTGATTAAATATATTTTTCAGATGATTCATTAGAAGACTGGTATCCTACGCACTATGGACCACATGATGACGATCCAGTTGAGATAGCACCCGTAGAGCCTATTGAGATAATACCAGCAGTCGAGGAGACTTAACTAGTTCATTTAGGATATTGTTATTGTTTTATTCTAGACATTATTGCATGTATTATATTTGAGATCATTGAGTTATGATTAGACTATTGGACTGGACTTGGATTGTATGGTGACTCAGTATTTTATTCTTCTATTCCATCTCGTGCCATATCTTCCTCTAGTTTTATATTATGATTGAGTATTGAGTACCATTATCATATTATCATAGTATCATATATTTGGGAGTTGAGATATCTTGACAGGTATATTATATATATATTGTGTCATATGTTTAGATAGTATTGTTGACCTAGACAATATTCTACCGTCGATGTTACGGCGTAGGGTGAACGTACCCACGTACTCCTGCCCCTACACCGGGTGCGGGTCGTGACACATTTTTGTGGTGGCCCATGCAGGTCTCAAGGTAGTAGTACTCTGACTTGGATTATTACTACAAGCCTGCTATAGGATATAGGACCAGGGATATAGGATGAGAGGATACTCAATCAAAACTAGAAACATTTCCAATCTATTAAATTTGTTTTCTTTATCATTCTGAATAATTACTTTCTTTGAAATATTATTGTCCTTCCTTGATGCTATCGTATCTTATGCAATATTAATTCTTTTGCTTTGAATCTATTTTCAGGATGCTGTCGAAGACAATATCTCAGCGTTCTGGAGCAGTTTCAGCGAGGTCAGTTACTTCTTCACCTTAGAGGCAGACAACAACTACTACTCTACCTTCTCCAGCTCAGAGGGTTGACTCACCGATCCAGGTGGGGGCTTCAGAAGCATCTTTTGGGGGTGCTCCATGTTTGATAATAAACGAAAAAAATAAAAATAGGTTTATATGGAACCCTTTCTTAGGTTTACAAACAAGAAGTACTATTAATCCTATACGAGGATGTTAAGTACAAAATTTAATCTGGATAAATATTGCTATAGGAGTCTGATCTGCAGTTGATCACTTTGTCCCTTGGACCACACAATGATGAAGAAGTACTGTAGAAGAAGGAATAGCTTCAAAGATTGCAAGAAGGAGTGGATGCTTGATGCCAAGATCGTCGCTCACTACTCTCTGTCTGTGCTCTTCTCTCTTCAATTTTATGACTTCTCTCCTCAATTCTTTGACCTTTCTGACCTCTGTTCTCCGAGTCTTTCAACCTTGGACCTCCGTGGACGGAGGTCTCTATTTATAGAGTTTAGTGACAATAATCGTCCAGTCGGCGTAGAAGCCGGACAGTGGAGAGTGTGGCACTTTTTACGCGGCGGTTATAATAACTGCCACCCACATATAAATGATCTTCTGAATTTGCGTGTGACGCGTGTCCCATTATGAGGTAATGCGTATAACTGCTGTGAAGATCACGGCATGCAAGCCACGTAGGTAACTGCCCCTCGTGTAGCAAAGGTTGTCGTAGAAGCCAATGACTGTCACTATGGCGTAAAAGCCAAATAGTTGTCAAACTGGCGTAGAAGCCAGATAAGCGTAGAAGCCCAGTAGTTGTCAAACTGGCGTAGAAGCCTGATGCTGCATGGATAGGTAGCTAGCGTAAAATATAGCTGATCCTCCTTCCTTGACTGAGGTCTTGAGCGTATTCTGGACCAAATAGCCTTATCAAGCACCAATACAAATGTAGCCTGAGTTGGCGTATTCTGAGGAGATAGCATACAGCGTACTCCTATAGTTAAAAATAGCAAAGTCGGCATATTTCAAGGAGATAGCGTACGGCGTACTTCTATAGTTAAAAATAGCCAGGTCGGCGTATTTCAAGGAGATAGCGTACAGCGTGCTCCTATAGCTGAAAATAGCCTGATGGTGTAACATGCAGAGGTGATGATGTGGACGTATTAGCCATAATTATGGTTCACCCAGTCTTTGAAAGTAGAACCAAATCTCGTGCATTAAATGCAGAGATCTGCCCCCATCACGTGCATTAACTGCAGAGACGTGCCTCGAGCTCTGTACGGAGAGCAGCTTTTGATGTGACAATTCGTTTCGTCTTCTGCTGAGCGTAAAAGCTCACGTCTGCCTGTATAAAACTAGGCAGCGTATTCCCTTGAATGTGTGAAAGAAATTTGTATCAAGAAAATGTCACTAAACGACGGTCTGGGTCTCTGTGCCGAACCATCATTACAGCCATCGTCTGGATAGTCGTGCAGTACTCTTTGTTAGGAGTCAGGTTCACTGCATGATCTAACAGGTTCATTCGAGGAATACGAAGAGTTCCTCGTACACTCCTATGCTGCATTAAAAGCGAGCAGGTTTTACGCCAAAGCTGCGATGTAACAACCTTTTTACGCTGAAGCAATCTGGAATACTGTATTACACGGGTTGTTCTGGAGCTATATTTTATGCTGTAGTAGCTTTAAATCTCTGCTGTACGCCGATAGCTCTGAAGTCATGTCTTACGCCACACAGCACTGAAACTCTGCTTTACGCAGGTTTTATGCATACTGTGTATAATCCTGTAGCGTATTTTTTATTCTTTTACAAGACCCCCTTTAAAGTTTTCAAATTCTTCGTAATTTGAAATACTTTGAATGAAGTATGAAACGGTCAAGTCTGACTCGTTCCTCGAGGCTGGTTTCTTGGCAAATATTTAGGGATTTGTTGGGATTTAGTGTGTTCTCCTCTGCCTATAAAAAGGCGAATGGGTTAACCTGTTTTTTCCACACTTCCTTCACCATATAGAAATGGTTGCAGAGTTCTGTCATGCTGACTTGAGGAAGAAGAAGAAGATCATGTTCTTTCCGTTCCTAAGGAGCCAAAAAAGAAGGCATCTTCGAGCAAATGTCCTCTGCAATGATGGATCATGGAAGGATATCATAGCTTCCTTTGCTCAGGATGATCAGCAATTTCATATGGCGATTCGTCCGGGAGAGAGGAAGGGTCATATTAGACCACACAGCTTGTAAACTGTATTTTCTCCCGTTACGACAGTGGACGAGGGCAGACAAACTGGCCCTGTCTTCCAATATTGAGTTGGGTCTAAATCCTAACTCAATCTGTCATGGCGTACGGAGGGTGGGCTCTTGAATAATTTAAACAAGTCCAGTTTTGTATTCTCCCGCCATTAATCATTTTTTTGTTAATCGGCCACGGAAACCGATTAACTGCTGAAGAAGACAGAAAAGATCTCCACCAATACGAGAACCTGACAGAACAGACTCTTGGTGTGATCCTAAGTGAAAATGAGAAACCCTTGGTAGAACAAGGATTTTTATCATATGTAATCATGAAGATGAAAAACCCTTTGTAACTGGATTTCCATCATATATAATCATGATTAATAAAATTGTCTTCTTTTACGCATTTAATGATTTGCCATATTTTGCTGTGATGAAGTCTGAATAGTGTGCATCTTCGACATGTCTGAATAACTTTACGCTGACTCTGATAAAAAGAGTATCTGATCTTGTCCCGTCTTTTACGTGTAACTGAAGATGCGTAAAAAGCTGCTTAGCATTTAAATCGAATATCCGAACTGTCATACTGTTTTGAATGATGAATTGCGTAGAATTCTGAACAGTCACTTCTCTGATAAGAAGAACTCTTATTCAGACCATCATCTTCAAGAATAATTTCCTGAAAATCCCTTGAAATAGGGAGAGAAATGGCTGTCAAAACTGACCATGCTTGAACTGTAGAGAAAAGATTCTGACTGGATTTTGGATGAACTTCCAATCGACCCAAGAAGAAGAGTCATTTTCAATGCCGAACTCTGTATGTATTGGGTACTTGGGATATTTTGAGGCCAAGAAGGAGCATCTTCTGCGTGAACCCTTATAATTGGCCGTCTTGAGAATCGTTCAGATATACGTATACTCTGGCCTGCATATTTTAAGATATGTGGAAAGTCATAGATCCGTAGTGTAGATGAGCATAAAATCATAAGTTTGTAGCCTCTCGAGCGTAAAAGCTGCTGAGCATAAGGGCATCCCGGCGTAAAACCGTAGATTTGTAGCCTCTGAAAAGAAAACTTCCGAGGGTGCAGTCGTAGATTTGTAGCCTCTTAGCGTAAAAAGCTTCTGAGCGTGAAATCATAGATTTGTAGCTTTTGAGCGTGAAGTTGTAGGTTTGTAGCCTCTCGAGCGTAAAAGCTACCGAGCGTAAAAGCATCTGGGCATGAAACCGTAGGATTATAGCCTCTGAGCATAAAACCGTAGATTTGTAGCCTCTCGAGCGTAGAAGCTCCTTAGCATAAAATCCTAGATCCGCTCTGTACGAAAAACTTTTTGAATTCGCTGACTGTCCGTCTTCCCTAAATGATAGGCTGACATGGTCCCCAATCATAACCGAATATTAAATATCGGATTTGGTTAGGGATTCGATGTGTTTATCTGAATTCTATAAATACCCAAAGCCTTCATAGAAGAAACTCTTCATCTGTCTTTTGCAAAAACCTTCGTCTCTTTGAGAACTCTTCTTCGTCACTTTCTCTGAGCACTCCGAGTCTTAGCAATGGCACCGAAACAACCTTCCACCGTTAAGGGAAAGAAAGCTGCATCTTCTTCTCGCTCTTCTGCTCAAGCACGAGCGACTCCCATTGGACTGAGTGAACCTCGCTCTGAATGAAGTGTCCTATCGTCAATCTGTGCACCAGGCCTCATAGGTAAAGCTTTTGGGACGACAAAAATGAAGAAAAACCCTTCGCACATGTTGTACGTGAACGCGCTAGGTCATCTTCTGTGCTGAGAGCCTCTTCGAGGAAGATGATGCACAAAGATGTTTTATCATTTATGCCCACATTCCTAATGTGTCAGCGTAAAAACTCTATATTTTCGCAGTCTGGCGTAAAAGCTTTGACTATCAAAATTTGGCATATACTACAAATTTTGGGTGTTACGCTCTGGATAAAAATTCTGGCGTAACAACTCAAATTTTGGCAGTCTGGCATAAAACACTGACTGTCAAATTTTTGTGTATACTGCCAATCTTGAATTTTACGCCTAGAAAATAGGTTCCAGCATAAAAAGCTCAAGTTTTTTACAGTCTTGGCGTAAAAGCACAGACTGTTGATCTTTGGCATAAGCTGCAAGACTGTAATGTCTAGTATAGAAACTGACATATTCTTCTTGTATTTTGTAGTTAACTTGCAGATACCTCTGTTGGCTGAAGTGATGGGTTCTGCTGCTGGGATGCTGAACTCCAATTACCTGGAGGATTTGTCCCATGTGACATTCCCTATTTCTGGAATCCAGTATCCTGAAGGAAGGAGAATTCTGATATCGTCTCAGGGAGAACGGATGCTGTTGAGTATGATCAACGGGGAGCCCCTGACGTGTATAGATGGGGCCAAATATATAAAACCAGCTTTCCTTTTTAGGGATATGATTGATAAACAATCCCAGACGAAGCCCAAGAAGGAAAACTAGGTTTTTACTGCTGGGGGCATGGTCATGTACCTGCCCAGGATGCCTGTCACGACCCGCACCCGGAATTTGGGCATGAGTCGTGGGTACGTCCAGCCTACGCCGCAGCATCGGCGGTAGAACGCTGTCTAGGTCACAAACATAGTATATCCTGTCAATAGTCTCAACTCCGTACGGAGGACAATGATAAATAAATCACATTTCTATAATATACTCAATCACAACTATAAACATAATGGCACGATGAGAATTGAAAAGAGTTCTATTTAAAACCAACCACAATAAATCTAACTCAAATCCTGGTCCAATTGACCTCACAAAGTCACAAATAAAAATAAATACATCTCAGTCTCAGTCTCAGTCTAAAATAGTAAATGCAGAAAAATAATCTAAGCATGGGCAGGCAAGTTCTCCTCTAAGATAGGCACCTCCTCTGGGATTTCTGGGGTGAAATCCTCCTCTATTCCTGGACCGTAATGAGTAGGGCAAAAGTCCTCCAGGTCCTCTGAAAAATGTTGGTTATCCAGTCAGGATTGGAGCGAAGCACAAGCACTAACAGCAGTTTCATTAATTGACAAAATCTATAAACAGTGTAAGAGATACAAGATGGAAATAAAAGCTGAACATGTGAAGTACTGGAGAAAATGAAATAGACAGTAGGCATCTAGCAATGAGCAATAAGTAGTAAATGCTAGAACAAGTAAATCTGAATAAAGATAAGACATCTAGCTAAGTGTTTGAATTATTAGTTTATCATGTGATCGGCTTGGGACTGGATCAGGCTGGTTATATATGATTAGCTATGGTTCTTTTAGGTCAGGCTAACCGCATGGTTAGCTATGGTGCATATAATGGTCAGGCTAATCATATATAACAGCTATGGAGCATATAAGTGGTCAGGCCGCACCCGACGTGAGAAGTGGGGTGAGCTATGGTGCATATAAATGTTTGGATATGATCACATAATCTACTAATAGTTCCCCATCCCCCAGCTAGCACGATGGATTCCAACCACGACTCCTCGTGATGGGGATCTAGGGTGCTAACCCGTGTATTCACAGTGTCGGAATCAAGTATGAAATACACTACAATTTATAGAAGTAATCAACCATGAAAACTGTCAGAGAATGTACTCGCCTGTGGTCTTGAGCAGAATGTGAGGATCGAGGTCCAAAATGGAATCACAATGACCTATTTATGGAAATTTAATGTTAATTAATGAATTAAAAGAATAACATGCTTAACAATTTAAAAAACGAGGTTTCTAGGTCATGTCTAAGGTTTACTGGTCAATACTAGGTCCAACTGAGTCAACTCTAGGTTTTTGGTCAAAACTAGTTAATACCTTGCTTCTAGGTTCATACTAGCTATGGTTAACTAATACTAGCTAGTAAAATAATATCTATATGTATATACTTTTATAAACTTGCATAACTATTGTACATCTACACTAATAAGTATGGTATCAATAACATACATATAAGTTATACCATATGTGTGTAATATAGTTATTAGCTTAACATCCTAATATTAATATCATAACCTAACACAACTAATATTTTGGCTAGAACTAGTGTCCTAACCCATACTACATCACTAGTACCTTAGTACCACAATACCTTGATAATAATCCATTACCTCACACTCATACAACTTACCTACACTAAGTTACCACTCTAATACTTAAGATACACCATACTAATCCACTGCAACATGTGTTTACTGATACACAACTCCACACTGAAACTGCACAGTTTCTACCTCACCAACTGACACACACAACTCACTGCCCAACTCCATACATAGTTAAAAACTGAGCACCTCACACAGACACAGTTGGCACAAGTCTGGACACACACACAAAACAATTTCTGCACACTGATGACCCCTCATCTTCACACCTGCACTACACAACTGCTGAGAAACCTCACACATACACAGCCATCCACACACTGCCATACCCAGAATTCAGTATCCTAGAGACACTCTAATACACACAGTTTAAAACTGATACTCACTGAAATCTGGAATTCTACACTAATACACTATACTAAGACACAACCAAAACACCCAGGTATCTAACACACAACTCACACAGTGTAAAATTCCTGCACACAGACCTGGCCCAACCCCTTCTTACTGCTGATACATCCATACTGAATACATAACTTCTGCCTCTTAATTACCTACACACACACACAAATTCTTAACACAATACACACACACAGTAATTAGGATACTCAATACTAAGGAATACACATAACACCCAACCACAGGAACCAACCAATGCACAGCCACAAACAGATATCCCTATCACCCACTGCCCTTCATTGATACCAAGCCCTAACCAAATTTCTAATACCATGTTCAGTCCACCCCATCTGGACTGATACTCAACTGATACCAACACAGTCTACCTATACTTAAACCCCCAGCTATGGGATACTCACACAGAAATCATATGGATACACTCACTGACACCTATAACTCTGAGGAACTCAACTGCACACACACCCATAAAACTGCTACACAGAGTTTAACTAACACAGTCTACACATGAATCTAATACACAACTCAAAACAGGGCACACAGATATCTAACTGAAATTCTACACTGACTGATACATAAACACTAGACACTAGGTTCAGTCATCCCACACACAGCCAATAACCTCTAGTCCCTGATACCAAAACTCCACCCTGCTACATACCATAACTCACTGATTATAAACTCCTAAAATTTCTCACTGAATGCAACCCACAGAACTAATAATTTACTGATACATACCCACAGTAGATACAAACAGTCACTGACTACATCACCCTATTCTTCAATCAACTGATACTCAACATAGGTACACATATACTGATCCAGGTATCCTGGGAATTCACTCACTCTCACCCAGGCCTCTCTGGCTGGCACCCCCCCCACAGCTGACATTACACAGCACAGCCACTGCACACAGTACAGTATCCAATTCACACAGTATGCAACCTACTGATGCACACAACCTCACAACAAAAACTGATATCTGCACATTGACACAGGTACTCACAGACACAATACTGAACAAGGACACCCCCCTCACACATATCCACAGCAAGGAAAACAAACCCCTGTGCACAGAAACTCTCAACCCGATACACAATGAAACCCAACCACACTGTACATACCCGACTGCACCCTGTTCTTCCTCAAACCTAATGTACAGATGAAAGCCCCCCCCAACACACAATACATATCTATACATATAGATTCATACATCAATATAAAGAATTTAGAATACCTAGATAAGTAAACCCTAAAATCGAATTTATATCTACATGAAAATGGGGAAAAATCTGTCTACAAACCAAATCTAGGGTTAGGGTTCTTAATAATTGGGGAAAACCCCATGTGGGTCACCAAAACCTAATCCAAAGCCCTAGAATCGAATTACACAGCAAGGGGTGGGTTCTTAAAGGGCCATGATCCTCTGAAAACAGGAATTTAAATGAGTAAAACTAGGGTTTTACCTGCAGGGAAGGTTTCTTCAACGAGGCTCTTCTTCTCCAAGGCTCCCTGACCCACGTTCTTTGCTTCTCTGGCTTTGGAGGAGAAGAAAATGGGACCTAGGGTTAGGGTTTCGAATTTTTGGAGAGGGAAGATGGTTTTCTCTAGTGGAGGCTAGGGTTTCTCCTGTTTACATGAAGGATGGCTTTGTGGGAAGCTTCATATATATATAAACCTAGTTCTAGGGTTTCTATGCCTAGCTTTTAGACTAAACCTTTATGTTAAGTCATGTAGAACCTAACAGACTCAGGTTAAGTCAGTCTAGGGTTTTGAGGGTTCCATCTTAAATTTAAAATTCTAGGGTTTGCTAGAATAGGGTTTACAAACTAGGGTTTACTCATTAGGGTTGTCCTAATGGATTTTTAGGGTTAGACCTAAAACTAAATATTATTAACAATATTTAATTACTTTATAAAAACTCAGCAGAATAATTAAATTCATAATTATTTAAAACAGCTAAATTACAGAAATACCCTTATATGGAAAAGTGGTAGTGACAAGTCTACCCTCCTAAAAGAAATTTCGTCCTCGAAATTGGACTGAACTACAACAAGGATGAAACCAGAAAAGGAAATATACCTCAAGTCTGGAAGAGATAAGGGTATTGCTCGCGCATTTCGTCCTCTCTCTCCCAGGTCGATTCCCCTGGAGAGTGATGTCTCCATGCTACGCGAACCAAAGGAATAGTTTGGTTCCGCAACACCTTCTCTCTGCGGTCCAAGATCTCTACGGGCTGCTCAGGGTAGCTGAGCGTCGGACCAACCTCAATCTCCGAGTGATCAAGTACGTGACTAGGGTCGGCCACGTACCGTCTCAGCTGTGACACATGGAACACGTTATGCACTCCTTCCAATGCAGGCGGCAAGTCCAATCTATACGCCACTGCACCTACCCTCGCCAGAATACCGAAGGGTCCGATGTAGCGTGGGCTAAGCTTTCCGCCTCTGCCAAAACGAATCGTTCCACGCGTCGGAGAAATCCGTAGGAATACTAGATCGCCAACCTAACACAAAACAGTCTCAACATGCAGTCTAAACAACAAACAAACACAATCAGAATACAACAATCTATACCTGAAACTCAAGGGGTCTACGGTGGCTGTCGGCCCAATGCCGCTGTCTGTCCTGCGCCACTCGCAGTCTGTCTCTGATGAGTTTCACCTTTTCTGCTGCATCCATGACCATTTCGGGTCCTAGCAAGGCTCTCTCTCCAACGTCGTCCCACGATAGCGGTGTACGACACCTCCGTCCATAAAGAGCCTCAAACGGTGACATCTCGATGCTGGCCTGGTAGCTGTTGTTGTAAGCGAACTCTACCAGGTGCAGATGATCCTCCCAAGAACCTCCGAGATCGAGAACGCAAGTGCGTAGCATATCCTCGAGAGTCTGAATAGTCCTTTCAGACTGCCCGTCTGTCTGGGGGTGATATGCGGTACTGAACTTGAGCTGAGTGCCCAAGCTAGCCTGCAGACTCCTCCAGAAGTGGGAAGTGAAACGACTATCCCGATCCGAGACGATGCTCACAGGAACTCCATGAAGCCTAACAATCTGTCGCACGTACATCTCTGCGAGCCTCTCTGTCGACGTGCCCACCCTGAAAGGTAAGAAATGGGCTGATTTGGTCAACCTGTCCACGATGACCCAAATCGCGTCTTTCCCTCCTGGAGAACGTGGAAGCCCTGAAACGAAGTCCATGGTCACGTGCTCCCACTTCCATTCTGGAATCGGTAACGGTTGAAGTAAACCTCCTGGCCTCTGCCGGTCTGCCTTTACCTGTTGGCACACTAGACACCGAGATACGAAGCGTGCTACCTCGCGCTTCATTCCATACCACCATACGTGCTCCCTCAAGTCTCGATACATCTTGTTGGCACCGGGATGCATCGAGTATTGAGAGCGGTGTGCCTCCTGCAAAACTTCCTCGCGCAGTTCCCCACTAGGCACACATATCCTTGTGCCGTGCCGTAAGGAACCATCATCTGCGATAGTGAAATCGTCCGACAATCCCATCTGAACTTGGGCTCTGATACTCCTCAGAGTCTCATCATCGTACTGCGCAGCTCTGATCCTGTCCATCAGTTCGGATTGTATCTGCAATCCCCACATCTGAATCTCAGTACCGGGAACTAACACCTCAATCTCTAAGCTTTCCAGATCAGCTAATAAATGCCTATCTGTCGTCAAGTACATAGCCATCGGATACCTGCTCAAGGCATCGGCGACTACGTTAGCCTTCCCTGGATGGTACTGCAATGAGATGTCAAAGTCCTTCATTAACTCTAACCACCTCCTCTGCCTCATGTTCAGCTCCTTCTGTGTGAATACGTACTTCAAGCTCTTGTGGTCTGTGAAGATTTCCACACGCTCTCCGTACAGGTAATGTTTCCACAGCTTTAGAGCGAAGATAACTGCTGCCAACTCTAAGTCGTGGGTGGGGTAGTTCTTTTCATGAGGGCGTAACTGCCTGGAAGCATAGGCAATTACCTTCCCGTGCTGTTGAAGAACACATCCCAGACCCTTCCCTGAAGCGTCACTGTAGATGGTGAAACCACCTGTCCCTGATGGCAACGTTAAAATTGGAGCTGTCGTCAACCTCTTCTTCAGCTCATCAAATGCAGCCTGGCACTCATCCGTCCACACAAAATCTACATCCTTCCTAGTCAGTCTGGTCATTGGCGCTGCAATCTTGGAGAAGTCTTGTACAAACCTCCTGTAGTATCCTGCTAGCCCGAGAAAACTCCTGATCTCAGCTACCGAACTGGGGGTAGCCCACGACTCTACTGCCTCGATCTTCTGTGGGTTAACCGAGATTCCGTCACCCGATACCACATGCCCAAGAAATTCGACCTTGTCAAGGAAGAATTCACACTTAGAGAGCTTCCCGTACAGCTTCTCCCTCCTGAGAGTCTCTAAGACCAACCTCAGGTGCTCTTCGTGCTCCTCCGGTGTCTTGGAATACACAAGAATATCATCGATGAACACCACCACGAACTTGTCAAGGTACTGGTGGAATACTTTGTTCATCAAGTTCATGAATACTGCCGGTGCATTGGTTAAACCAAATGGCATCACCATGAACTCAAACTGGCCGTATCTGGTCCGAAAAGCTGTCTTCGGCGTGTCTTCCTTCTTCACCTTCACCTGGTGATAGCCTGACCTCAAATCAATCTTCGAAAACACCCTCGCCCCGCTCAACTGATCGAAAAGATCATCTATCCTCGGCAGCGGGTACTTGTTCTTGATAGTGATATTGTTCAAGGCTCTATAATCAATGCACATGCGCACCGTGCCGTCCTTCTTCGGTACGAACAATACCGGAGCTCCCCATGGTGATGAACTGGATTTGATGAAGCCTTTGTCCTGCAGCTCCTCAACTTGCTTCTTCAGTTCTGCTAGCTCGCTGTTGTTGACTCTATAGACATGTTGTGAAATGGGCTCCGCTCCTGGAACCAAGTCTATAGAGAATTCAACATCTCTGTCTGGCGGCAAGCCTGGCAATTCTTCTGGAAATACATCCAGGAACTCCGCTATCAGAGGATGTGGCAACTCCTCCTCTTCCGTCCTGGCTCCGCAAAATGTGCTCCCTCTCTGTTCCGTTGTTCCTCTGACGACCTCGAACTCCGGCTCTCCTGGTGGTCTAAACAATACTCTGCCTCTATAACAATCTATAGTAGCATGATGCCTACTCAACCAGTCCATTCCGAGTACAATATCGTACCCCGGAAGTGGCATGACAAGTAAGCTCACGCTCAACTCTCGGCCTCCTACTGACACTCTCCGGTCCTTGCAGTGATCACGGACTAGGATAATACCTCCACCAGTCATGATCTTGCAAGTCCTAGCTAATGGTTCTGTGTCTAAATGATGTCGAAGTGCATATGATACAGACACAAAACTATGGGAAGCGCCAGAATCGAATAAGGTAAATGCAGGAATACAATCGAGAAGAACCGAACCTGTGATCAAGTCTCCTGCTGGCTCGATCTCCTCGACTGCCATGGCGTATGCTCGCCCCTGGGGTGCACCTCTCTGCTGCTGATGCTGAGCAAACCTCTGATTTTGCGGTGGAAGTGGTCCCCTCTGTTGTTGGCCTCCTGGTACGGTAGGTACCCTGCCTGGTCCTCTCTGGGCGGCTGCTCCACCCTGACCTGGACGAGTCCGAATGGTAGGGCAATCCCTCAGCTGATGTGTCGTCGATCCGCAGGACAAACATGAGCCCAATCTATGCCTGCAGATATCTCTAGTATGTCCCATCTTCCCGCAGTACGCACACTGGATGGCGGGCTGAGTCTGCCTCTGCTGCTGTTGCTGAACCTGCCCTCGAGCTGGTGCCTGATGCTGCTGCTGAAAGGGCCTCTGCTGCTGCTGAAAGTGTGGACGCTTGCCTGGTCCCGCACTACTGTTTGCTCCTCCGGAAACATCGCGTCCCCTCTTGGGTCTGAGGTCCAAGTCATCCTCGGCTACTTGGGCATCCATCAATATGCCCTCATAGGTAGCTGTGCGACGTCCCGACGTGCGAGACTTGATCTCTCTTGTCAGCCCCTTTCTGAATTTCCGGGCCCTGTCCCCCGGATCTCTAATCATCGACGGCGCAAAGCGGCTCAGGCGGGAAAACTCCGCGGCATACTCGTCGACGGACGAGCTCCCCTGGGCTAAGTCATGGAACTGACTCTCCAAAGCTCCCAGGGCGACATCAGGAAAGAACTTTTCTTTGAAGAGCTCCTTGAAAGCTTCCCAAGTGAGTCCCCCGCGCAAGAGTCTCGGCTCCGTGCGAAACCACGTCAAGGCAATGTCGAACATCTGGCTGCCAGCGGCCTCGATCTGGAGCGCCTCTGGAATCTGCGCCAAACGCAAGTTCCTCTCGATGTCCTCTAGCCAATCATCGGCGTAGAGTATCCCTTCTGTCCCCTTGAACTCCCGAGGCATCATCCTCTTGAAGTCCACAATGGTGCCCGGCCTCTGTTGTTGCTGACCAGGTTGTTGCTGCTGCTGAGCGACTCTCTCCACAGCCTGGAGAGCCACTTGGTGAGCATTATCCATGTTCACCCTCATCATCTCTGTCTGGGCCTGATGTGCCTCAGCCTGCACTCTCTGGGCCTCTGCCGACGTCCTCTGGGCGTCGACCATGCCCTGAATCAAAGCGAACATCTGTGCCCCATCGACGGGCACACCTCCTGGATGCTGAGCTGGGGGTGGTGGAGGTGGTGGTGCCGTCGTAGCTGTGGGGACCCTCTGAACTGGTGGTGGAGGACCCCCGAATGCTGCAGACACTCCCACCTGTCCTGGAGATGTAGGAGGTGCTGCTGATGTCTGTCCGGCAGCGCGAGAGGTGGCAGACCTCTCTGAATCTGCTGCTCCGAGTCTCTGGGACCTTCTTGGCGGCATCCTGGAGACAGATCGAAAGATTCAATTAAGGCAATAGGTATGATATCAAGGAAGGACAGAAAAATTTCTAAAGGAATTAATCATTAAGAATAGTATCATAAGAATCAGAATTCCCTAATTGTGATTGAGCATATTCTTGGCCAAATTCCTATTTCCTAAAACAGTCTAAGACTATGACTCGAGACTAGACCTGCGTGGGCCACCACTAAAAACGTGTCACGACCCGCACCCGGAATTTGGGCATGAGTCGTGGGTACGTCCAGCCTACGCCGCAGCATCGGCGGTAGAACGCTGTCTAGGTCACAAACATAGTATATCCTGTCAATAGTCTCAACTCCGTACGGAGGACAATGATAAATAAATCACATTTCTATAATATACTCAATCACAACTATAAACATAATGGCACGATGAGAATTGAAAAGAGTTCTATTTAAAACCAACCACAATAAATCTAACTCAAATCCTGGTCCAATTGACCTCACAAAGTCACAAATAAAAATAAATACATCTCAGTCTCAGTCTCAGTCTAAAATAGTAAATGCAGAAAAATAATCTAAGCATGGGCAGGCAAGTTCTCCTCTAAGATAGGCACCTCCTCTGGGATTTCTGGGGTGAAATCCTCCTCTATTCCTGGACCGTAATGAGTAGGGCAAAAGTCCTCCAGGTCCTCTGAAAAATGTTGGTTATCCAGTCAGGATTGGAGCGAAGCACAAGCACTAACAGCAGTTTCATTAATTGACAAAATCTATAAACAGTGTAAGAGATACAAGATGGAAATAAAAGCTGAACATGTGAAGTACTGGAGAAAATGAAATAGACAGTAGGCATCTAGCAATGAGCAATAAGTAGTAAATGCTAGAACAAGTAAATCTGAATAAAGATAAGACATCTAGCTAAGTGTTTGAATTATTAGTTTATCATGTGATCGGCTTGGGACTGGATCAGGCTGGTTATATATGATTAGCTATGGTTCTTTTAGGTCAGGCTAACCGCATGGTTAGCTATGGTGCATATAATGGTCAGGCTAATCATATATAACAGCTATGGAGCATATAAGTGGTCAGGCCGCACCCGACGTGAGAAGTGGGGTGAGCTATGGTGCATATAAATGTTTGGATATGATCACATAATCTACTAATAGTTCCCCATCCTCCAGCTAGCACGATGGATTCCAACCACGACTCCTCGTGATGGGGATCTAGGGTGCTAACCCGTGTATTCACAGTGTCGGAATCAAGTATGAAATACACTACAATTTATAGAAGTAATCAACCATGAAAACTGTCAGAGAATGTACTCGCCTGTGGTCCTGAGCAGAATGTGAGGATCGAGGTCCAAAATGGAATCACAATGACCTATTTATGGAAATTCAATGTTAATTAATGAATTAAAAGAATAACATGCTTAACAATTTAAAAAACGAGGTTTCTAGGTCATGTCTAAGGTTTACTGGTCAATACTAGGTCCAACTGAGTCAACTCTAGGTTTTTGGTCAAAACTAGTTAATACCTTGCTTCTAGGTTCATACTAGCTATGGTTAACTAATACTAGCTAGTAAAATAATATCTATATGTATATACTTTTATAAACTTGCATAACTATTGTACATCTACACTAATAAGTATGGTATCAATAACATACATATAAGTTATACCATATGTGTGTAATATAGTTATTAGCTTAACATCCTAATATTAATATCATAACCTAACACAACTAATATTTTGGCTAGAACTAGTGTCCTAACCCATACTACATCACTAGTACCTTAGTACCACAATACCTTGATAATAATCCATTACCTCACACTCATACAACTTACCTACACTAAGTTACCACTCTAATACTTAAGATACACCATACTAATCCACTGCAACATGTGTTTACTGATACACAACTCCACACTGAAACTGCACAGTTTCTACCTCACCAACTGACACACACAACTCACTGCCCAACTCCATACATAGTTAAAAACTGAGCACCTCACACAGACACAGTTGGCACAAGTCTGGACACACACACAAAACAATTTCTGCACACTGATGACCCCTCATCTTCACACCTGCACTACACAACTGCTGAGAAACCTCACACATACACAGCCATCCACACACTGCCATACCCAGAATTCAGTATCCTAGAGACACTCTAATACACACAGTTTAAAACTGATACTCACTGAAATCTGGAATTCTACACTAATACACTATACTAAGACACAACCAAAACACCCAGGTATCTAACACACAACTCACACAGTGTAAAATTCCTGCACACAGACCTGGCCCAACCCCTTCTTACTGCTGATACATCCATACTGAATACATAACTTCTGCCTCTTAATTACCTACACACACACACAAATTCTTAACACAATACACACACACAGTAATTAGGATACTCAATACTAAGGAATACACATAACACCCAACCACAGGAACCAACCAATGCACAGCCACAAACAGATATCCCTATCACCCACTGCCCTTCATTGATACCAAGCCCTAACCAAATTTCTAATACCATGTTCAGTCCACCCCATCTGGACTGATACTCAACTGATACCAACACAGTCTACCTATACTTAAACCCCCAGCTATGGGATACTCACACAGAAATCATATGGATACACTCACTGACACCTATAACTCTGAGGAACTCAACTGCACACACACCCATAAAACTGCTACACAGAGTTTAACTAACACAGTCTACACATGAATCTAATACACAACTCAAAACAGGGCACACAGATATCTAACTGAAATTCTACACTGACTGATACATAAACACTAGACACTAGGTTCAGTCATCCCACACACAGCCAATAACCTCTAGTCCCTGATACCAAAACTCCACCCTGCTACATACCATAACTCACTGATTATAAACTCCTAAAATTTCTCACTGAATGCAACCCACAGAACTAATAATTTACTGATACATACCCACAGTAGATACAAACAGTCACTGACTACATCACCCTATTCTTCAATCAACTGATACTCAACATAGGTACACATATACTGATCCAGGTATCCTGGGAATTCACTCACTCTCACCCAGGCCTCTCTGGCTGGCACCCCCCCCACAGCTGACATTACACAGCACAGCCACTGCACACAGTACAGTATCCAATTCACACAGTATGCAACCTACTGATGCACACAACCTCACAACAAAAACTGATATCTGCACATTGACACAGGTACTCACAGACACAATACTGAACAAGGACACCCCCCTCACACATATCCACAGCAAGGAAAACAAACCCCTGTGCACAGAAACTCTCAACCCGATACACAATGAAACCCAACCACACTGTACATACCCGACTGCACCCTGTTCTTCCTCAAACCTAATGTACAGATGAAAGCCCCCCCCAACACACAATACATATCTATACATATAGATTCATACATCAATATAAAGAATTTAGAATACCTAGATAAGTAAACCCTAAAATCGAATTTATATCTACATGAAAATAGGGAAAAATCTGTCTACAAACCAAATCTAGGGTTAGGGTTCTTAATAATTGGGGAAAACCCCATGTGGGTCACCAAAACCTAATCCAAAGCCCTAGAATCGAATTACACAGCAAAGGGTGGGTTCTTAAAGGGCCATGATCCTCTGAAAACAGGAATTTAAATGAGTAAAACTAGGGTTTTACCTGCAGGGAAGGTTTCTTCAACGAGGCTCTTCTTCTCCAAGGCTCCCTGACCCACGTTCTTTGCTTCTCTGGCTTTGGAGGAGAAGAAAATGGGACCTAGGGTTAGGGTTTCGAATTTTTGGAGAGGGAAGATGGTTTTCTCTAGTGGAGGCTAGGGTTTCTCCTGTTTACATGAAGGATGGCTTTGTGGGAAGCTTCATATATATATAAACCTAGTTCTAGGGTTTCTATGCCTAGCTTTTAGACTAAACCTTTATGTTAAGTCATGTAGAACCTAACAGACTCAGGTTAAGTCAGTCTAGGGTTTTGAGGGTTCCATCTTAAATTTAAAATTCTAGGGTTTGCTAGAATAGGGTTTACAAACTAGGGTTTACTCATTAGGGTTGTCCTAATGGATTTCTAGGGTTAGACCTAAAACTAAATATTATTAACAATATTTAATTACTTTATAAAAACTCAGCAGAATAATTAAATTCATAATTATTTAAAACAGCTAAATTACAGAAATACCCTTATATGGAAAAGTGGTAGTGACAATGCCGAGAGATTATCCTATCTCGACATTCTTCCATGCCACGCATCCCAGGAGGATATCGTGGACCCTGACCCCTAATCTTTACGGCCAGTCGGGGGAGATATTTTATCAGAAAGGATCAGACCAAGGATTATTTGTGAGCCGCCCTTCAGGCCCTGTCATGCCTTTTAGGGGATTATTTCCGAGTCGTGTCCCGAGTGAGGATAATTCACTGCTCCAACCAGTCCAATTACCGACTTTTTCTAATGACTTCATGGGGCATGGAGGAGTATACCCCAAGGTTAATCCTCGGACCAATGGGTGGCTTACCCCTTCAAAACTTCGATGGGCTCATTTAGCTGCCTGGGCCCTGAAGTATTTTCAGACGGAGCTGGAGAGCATTGGTCTGTTCGCGGCTGTGAGTGCTACTAGTGTTGGGCTGCCTCCCAACCCCAACCTATTTTTGGCTTTAATGGAGCAGTATATCTCGCTCACTGGGACTTTTGCCACTCCGCTAGGGGAGTTGGGATTGGCGCTTCACAAGATGGCAGAGATTTCAAGACTGCCAATGGGGGATACTCCTTATGAAGAGTATGTTCCCACAAATAGGGAGCTGGGGGATACAAACCCTCGGGTAGTGGCAGTGTACCAGGAGCTAATGAGCCATTATCTAGCATGCACCACCTTCTATAATGAGCCTTCTGATTTGGCTCATACCAATAAATGGGCGTCCAATCTCTTCTTTCATCATGCCAGAGATGCTAAGCCAGACAAAGTTGTAGATAGCAGGGATAAGCCTTTGACCCTTCTGAGCGTGCTTAATGCTCAAATAGTCGATGACCTTATTGAAGACGCTGGGGCTTCAGATTAAGTTCTTGATGAAGGGATAGGGAATTATCCTACAGGAACTAAAGCCTACAGTTATATGAGGCATTGCCGCAGGCCTCTGTCAAGGGAAGCTCAACTGGCTGGCTTCCTCTCTGTATGGCTACGCCGATTGGTAGTTCCTGACATCGCGTCTGTGGATCGCATTTATCGGAACACCTTATGGCCTGCAGTGCGTTTGGTGTTTGGGTCAAGACTGGGCCTGCTCCCTGTCATGGTATGCCACATACAAGCTGGCCTGAGGGCCATTACTGATGGGCTGCTTGCCGACGAAACACGGCATGACAGCTTTTCCAGGGTAGAATTACCGTTCCTGTATCTGATGGGATGGTTAATTCTTCATAACCCTAGAGTGATGTCTTCCGGCTCTGCCAGTAGTTCGGGGAATAATTTTTTGTTGAATTACAAGAATTCCAATTGGAACGTGACCACCGTCGTAGACTGTCGGCGAGCATTAAATTTTGCTCATAGCTGGAAGCTCTTCTGTATCGTCCCTACTGTGCATATCAATTAACAGGGGACTAGACTTCAGGATTCAGTTGAAGGGAAGATCGTTCTTTCTTCTGAAGCTTTTTATTGGTTGGTCTGTATTAGACCTTCCCATTTGTTATACAGAAGTGAAGACCACTGCTTCTTGGAGCCGTATCTGCCTAGTCGGTTTGCCAGGCAGTTTGGGTATGACCAATTGCATATGGGAAATGCCATCACCAGCTTCAAGTCCAGAGGTGGACTTATTGATGGAGCGAGAGGATGGCGGTACTTTATAATGGGTTGTACTGGAGCAGCCTTTACTGTGCTCGCGACTTCACTCTCCATGGAGTTGTGCATCCTCCATTCGTACGCCCAATTTTATGTGGCCATCAATACCTTCCATCGTGATTTTGATATACGTGGGAGTTTTATGATGCCACCTCATAAGTCCGCTGGAAGATAGAAAATCCTATCGTTTTTCTCTGACGAAGGTGAAGACTCTGTCGCTCCAGATAAGTTTTTGTTGACAGTACCGAAAGGCGTGATACCTCCGCTTGTAGAGGCCCTTGTTACCCCAGTAAACGAAGGGCTCCTATTCTGAAAGAGACTTCCCCTCGCAAGAAGAAGAAGACTGTTAGTGGTCCTGTCAGGACTTTCGGCCATGAGGCTCCTAGAAGTGAGCCTGTTGTTTCCCCAGGCGGGGATAATTTTTTGACTAGAGGTCCTTCGCCTATTAGAGAGGGAATCTCCACAGTTTCGGCTGGCAGTGTCGGAGATTCTTTGGTCGAGACTACTGCCGCTGCTACCGCTTCAGGTAGTGCTATGGGATCACCTTCAAGGTCGAGCAAAACTAAGAATATCTTTATCCAAACCAATAATGGGTTCAGCTCCTTCTTCATCTGTAAGTATCCCCAGCGAGATTCCACCTGATAAACCTCAATTGGATCTGGGTGAAGACTTGGATGACTACCCTTAGTCGTCATTTGGTGCACCCTCCTCTCCAGGTATGACAGCTTGCTTAACATCATTAAGAAATGATTTAGCTGTACTGGCTGCAGACGCGACATATACACCATCGGCCATGGGTAAATGTCGTCTTTATGCCTCCTTTTAGAAAAATTAACATCAGGTTGATATTAACTTTCTCTTGTCTTCTTTTCAGGGGAAGACATCTACGGGGAGGACATCGTCGACGTAACCTTTGGCTTTGTTGCGGCTCCTGCCGATGAAACGGCGGTGCTCGACCTTGAAGAGGAAACATTTTCGGGTGCTGGCTTGCCCAATATAGTCCCGATATCTCCAGAGGAGGATGAGCTTGTCATCACGACTATGCCTCTTTTGAGTACATCAGCCGCTTCGACCGTTGTTGGTGCCTCTACTTTTGTCGTGCCATCTGCTGAAGCAACGACTGTGACGATACCCTCTGTAGTCGTTCCTGGAAGGGGATTCGCCGATATTGCAGCCACTCCCAGCGTCCATTCGGATCTCGCCATGATAATTGAGCAGTATATTAGTATTTTCTATACCACTTTGAAAACGCTGATATCAATGGTGCTGGAGAAGAATCTAGGCTTCGAGGCTCTGAGGAGGTCCTCCCAGTTTGCGATAGCGCCGATCAGAGATTTCAACGACGCTGGGAGAGCTGATGCACTGGAGCAGATTGTTAATGGTTTGGAAGAACCCATTAACAATTATTTACAACTATCCCAGGGCAGTATTGACGACCTGCTTCAAGCTGAATATGACTCTTTGACTGCGAGGCTTATTGGGGAGATGGAAACTCTGAGCAAGTCCATCGAGGCTCAGCAGAAAGATATGAATGAAGAGCATACCGTATTGGAGTATGTCATTCTCCAGTTGGCTAAATACGAGGCCGAATATGAGGAAGAGGCAGCGAGGGTCCGCAAATTGAAAGATGAACTCGCTCAGGCAGATGAGAGGGTTCTCACTTCATCGGCAACTAGAGATGTATTGAAGAACCGAATGGAAGCGTCTCAGCAAAACCTGACACATGTGGGTGTCATCCACACAGATTTTGTACGTGCTTGGTCTAAAATATCTGCTTTGAACAATGAGGAGACAAGGTTGGAGCGGGCTCGCGCTACAGTTTTGAGCTCCAGGAATGAGAGAATGGCCGCACTGGCGCAGCAGATCCGTGATTTGACTGCTCCTCCTAAATGATGTACCTTTTGCTTTTATATGTAATTTGCTCTTTTTGGAGATAATAAAAAGACTTTATCTGACTTTGGTGGACCCATCATTTTTTGAAAATAAATGATAGACTAGGGTGAAAGTGATATCAGAGGTAATATAGACGTGATATACTTTCGGTAAGCTTCAGCTGGACATATCTATTCAGAGGTTATATGAACATGATAGAATATGATCCAACTAAAATTTGTATACAAAAACACTATCAGAGGTAATATGGACGTGATAGGTTTTGAAGTTCCAAATTAGTTAACCATATCTATTCAGAGGTTATATAGACATGATAGAATATGATCCAACTAAATTTTTGGACGTAGTATTGTCAGAATAAGATCTTCACCATACTCCATTGAGCAAGGAGATTAAGCGTAGTACCTTTTCAGAAATTTGCCATTGATAGGAGCCATTAACAAGTCTCTATTAGGCTTGGCTAATCTGTAAGCACCGTTTGAGAACGTCGTCTCAATCACATAAGGACCTTCCCATTTGGGCTAGAATTTACCCTTACTCTTGTGAGTAAAGATCATTGGCCTTTTCACAGCTAGAACTAGCTCGCCAACTTTGAACACTCTTTCCTTCATTTTTTTATTAAAAGATTTGGAAATGCGCGCTTGGTAGAATGTAATGCGCTATTGAGCTAGGAGGCATTTCTCGTCTAATCCTTCTAGTTCTTGAAGCCGTAGTCGATTATTATTTTCCTGAGTCAACTCATTAGCTACTGCTATTCTGAGTGACAGAATTTGGATTTCAATGGGGAGAACTACTTCACTACCGTAAACTAATAAGAATGGGGTACAACCCATCGGTGCTCGTACCGTTGTGCGGTATGCCTAGAGGCACTCTCCCAGCTTTTCATTCCAATCTCTTTTATTCGAAGAAACAAACTTTTTCAAGAGTTTGATGATGGTTTTGTTGAAAGCTTCCACCAAACCATTAGCAGCAGGATTGTATGCCATAGAGGCCATATTTTGTAATCGATTTTTATCGCAAAATCGATGAAACGCTTGGCTGATGAATTGGGGCCCATTGTCATGAATTATCCTTCGGGGTATCCCGAAGCGATAAATGACATGATGCTTAATGAAGCTGTTCACGTTAGATGTCTTCACCTCAGCAAGAGGGATCGCCTCTGCCCATTTGGAGAAATAATTCGTGATGGCCAATATGAACCGATGACCTCTGGAAGAAGACGGGTGAATAGGACCAATGATATCCATACTCCATGCTTCAAATAGCCAGGATGCAACCGTAGGATGTAAATGTTCAGAAGGTTGATGTATAAAATATGTATAAACTTGACAGGCTTTGCATTGTCTTGCATATTTTTTGCATCTGTGATCATAGTAGGCCAGTAATAGCCCATCCTCCTGATACAATCCTGTAGCTTAGGACTGGGTTGATGCGCTCCGTATACGCCGTCGTGAGCTTCACGGATAATCCGCTGTGCCTCATCATCGGAGAGACATCGTAATAGCAGTCCGTCGTAGGTTCGGCGATATAGACATTGTGAATATGCATCAAAATAGAAGCGTAATGATCGTCTTTTGATGGATACTGCTTCTTTAGGATCTTTCGGTAAGATTCCGTATGCCACGAAATCTATAAAGGAACTTCTCCAGTCTCTCTTGGGAGGATCTGTGTTCACAGCGTAGCTGCGTTCTATGTGAAAGTTGTTTTTTACACAGAATAAATCTCTGTTCAGAAGGATCACCAAATTCTTCCTTCTTATAGGAATAGCTAAATCTGCAACTAGACTGGCTAGGGCATCAGCTTCCAAATTTTGGGATAGAGGCACATGCTCTAGGAAGAATCCTTTGAAAGTTATTGCTATCTCGATCGTTGCTTGGTGATAATGAATGAGGTCTGGATTACGGACTTCATATATTCCTCTGACTTGATTGACGATCAGTAGAGAATCACCAAAAGCTTCCAGATATTCGACGTCCAATTCTTTAGCGAGTTGGAGTCCGATGAGTAGGGCATTATATTCTACCACATTATTAGAGCAGGGTTCGCTAAGAGAATATGCTCGATAGATGATGAGTTTATCAGGAGTGACCAGGACAATTCCTACTCCTGAAACTACGTTTCCCCTAGGGCCAGTCCTGGAGGCACCAACGAAGAATAGCTGCCATGTATCACTTTCCATTGCGGAATTACATTATGCAACTTCGTCGGGAATGTCCTCGTATAATCTGGAGGTTTTCGGAATCGGATGAGCAGCTAGGAAATCAGCCAATGCTTGGCCTTTGATGGACTTCTGAGGGACGTACACCATATCATATGGTGTTAATAACATTGCCCAAGTCGCGAGTCAGAAATTGAGAACACTTGGCTTGTTCATCAATACCCGAAGAGGATTGATCCTGGAGATGATATAAATAGTCTGGCCTGTGACGTAATATCGCATTTTTTGAATGGCGAACATTAGGGCTAAGCATATGTTCAGCTCCGACCATCATCCTGCTTAAATAGTAGATAGCCTGTTCATGACCCTTATCATTCTTCTGCACAAGGAGAGCTCCCAGAGAATAATCCATTGCTCGAACATACAGCAAAAATAGTCTTCCTATGACGGAAGGCACCAAAACTGAAGGATTAGTGAGGTAGCGTTTGATATCATTAAACGCTTGCTGACAGGCTTCATCCCATACGAAGGATACACCTTTCTTCATGAGACGAGAAAAAGGCTGACATCTTTCAGAGAGATTGGATATGAATCTCCTGATATAATCCAGACGATCTTGAAATCCCCTGAGTTCTCTCAGATTACGGGGTGGTCGCATTTCTAAGATGGCCTTGACTTTATCAGGGTCCACTTGAATGCCTTTAGCGGTAATAACAAATCCCAGGAATTTGCCACTGGATATACCAAGAAAGGACTTTGTAGGATTTATTTTGAGTTGATGTTGGCGCATCAACTCAAACACTGTCTTCAAGTCTTGGATGTGATTATCCTTGATGCGGCTTTTGACAGCTATATCATCCATGTAATATTCTACTGTTTTGCGTAGGTGCTCATGAAATATGTTACTCATAGCTCGTTGGTACGTAGCCCCGGCATTTTTCAGTCTGAAGGCCATGACCGTATAGCAATATACCTCCAATGGTGTTCGAAAGGCAGTATGCTTCTCGTCTTCAGGATGCATCTTGATTTGGTTGTATCTTAAAAATCCGTCCATGAAAGATATGCGTTCAAAATCGTATGTATTATCGATCATGACGTCTATAATGGGAAGAGGGAACTCATCTTTGGGATAGGCTGCATTCAGATCTCGGTAATCAATGCAGACACGTACTTTCCCACTTTTCTTCATGATCGAGACAACATTGGCAACCCAGTCAGGATGTTGTTCTTCCCGAATGAACCCGCAGGCTATCAACTTCTTGATTTCAGCTTCAATGGCGTCCATCATATCCGGACGAAACAGGTGTTGGTGTTGTTTTACAGGCTTCGAATTGGGTAGTATGTTGAGTCTATGAGTATCCACTTTTGGATCAAGACCTGGCATATCCTCATAATTTTACGCAAAGACGTCGATATATTCTTTTATCAGCTGGATTATTTCTTCCCTTTCTTCTTCGGAAAGATTGTTACTGATAAATATCGGCTTTGGTGAAAGTTTATCCCCAACGTCGATTTGGATAACTTTATCTTCAGTGGGAGGTTCTCTCTGCTCGAACCGGAGTTCCCATTGCATATCCATTTGCTGAGCCCAAGAGTCATTCTCAAACGGTTCAGATTCTTGTTCGTCTGTTTTGAGTGAATTTGTTAATACCATATTTACTGATAATGTTCGTTCGAGATCATCAGATGAGCCAGAGGACGTCGAGCTATCTTGAGAAGAGGAAAAGATATCCCCATTTGACTCAGAAGTTGCAAGGAAGGTGGTATACCCTAACCCAAAATGAGTTCGTTGACAGTAGGGATTACTATGCAACGGTATTCGCCTGCCTTTTCCGTAGTTGAGGCCTGGTTCCAGCTTCAAGTCATAACCCATACTTTGCATAATCTTCAAAGCTTGTGGGTTATATCTGTGAACCTGCATTTTCCAGCATCGTCATTGGAAGAATCTTCTTGTACAGTCAGTTCATTGCGCATGCGACCGAAGACTATTGGATGCCGACTGCTACGAATAGGCGGGACAATAATAATAGAATCCTCATGTGGCCTATATATCATGATGACATTAGATGGTGACGCTACTTTCCACACATACGGATGATAGGAGTCTATAGCTTCTAAGAATTTTTGTGCTATAGGTTCTATATCGTTATGGGGAGAGGATTCCTGATTTAGAATTTGAGCGTCAATGTACTGGAAAAGAGGATCTTTATTATCGTCAGAAACCGCATTCCTGGTTATATTTACATCAGTCGGCTGCTTGTTACGCCGGAGGTTGATGACCAAAGGTGGAGGCTTCTGGTTCAAAGTGATCACTAGAGGATCACCTCCTTGTCCTGACTTAGTTTTGTTCAGGTGGATAGCCATGGGTTTCATGACTATTGGACGAGTAGTTCGCCCTTTCACCTTAATTGACAGGGGTTGCTCGGCAGAGGGTTCTTCTGGCTCCCGGTAGGATTCCTCCTCTGTCTTGCCTGACACCTCCTTCATGTAGTCTTGGGTGTACAATATGGCATCGGAGTAGTAGAATTCTACTCCTTTAAACGGGTTAAGATCAGCAAACTTCGTTTGTACTGTTCCTTGGGCATCTATATATTTGAAGCATTGATGTAGAGTCGAAGGAACGATGTTGTGATCATGGATCCATGGTCTGCCCAGTAAAATATTGTAGGAAACCTTAGAATCAATGACATAGCATGTAGCCACTGATCTGAGGTTGCCAATCTGGATCCTTAGAAGAATCTTCCCCAACGGCTTACTTTTTCTGGCGTTGAAGCCCACGATTGTAGTGGTGGTGTAAGCCAATTCGCTGGTAGGAATCCTCAGCGGTCTAAGCAGACTATGAGGAATGATGCTGATCGATGATCCCGGATCTATGTGAATCCGGTCGACCTCCATGGAACTGACATATCCGGTGTTATAGAGGGGTCTGTCATGCTTGTTATGTTTTAACAGCATGTCATCTTGGATGAAAGTGATATTCGGGACCACCTCCATCATACTATGGTATTGAGGACATGCTACAGGTTCTTTATCAGGGGACTTGAGCTGGGTCAAGTATGCATCCGCCTGCATTAATGCTTCACTCAGAGCTTGACGAGTGTATTTAGAGAGACTGAGTAGTTCAAAAATGGACAATCTGGCTGGTGTATTAGCCAACTGGGCCAGGATGTCGAAGTTATATGGCTTCTCCAAACCCTTGTTTTGAATATTTTTTAAAGGTTTATCAAAGCGCACTTCTTTTTGTGGTGCCCCGTTCCCCCTATTCGGGGAGCGCGGCTAAGAAATACTAGACGGTATCGTTCGATCGGGATAGATTGAATCAAGAACTCATCCTCGTTATGGATTTGCCTCTTCGGAATCGATTCCCATATTCAGTGGACCGTGCCCCAAGGATCGACTTAGCGGCAGAGTCAGGATGGGACCTCTCCGCTGCATTCTTTGTTGCCTAGTTTTCGCTGTCGCTTGTTGCTTTCGTGCCTTGAGTTGGTTTTCGGATTTGCTTGGGTTTTCTTGAACGGTTTCGATGGATTTCATTACTTTCGTTCTTAGGACTGCACT
The DNA here is from genome assembly GCA_036927795.1 of Iris macrosiphon. Classification (NCBI taxonomy): domain Eukaryota; kingdom Viridiplantae; phylum Streptophyta; class Magnoliopsida; order Asparagales; family Iridaceae; genus Iris; species Iris macrosiphon. The sequence continues at coordinate 113,918,570 of JAYESA010000018.1, forward strand.
TCAATTCCGATAATGAAAAGAGAGGAAGAAGTACTGATCAGCTGTTCGTAGCAATGCAGGTGATCAAGCAGTAGGCGTCGCTCGAGCGGACTCCTAAAGCACTTCTTTCCTTTTCCTTCTAACTACCAAAGTGAGTGGCTACCAACCCGATTAGCTAGCCCTTCTTGCTAGTCTTCACATCAAATCTTGTGTTCGTGCTTTGTCCCGATCAAACGATACCAAGTAAATAACTAAAAGACTTCAAGATAATAAAGGGAATAGACTTGGATAAAATTATGCTTGTCAAATTAAAACTTGTGAACGGTTACTTACTTATATGCTTGCTCGTTTGGAATGTTCACCATATGCATAAAAATAAGTTAGAATGAATATTTCTTCTTAAAACTGTGCTATGTATAGAACTCATTTTCGATGCAATAACTCAACAGGAAGACTATGCAAAAGTAGATCTTGCCCTGTTATTGCCCTGTGCCTGATTTGCCTCAAAAGCTAACTTAGTGTACTGCGTTGCTCACGGACAACTTGTGCACAAGGTCTTAGTTCCTGCGGACGGTCGCTGGGGCACTGGCACCGATCCGATCCGGACGAAACTCACGATAGTCGCCTGCTTCGGATGGAGTGGCTTGTGGTACCTCCTGTTCTCTGCGCCGCACGTCATTCCGTCCCGAGACTAGCTCGTCCATTATGGCAATGTGCTAGTGATCCCCTCGTATATTTAAACCTGTTGCAACTAACTTGTGTCTTCTTGGCAGGGAAGGCATGGTAAGTAATGTGCAGGTGGTTCAGACGGGCAGGTAAATGTCACCGAGCGGTGGCAGGTTATTTCATTGATTTCTATATCTAATTCTTGCTGTAAAATGAACTAAGGCAAGATAGAAACCCACAAATATGCATGCTTCATTAAAATAACGTATTGATTGGTATAGTTGGGTTAGCTTGCCTTCACCAGTATGTTTCGATGTACTGACCCTCGTTGAAACAGGTTCCCCGCGCTAAAGAGAGCCGAGCGAGGAGCAGGAGACAAACCCCCAATCCAGTCCAAGTTGTAGGCACGCCTCGACCGTGCCAACCTTTTGAAGAAGCATTTTGAAGAAGAAGCTAGCCACCAAGTAACCATGCAACTTCGTGGCAAGGCAGTCGTTCCGACACAAGGTCTTATATTTTGAGTTTAGTAAAGGATGTAATGTACAGGACTGCTATCTCATTTTGTGTCAATACTTTTGTAAGCCCATAGAGGCAATCCTTATGACTCAGTTCAAGGAGTTTGTAATAGATGTTCATATTATCAATAAAAAGAGAACTTTTCCATGTTTCAATATGTGTTTTAATTATCTGCGTACTCTGAATATGTGCTCGCTATGCGAAACAAAAATACTTAGCCTTGTGCGGTGCGCAACCTAGGCCCGCACGGCGGTCACGCCCGGGGGACGACTATCGATTCCGCGGGATCGGGGCGTGATATGTTGGTATCAGAGCACAGCTTCAAAGTTCCTTTGACTCTTGAACTGAAAAAGTTCCCTTAACGATAAATCCCTGTGCGAACTCCTGAACTCGTTAAGGCCAAAATGAGATACGTTCGTGCAATAAGTCCATAATACATTATGATCCTGATGTAATTTACCTTCCTTTCAAGGAACGACGCAAGCGCAACCATCAGCGCTGGCGCCAGGCGAGACAAGGACTCAGGAGAGCAGTTCTGGAACTTCAGGAAGCTCTCGGAGCCAACGGGGCATGTCTCGATCAGATTCACTTCAGCAGGTGATGCAAATTTTTACGGAGCAACGACAGAGGGATGATGCCCGCCAAGCCAAGTTCGAGAGCAACATAGAGGCCCGGCTCTCAGTCCAACAAAAGCAGGTAGATACCCTGCAGCAGCTTGTTCAGACCCTGGCCTCCAACCATTCCGCCACAACGACAACTACCCCGGTAGAGCAGCCAGCACTTGAAGTCGAGACACCGCTAGTGCCAAGGACGAGGGAAGTGACTGCCTTCCCCTTTGGTAACTTCAAGAAGGTCTGCAACACGCCGTTTAATGGGACAGAGGACCCGATCGTGGCCCTAGATTGGCTCGTCGAGCTTGAAGATCATTTTTCTCTCCTAAAAGTGCCGGAAGACAAGCGCGTCACCTGTACCCAACTATTGCTTCGTCTCAACGCGCACGACTGGTGGGACGTGCATCGACGATCTCTTCAACTTGGCCATGGAGAGGATGCGATCGCGTGGACGACTTTTCGTGCCGCATTTGAGGAGGAGTTTGTACCCCCACCTCTATGACGTCAACGGAAAAACGATTTCGTTCAACTCCGGCAGGGCAGCATGACGGTGAAGTAATACTCGGCAGAATTCAATAAACTGGCCAAATTTGCTACCGCTTATCTACCGGATGCAGCGAGTCATGCCAGACGATTCGAAGGAGGGCTACGTCCTGGCATCCACGGGCACGTAGTCGTTCCGCAGTATCAGACGATGCGGGAAGTATTAAACCACGCCCTTTCGCTCGAACCGCAGTATCCTCACGTTGCCGCCGGCGCTGTGCAAACTTCCAATCACAAACGTCAAGGCAACGATAAAGGAAACAACGCTGTAAAGCGTCAAAATAACGGCAGTCGTCAGCGAGAAAACCAGGGGCAGCGTTGCACCTACTGCAACAGAAGAGGGCACACCAAGAATGTCTGTCGCAAACGGCTTGGCACTTGCCTTAGATGCGGCGATCCTGGCCATCAGATTAGTAGTTGTCCGCTTCATCCACCGCAACAACCAGATCAGACTACGGCAAACCAAGCCAACCGAGCTGCGCCTCAGCCAGGGCGTAATCAAGCTCAAGGCCAAGTCTACACCATGACACGGGAAGAAGCTCTAGCTTCGGATACCGTCGTGTCAGGTACCTTACTTTTTAATAATATACCTGCTCGTGTTCTATTTGATTCAGGTGCAACCCATAGCTTTATTTCTACAAACTTCGCCACGGAGAACCATGTAAAAATAACTCCGTTGCGTTTAGATTTAAGCGTTAGCACCCCATCTGGTACAAAAATACCTGTTTGTTCAGCATACCTAGGCGGTTATATCTGTATTGGGGAGAGAAAGCTGTCACTTGATATTTTAGTTCTTGATGTACGGGACTACGATATCATTTTGGGAATGGACAGGCTAGGCGCATGCGCGGCAACTATTGAGTGTGCAGAGAAGTGAGTCATTTTTCGTCTGCCGGAGAAGCCGTGTTCTGTTATACCAGTAGTCCAGCGAACGATGCGACCAGGGCCTGCATAGTGATTTCGGCAAAATCTGCTCGGCGAATGCTCTACACAGGCTGCGAGGGATTCCTAGCATCGGTTCGGGACACACGGCAGGACTACACAAATGTCGAGTCTACTTCCGTTGAGGCAGAGTTCCCCGATGTATTTCCGAGCGAACTACCCGGTATGTCGCCAGACCGAGAGATTGAATTCACTATCGACATATTCCCAAACACGCAGCCGATTTCCAAGCCTCCGTACAGAATGGCACCTGCAGAGCTGAACGAATTAAAGCGCCAACTCCAGGAATTACTTGATCGCGGGTTCATCCGTCCGAGCGTGTCTCCTTGGGGCGCTCCTGTGCTCTTTGTGAAGAAGAAGGACGGAACGCTACGCCTCTGCATTGACTATAGAGAATTGAACAAAGTCACAATCAGAAACAAATATCCTCTGCCACGGATAGACGACTTGTTTGATCAGTTACAAGGGGCAACGGTGTTTTCTAAGATTGATCTTCGCTCGGGTTACCACCAGCTGAAGATTAAACCAGAAGACGTGCCCAAGACGGCTTTTCGAACCCGCTACGGCCACTACAAGTTTGCAGTGATGCCGTTTGGACTGATGAATGCCCCTGCTGCATTCATGGATGTTATGAACCATGTATTTAGGCCTTTCATCGATAAATTCGTGGTGCTTTTTATCGATGACATCTTGGTGTACTCGAAGACTAGGGATGAGCACGCAGGACACCTGCGGATGGTGCTGCAAACCCTTCGAGACAACAAGTTGTACGCCAAACTAAGTAAATGTGAGTTCTGGCTGGACAGTATCTCGTTTTTGGGGCATATCATCTCCTCGGAAGGCATCTCAGTTGATCCGAAGAAGATAGAAGCAATTACACAGTGGAAACGACCGGAGTCAGCAAGCGACATCCGAAGTTTCCTTGGTCTGGCAGGGTACTACCGCAGATTTATACAAAATTTTCCTAGAATTGCTTCACCCTTGACTCAGTTGACACGAAAGGGTGCTAAGTTTACTTGGACAGAGGACTGTGAAGCTTCATTTACGGAGTTAAAGCAGCGCCTCGTCTCTGCCCCAATTCTCACTCTGCCGAACGGACCGGATGACTTTAAAATATATAGTGATGCCTCAGGAAAGGGTCTAGGATGTATCCTGATGCAGCGCGATAAAGTCATAGCCTATGCGTCGAGGCAGTTAAAGCCTCACAAGAAGAATTACCCGCCGCATGACTTAGAACTGGCGGCGATAGTGTTTGCGTTGAAGCTGTGGCGCCACTACCTTTATGGTGTACCGTGTGAAATCTATACGGACCATAAGAGCTTGAAATACTTGTACACTCAAAAGGATTTGAATCTCTGGCAGTGGCGATGGCTTAAACTCCTAAGCGACTTTGATCTCATGATCAGATACACTCCTGAAAAGGGAAACGTAGTAGCTGACGCGTTGAGTCGAGTGTTTATGGGGAGTTTGGTTATTGATGATAGGCTGCGCCGAGATCTTGAATCACTGGGTATTACACTGAAAATAAGATATAAGAAGTGGGCGCAAGTAGCTCAACTGCGCCCCGAACCCGACTTGTTACACAAAGTGAAGGCCGCTCAGAAGGACGACCCGTTCCTGCAGAAGATTCATGCCCTTATCTTGGCAGGGAAGGTGTCCGACTTTGCGGTAAGCACGGATGGGATGCTTCGAGTAAAGGGAAGACTGTGCATTCCGAACGACGCGGCCCTCAGACAAGAGATACTCACTGAAGCTCACTATGCTAGTTATACTTCTCATCCGAGTAGCACTAAGATGTATCGGGATCTTCGCACGACGTTTTGGTGGCACGGCTTGAAATGGGATATGGCGCAGTTTGTGTCGCATTGCATGGCTTGTCAACGAGTGAAGGCCGAACACCAGAAACTAGGCGGCGAGCTTCAGAACCTTGCTATTTCGGAGTAGAAATGGGATGATATAACGATGGATTTTATTGTTGGCTTGCCGAGGACGCAACGGGGATATGATGCAGTCTGGGTTATCGTCGATCGACTCACCAAGTTAGCTCACTTTCTGCCTATCAAATCTACTTGGAGTGCCGACCGCCTGGCTCAGATATACCTCAACGAGATCGTTCGACTCCATGGCGTGCCCGTATCTATAGTCTCCGATAGAGATGGTCGATTTATATCACGTTTCTGGGGAAGCCTGCAGTCAGCAATGGGGACGAAGTTGAAGTTTAGCTCCGCCTACCATCCGCAGACCGATGGCCAAACCGAACGTGTCAACCAGATCCTCGAAGACATGCTGCGACTCTACGCCTTGGACACGAAAACTAGTTGGGACCTTCATCTACCTCTAGCCGAATTTGCTTACAACAATAGTTATCAATCAAGCATTCAAATAGCGCCGTATGAGGCGCTATATGGGCGGAAGTATCGATCTCCGATCTGTTGGGACGAAGTTGGTGAACGGCAAGTACTTGGCCCTGAGCTCGTGGAGCAGACCGTCCAGAAAGTTTGGCTGATTCGGGACAGATTAAAGATAGCTCAAAGTCGTCAGAAGAGCTATGCGGATGTTCATCGGAGACCGCTAGAGTTTCAAGTAGGCGACCGGGTATTCCTCAAGGTCTCGCCCATACGAGGGGTCAGCAGGTTCGGAGCGAAGGGAAAGCTAAGTCCACGATTTGTCGGCCCGTTCAAAATACTAAAGCGGGTTGCCTCAGTTGCTTATCAGATCGCCCTACCACCATCCCTATCTGACGTACATAATATATTCCATGTTTCCCAACTTAGAAAATATGTGTACGATCCAAGCCACATGGTAGACCTGGGACAACTGAACCTTCAGCCCGACTTGACGTATGTAGAACAACCGGTACAAATTTTGGATAGAAAAGAAAAGCTGCTTAGGACCCGTTCGGTTCCTCTAGTGTGCGTGCTTTGGCGGAATCACTCTGTCGAAGAATCTACTTGGGAGCTCGAATCTGATATGAGGGAACGGTTTCCCTCATTATTTTATAGTGGTAGGTTCTATTCCTTAAGTTTCGGGACGAAACTTCCAATTAGTTGGGTAGGATGTGGTGCCCCGTTCCCCCTATTCGGGGAGCGCGGCTAAAAAATACTAGACGGTATCGTTCGATCGGGATAGATTGAATCAAGAACTCATCCTCGTTATAGATTTGTCTCTTCGAAATCGATTCCCATATTCAGTGGACCGTGCCCCAAGGATCGACTTAGCGGCAGAGTCAGGAGGGACCTCTCCGCTGCATTCTTTGTTGCCTAGTTTTTGCTGTCGCTTGTTGCTTTCGTGCCTTGAGTTGGTTTTCGGATTTGCTTGGGTTTTCTTGAATGGTTTCGATAGATTTCATTGCTTTCGTTCTTAGGACTGCACTTCAATTCTGATAATGAAAAGAGAGAAAGAAGTACTGATCAGCTGTTCGTGGCAATGCAGGTGATTAAGCAGTAGGCGTCGCTCGAGCGGACTCCTAAAGCACTTCTTTCCTTTTCCTTCCAACTACCAAAGTGAGTGGCAACCAACCCGATTAGCTAGCCCTTCTTGCTAGTCTTCACATCAAATCTTGTGTTCGTGCTTTGCCCCGATCAAACGATACCAAGTAAATAACTAAAAGACTTCAAGATAATAAAGGGAATAGACTTGGGTAAAATTATGCTTGTCAAATTGAAACTTGTGAACGGTTACTTACTTATATGCTTGCTCGTTTAGAATGTTCACCATATGCATAAAAATAAGTTAGAATGAATATTTCTTTTGAAAACTGTGCTATGTATAGAACTTATTTTCAATGCAATAACTCAACAGGAAGACTATGCAAAAGTAGATCTTGCCCTGTTATTGCCCTGTGCCTGATTTGCCTCAAAAGCTAACTTAGTGTACTACGTTGATCACGGACAACTTGTGCACAAGGTCTTAGTTCCTGCGGACGGTCGCTGGGACACTGGCACCGATCCGATCCGGACGGAACTCACGATAGTCGCCTGCTTCGGATGGAGTGGCTTGTGGCGCCTCCTGTTCTCTGCGCCGCACGTCATTCCGTCCCGAGACTAGCCCCCATTATGGCAACGTGCCAGTGATCCCCTCGTATATTTAAACCTGTTGCAACTAACTTGTGTCTTCTTGGCAGGGAAGGCATGGTAAGTAATCTGCAGGTGGTTCAGACGGGCAGGTAAATGTCACCGAGCGGTGGCAGGTTATTTCATTGATTTCTATATCTAATTCTTGCTGTAAAATGAACTAAGGCAAGATAGAAACCCACAAATATGCATGCTTCATTAAAAAAACGTGTTGATTGGTATAGTTGGGTTAGCTTGCCTTCACCAGTACGTTTCGATGTACTGACCCTCGTTGAAACAGGTTTCCCGTGCTAAGGAGAGCCGAGCGAGGAGCAGGAGACAAACCCCCAATCCAGTCCAAGTTGTAGGTACGCCTCGACCGTGCCAACCTTTTGAAGAAGCATTTTGAAGAAGAAGCTAGCCACCAAGTAACCATGCAACTTCGTGGCAAGGCAGTCGTTCCGACACAAGGTCTTATATTTTGAGTTTAGTAAAGGATGTAATGTACAGGACTGCTATCTCATTTTGTGTCAACACTTTTGTAAGCCCATAGAGGCAATCCTTATGACTCAGTTCAAGGAGTTTGTAATAGATGTTCATATTATCAAAAAAAAAAGAACTTTTCCATGTTTCAATATGTGTTTCAATTATCTGCGTACTCTGAATATGTGCTCGCTATGCGAAACAAAAATACTTAGCCTTGTGCGGTGCGCAACCTAGGCCCGCACGACGGTCACGTCCGGGGGACGACTATCGATTCCGCGGGATCGGGGCGTGACACTTTTTGCTTGCCCTTGTCCGCCGAAGTTGGTCTAGAAGGACCTGTCGCTGGTATAACAGGTTCCGATTCTGAAGGCTTGGCAGCTGAAATGTCTGCCGTTGCTTCTTCCTGACTTCCTCCATAGTCCTTGAGGTAGGCTTTCCCTGAACGGGTTCCAGTAGCCAAAACCTCTTCTTCCGATGTTGAGGATATCGCAATCATATGGCATGGTTTACGCTTCATGTTTTTTTTAGGCTTAGCCTTAGCAGCTTGAGTCTCTTCCTCGATCTCTGATACCAGATCTGGATGAACCCACATAATCTCGCCACGCTGGGTAGTTAGGGGTACCAGGTCATGATTTTGACCCCTGGCTGGAGGGAGATTAACAATGTTCATCGTTGTCCGGGAAATGGGTACAACACCATCCGGAATTTCTTGAGGAGACAGATTGCCAAGTTGAAGAGAGATCATGTTGGCTGTGACCGTCTTCTCGCTATTGCGCAGAGTGATGGCCTTAGCGTCGATCAACTCTTAGATTTTTCTCTTTAGTACATAACACGCCTTTGTGGGGTGATGTATGTACCTATGAAAAATGCAGTACTTGGGGTTATTGGTACTGCCGACTTTATTAGGCCGCTTTACCTCAGGGAGGGTAATCTTGCCGCTTTTGACTAGACACTCGAATATGCTCGAAATATCTTTGTCGTCAAAAGAATATACTTCAATGGGCCTGGAAGTCCCAGGTTTCGTCTGTGTGGTTGCCGTAGTCTTTTGCCTTGACGTATTGATTGCCAGAACTTTTTTTCCTTTGAAACCACGAGGATGGTCGCTGTTGGAGGATGACCTCTTGCCTCTATTAGAGGAAGATATTATAATTCCACTATCACGCACCTTCCGACTGTTGTCTTCAGCGGCTACTGCTGAAATGATAAATGAGGGCCAATCATGGAACTGATATGGTCCTGTGAACACCGAGATCACTGGAAGAAGGTTCTTCCTGCAAATGTCTACCAATGCCGAGTCTGGAACTCCGGGAGGCATTTGTAAAGTGGCTTGATGAAAACGTTCGATAAAAGTACGAATGTTCTCTTTCTCCTTCTGCTTTACTTTGATGAGAGAGGACATAGACATGTCCATCCCTCCTTCGTAGAATCGTGCGAAGAACAAAGTCTTAAAATCTTCAAAGGAAGTAATGCAGTTGTCCGCAAGACTATGGTACCATTGATAAGCCACTCCCGAGAGACAGCCTTTGAACACTCGAGTGAGAAGGGCGTCATTCCCTTGCAATAACACCGTCATCATACTGAAGTAGTTCATGTACTGGCTCGGTGATGTCTTTCCCTCAAACAAAGCCATAGTCTGTGGTTTGTATTTAGGAGGGAAAGGGATCTCATCCCAGATAACTGGGTAAGGCTGGTTGATTCCCAATTTCTTGAGCTGATCCTTATGCTTTAAGACATCAAATTGGGCTTTCAATTCCTGCACTGCCTGTATCGGATCTTCAGCCGATAGAGGGACCGCGGAGTGGTGAGAGATCGGTTGTATCGTAACTCCAACAGGAGGTAATATATTCTCTGAATTAGGAAGTGGAGGAGCTGTTGACTCCTGATCTAGAGCAGGCTCCTGATTCGCATTGGATGGTGGTAAGTCCACCCCCACACGTATCTGAGTCGGAGGGATCGATGCTTGAGCTATAGCAGCTGTGTGTTGATTCAGCATCATCTGGTGCATATTCTCCATCATAGACTGTATCTCTTTCAGAGATGTCTCCAACACAGCAATGCGTTGCTCAGTACTTCCTGATGAGGAAGCCTTTTCGCGTTCATCTTCAATGGCATAGACTCTCATTTCTCTGGATATCATTGAAGGGTTAGTATAGGTCTCTGTAGAGATTGACTCTATACTTTCAGCATCCGATTCGGGAAACTGGTACCCCCAGTGTCGAAATCAGAAGAATATAAAGCCGGTTGTCATGACCTCGAACGGGTGTTTCGGAACACCCCAGCTTTAATGTTCTCAAGGAGTTTGTCGAATCTCCTTTGGCTTGGAGTTCTAGAAGGATGACGTCTTAAATTTGACCTTCCTCTAGGAACGTATGAAGCCATGTTCACTGATGCATGTGTAGGCTCTTCTTCCTGGAAAGACAAAGAGTAGTTCAACCAGTCAAAAACTGACCTTTTTGCTTTAGAACAACAATAATTAACTACAATCTTATGACTATTACAACAGTGCTCCCTAGGAGGCATAATAGACATGTTGGAAGATCCTCTATCTTTGCGCTTCTGAATCAGAAATTCACGCAAGTCAGGAGGATTAACAGAAGAAGAAGAAGGCTTGTTCCTCCTGTTCACATCAGTTGGAATGCGGATATTGGGAACCCTAACCCTTTCTCTGCCACCTATATACAACAGCTCAGCCATATGAGTAGCAGCTGATCCATAAGGAGCGTATCTATCCACAAACTGGGTCTTCTTTACCCCGAGAGGCTTGACCTGGCATAATTTGGAACTATGCTCAGGTTGGCGTAAAACTGAGGAAGTCCTCAATCGGCCATCAGCTTCTCGCGTAATCTGGAGAGCGGGCATATTTTTCTCTTGCTGGCGTAAAGGCCGAGAAGTTGAGAGATCCGCCACTTGTTTTTCCTTGCGTAGATTGCAGGGCCCATCTGCTTTTCCACGGAGGAAATATGCATTTTTATGCGTGGAGCGCGTTGGGAATTTCTGAATTGGCGCTGAGGCATTATCAGAAATTTTGTCTGCCACGTCACAGAACGGGAGACTGAGTTTTACGCGTAGAGCACGGAGCAGACTTCTGGATTAGCACTGAGGCATAACCAAAAGTTTTGTCTGCCACGTCATAGACGGGAGACAGAGTTTTATTCGCAGAGCACGGAGTAGACTTCTGGATTAGCACTGAGGCATAACCAGAAGTTTTGTCTGCCATGTCACAGACGGGAGATAGAGTTTTACGCGCAGAGTGCGGAGTAGACTTCTGGATTTGCACTGAGGCATTGCCAGAAGTTTTGTCTGCCACGTCATAGACGGGAGACAGAGTTTTATACGTGGGGCGCGGAGGTTGCGAAGCTACAACCTTGTTGGTCGGAGAAATCAGAGAGTCGGCAGGAATGGTATGGGATGTCCGGGGCATCCATACCTTACGTAATTTCTTGTTATCTTGGACCGAGAGGGAATGAGAGCTACCCCCTGCTCGAAGCATATCTTCGTAGGCGAATTGGTCGAATTGGACCACCAAGGTCTTCTTCATCGATCCTACTGATACTGCATCGTGTTGAGCAATTGCTTTCTCGTCAGATGAGAAAGTAGTCCCCAGCAGAGTCGCCATCTTGTGTTTGATAATAAACGAAAGAAATAAAAATAGGTTTATATGAAACCCTTTCTTAGGTTTACAAACAAGAAGTACTATTAATCCTATACGAGGATGTTAAGTACAAAATTTAATCTAGGTAAATATTACTATAGGAGTCTGATCTACAGTCGATCACTTTGTCCCTTGGACCACACGATGATGAAGAAGTGATGTAGAAGAAGGAATAGCTTCAAAGATTGCAAGAAGGAGTAGATGCTTGATGCCAAGATCGTCGCTCACTACTCTCTGTCTGTGCTCTTCTCTCTTTGATTTTACGACTTCTCTTCTCAATTCTTTGACCTTTCCGACCTCTGTTCTTCGAGTCTTTCGACCTTGGACCTCCGTGGACGGAGGTCTCTATTTATAGAGTTTAGTGACAATAACCGTCCAGTCGGCGTAGAAGCCGGACAGTGAAGAGTGTGGCACTTTTTACGCGGCGGTTATAATAACTGCCACTCACGTATAAATGATCTTCTGAATCTACGTGTGACGCGTATCCCATTATGAGGTGATGCGTATAACTGCTGCGAAGATCACGGCATGCAAGCCACGTAGGTAACTTCCCCTCGTATAACAAAGGTTGGCGTAGAAGCCAATGACTGTCACTATGGCGTAGAAGCCAAATAGTTGTCAAACTGGCGTAGAAGCCAGGTAAGCGTAGAAGCCCAGTACTTGTCAAACTGGCATAGAAGCCTGATGTTGCATGGATAGGTAGCTAGCATAAAAGATAGCTGATCCTCCTTCCTTGACTGAGGTCTTGTGCGTATTCTAGACCAAATAGCCTCATCACGCACTAATACAAATGTAGCCTGAGTTAGCATATTCTGAGGAGATAGCATACAGCGTACTCCTATAGTTGAAAATAGCCAAGTCGACGTATTTCAAGAAGATAGCGTACGACGTACTCCTATAGTTGAAAATAGCCAGGTCGAAGTATTTCAAGGAGATAGCGTACAACGTGCTCCTATAGCTGAAAATAGCCTGATGGCGTAACATGGAGAGGTGATGATGTGGACGTATTAGCCATAATTATGGCTCACCCAGTCTTTGAAAGTAGAACCAAATCTCGTGCATTAAATACAGAGATCTGCCCCCATCACGCGCATTAACTACAGAGACGTGCCTCGAGCTCTGTACGGAGAGCAGCTTTTGACGTGGCGGTTCATTTCGTCTTCTGCTGAGTGTAAAAGCTCACGTCTGCCTGTATAAAACTAGGCAGCGTATTCCCTTGAATGTGTGAAAGCAATTTGTATCAAGGAAATGTCACTAAACGACGGTCTGGGTCTTTATGCCAAACCATCATTACAGCCGTCGTCTGGGTAGTTGTGCAGTACTCTTTGTCAGGAGTCAGGTTCACTGCATGATCTGACAGGTTTATTCGAGGAATACGAAGAGTTCCTCGTACACTCCCATGTTGCATTAAAAGCGAGCAGGTTTTACGCCAAAGCGGCGATGTAACAACCTTTTTACGCTGAAGCAGTCTGGAATACTGCATTACGCGGGTTGTTCTGGAGCTATATTTTACACTGTACTAGCTTTGAAGCTCTGCTGTACGCCGATAGCTCTGAAGTCATGTCTTACGCCACACAACACTGAAACTCTGCTTTACGCGGGTTTTATGCATACTGCGTATAATCCTGTAGTGTATTTTTCATGCTTCTACACTCCACCTCCAGTTCATAGGATGGTGCTCATAATTTCTGAGGTGCTTTCACCACCCCAGCACCAGTCGATGCTGCACATATGTTTGTACTATTTTGGGAGATGGTGGAGGCCCAGATGGCCCAGGCGGAGGCTCAGCAGCGTCAGTCGGACGTGATGAGGAAGAGGATAGAAAATTCCCATCAGCTAGCCCTTACAACAGTAGAGATAGTTGCCCTAGTTCAGCCACAGGTGGTACCGCTTTATTCTGTCCTGCAGCAGCCGAGACCGGGTACCATTATTGATTTCAAGAGGATGGGGCCCAAGAACTTTAAAGGAAAAGATGGAATCTTGTATGCCGATGATTGGATTAGGACGTAGAGAGAAACCTGCGACTGGCACAAATTTTGAAGAGTCTATAGGTGGTGGCTAGCTTGGGCACCCAGCTCAAGTTCAGTACCGCATATCACTCGCAGAAAGACGGGAAGCCGGAGAGGAATATTCGGACTCTCGAGGACATTCTTCGCACTTGTGTTTTGGATTTCAGAGGCTCTAGGAGAATCATCATCATCTGGTAGAGTTTGCTTACAACAACAGTACTTACCAGGCCAGTATTGAGATGTCACCATTTGAGGCTTTATATGGACGAAGATGTTTTACTCCTTTATCTTGGGATGATGTTGGTGAGAGGGCATTGTTGGGACCAGAGATGATTGTAGATGCAGTCGAGAAGGTGAAGCTCATTAGAGATAAACTTTGGTTGGCGCATGAAAGACATCGACATTGGACCGATAGCCACCAGAGACCCTTGGAGTTTGAGGTATAGGTTTTGTTTCTATTGTTTGTGATTGCTTTGTTTTAGATTGAGTATTAAGGCTATATTTTGTTATAGGTTGGCGATCTGGTATTCTTGCAGTTTTTTTTGACACGGGGCATGATTCTCTTTGGTGGTGGCAGGAATCTTAGTCCACGGTACATCAGACCCTTCAGTGTTCTTGCGAGGGTCGGTGTAGTGGCCGACAGAATAGACTTATCACCTGTACTGAGAGAGTGCATGATGTGTTCCGTATCGCAACAGAGATAATACATGGCAGATCCTAGTCACGTATTAGATCACTCGGAGATCATGGTGGGTCCAACTCTCAACTACCCAGAGCAGCCAGTAGAGATTATGGATTATAGGAAGAAGGTGCTGCGGAACCAGGCCATCCTTGTCTATAGGGTGGGCACAGAGTTCGTATCATAAACTAGCCCAGAGCTTGAGTAACATGAGGACACGACTATAAAAGCATGGAAAATTATGAAGCCATGCACCAAACACGGCCCGCCCCTGATGCGCAAGAGTGGCTAAAAGCTATGTGGCATGAGTATCCCAAAAGACATGCAGCAAGGAAAACTGAAAACCATGCAGAAAATGTCATCCCCATTGGCAAAGAGCATTTAATGCTCTAAAAAAGAGGAGCCATTGATATTATGTTAGTGGTCAGTATACTTCATAGAATATGCAGTGCTTGTGATTACACAACGAGGATTCCCCTGCGACGGCATTCCCATGTGGCAGAATCTCCATAAGGCGAGATCCCGATGCGACAGAATCCTCAACGACAGTGTTCCTATGCGACAGAGTTTCCATAAAGAACCATTCCCATGCGGCAACATTCCCATGCAGTGGAGTTGTTATGATGCAGGATTCCTCCAATCACTCTACGCGATAGGATCTTTTGGTTGCAAACCACCAAGATCTCCAGGAAATCGGCATATGCCATGTGTCATGATAATAGAGTCATGCAGATGATAGATGCCAATAACCCCGAATCACGGTAATAGCAGATCCTAACTATTGTCACATGGCAGTTGCAGCACAACATGCGCCCACAATATTACAATCGTATTTTATTAGGAAGATCATGCGACAATGCAAAATTTGCGTGTATGCATGCGCACGCATGATCCTTCCATGTTTATAAATAGTAGGGATAGTTATTCCCATACACACATACGGAAGGGGAGAGGGATATTGAGTCGCATACTCAAACGTCCAGAGACTTTATAGTCTTACTTGGTCACCAGATCATCAACAGAGTAAATAAGTCAGTTGTAGTGCTCGATCTCCATCATCGTGCTTTCCCAGATTACCTAATCTTATACTTAGAATTCTCAGTGTTAGGGTTCTTTGTACTCTTTGTTGTGCTCAAAATCTATACAAAAGTTTGTAACACTTTCATATATTTTTGTGATGTCAACAAAAATGACGACTCTACTGGGGACGTCATTCTCCACCGACGAGAAGGTGGTGACGCAATCCGATGTGACCAAGATGGATTCAACCCAAAGAATATTGGTCGTCCCCTTCAACCAACATGCATTTAAAGATATGTTGGACAAGCCGAGTCCTATATCGAGGCTATTAAAGTCTCACAAAACTCGCAAGATCTGGGTAGCCAAGGCCGGTGTGCCAAGTCTAAAGACTACAAACGATGAGCTGCCATCCTTCGCAGCCGGGGGTACGCATGTTGCCGACGCAGATCCTATCTCTGTCCCCACCCTTGAGAAAAACAATAATGATTCTCTGGGGGTAGGCCTACAATGAGATACGCCAAATTAAAAATGTGCATCAAACCAGAGGCACATAAAGTCTACTATATGTAGCAGGACCAAAGGGAGAGAGTCTGTCTTTGACACGATCTCATATGGAAGTGATCCCCATAACCAAATGGGTGGAAAAGGGGAAAGTGTGGATTCCCCGTACTGTGCGCAAGTGGGCGCTAGTTTGAAGATGTCCAAAAAAACTCGAGCCATGCGCAAGTAGTCTACCAAAAGCATGCGCCGATGGCTGTTACATGCGCCGCTAATGGAAAATTATATAGGTATGAACCATGGGCTATTGCGATGGAAGTGGGTCAACCCTCAAAGTCTTCCTGAGACCACTTGGGCACCGTAGATGCGCAAGAATCAAGTCAGGGAGCAAAAATGGTGACATCAAACCCATGTGCCCAACTTAGCTGCATACATAAAATGGGCTCGTCTTACCTCAAGCCTTCCACAAGTTTTTGCCCAAGAACTGGGTCAGGGAGCAAATATTTCACTTTTACACTCATGTGCAAGGTTTAGCCCTGCGTATGAAGAGTGTGTAAAAGTAAAGTTTTTCTCGTCTGATCTCCGTAACATGATTAGTCACAAGCGTAAAACGAGAGAGTAAACCACCACACATGAAGTATCCTATCTAGGGAATACATGTGTCAACATCATCGTCAAATATTTTTTTGCCAAAGCAGCAACTCTCCCAGCTAGACGGTCGGTATTCGAACTACTTCAATCAATGACATCCACCCCGACAGCATCTCCGAAAACAAGTGCACGAGGAAGAAGAATATAAACCACTTTTTTCCTCAAGATATTCAACGTGGAGGTATCATTCCTTCAAGAAGATCTCAAATAAGAACTCGTCCAACTCGCCAGTCTCGGTTAGGGGGTCAAGGGCTCGAAAGAGGGGTACTAAGCTAGAAGTGCCCACTGAGGGGGTTTTCCATGGCACCCGCTCAAGAACCAGAACTAGGGGTAGCAATCCTCTGGTGTTCCATACTAAACCATCATTCCTTGAGGAGTGTGGATCCCAAGGAACTGGCGACAACTTACCTGGGGTAGCCTTATCAATGCTACGGTCGGAGATGGGGGTAGTAATCCCCCTGATTTTGAAGATGACACAACAATGCCCGCCTTCTCTGAGGACATCGAGACTCAGGTATCAGAGGCGAAGAGTGAGGCATCCACGAAACCATCCATCCCTCCCAATGTAATGCCAGTAT
Organism: Iris macrosiphon; assembly: GCA_036927795.1. Lineage (NCBI taxonomy): Eukaryota > Viridiplantae > Streptophyta > Magnoliopsida > Asparagales > Iridaceae > Iris > Iris macrosiphon. The sequence continues at coordinate 113,935,452 of JAYESA010000018.1, forward strand.
ACATAGCAAGAGATGATTATGGAGAAGGATCAATAATCGCCAACGCCTTGAGACACTTGAGGCAAATATGCTCGCTATGAGCGCCTCAATGCAGTGCTTGACCCAGACGGTGCTCGAGATAAAGACAAATTTGGTCCCGCCTCAACCGAGAACTATGGGACAAGCAAGCCAGGATTTAGGGACCAATGGGGAATCCAATGCACCTAATTTTGCTCCTTCCGTGGTTGGCTACCAGACGTTGCCTCGATCATCTGCTCCTCTACTGTCAGATGACATTCAGGAGACCCTTCGGGACTTGCGTGCTCATATTGATTCTAGAGATAACCGAGACATGCTTCAGATGCTCGGGATACGACAACCCTATCCTCCAAAATAGAACAATATGGTATACCCTCCCAAGTACAGACCACTTTCCCTGGTCCCATTTAATGGAAAAATCTTATCCTGCTAGTATATGAATTACTTCTGTTCTATAACGGGCCATTTACCGTGGGACAAGGCATTTCTCACTGACTTATTCGTCGGAGCACTGTTCGAAATCACTTATGAGTGGTTTTATAGCATCCCATACAATTGTATCTTATTTTTCCACGACCTGAAGCTCCTCTTCCTCTCCCAATTCTATGAAGGGTGAATAGACATGACTATGTCCTCTCTGATGGACATCGCTCAATGGGACAGAGAGTCTTTACGTGACTACATAGAACGCTTTCGACATGCGACATTGAGACTATCCCTTGGCACTCCTGAAACGTGTTGATGGACACCTACCGAAAGAACCTGCATCTGGCAGTAAGGCTCTAGACAGGCCCCAATCAGTTCAAGGACTGGAATAAGTTCATCATTAGCGCTGAAGGTGCAGAGAAAATTGTGAAAGACGCTCATTTGTTGGGGCTTCGCGTCCCCAGTGTCGATGATAGGGAAAATTCTCCCTCAATAGCAACAACGACCATGATGGTAAGGCCCTGACCGTCAACGTATCCAAAGGCCTGGCCTCGTCCACTCAGAAGCCAACAGAAGCGTCCAAGCCGAAGGAGACCTACTCCTTCAATTACGACAACATCATCAACATTTTCAAGGTGCTGATGAAGGGTGATAAGCTTCAGCTATCCGACATCAAATGTCCTAAGGAGGCAGATAAGATCGATAACCTCAAGTACTGCCTCTACCATCGATACATCCACCATCCAACACGAGATTGTTACGTGTTAAAAAGGCAAATCCAGTGGCTGATCGACTCCAAATTCCTTACTTTAGACTTTGAAGACAAAGTAGTAGCTGCAAACATGGTGACCCTCTAATTCGGTGACTTCCCGACAATAGAAGCCCAAGACGGTGTTGTCCCCATTCTAATTGGAGGTTGTCAACCTCCCTCCGGCTCGTAACCAAGCAGCAGGATTGGTAACTCTCACTACACCATGAGGCAAAATCATATGGGTTCAATACGATCTCATCCAAGACTTGATGCAACAAGCAGCGCCTTCCATTGCCAAGTCTAAAGGAGAGAAGCCCAAGGCCTGTCACATGGTTTCTTCCTCGACCGAGGAAGCCTTGGTAGAAAAAAACTAGGTCAGGTCAAACCTACCAGTGGGATTAGGTTGTGGTTCCCGATGACGGTGCCTCCAACTACTACGCACACTGCTCTATTTCATCGGATTCGAGTCTGTCCCAACCCCCTGTGGCAGACAAACAAAAGCATAGGGAGATTTTCTTTGACAAACCTCTGCAAAAGGATACAACTCATGTGCTGGAAAAGCCCTACAACTTTGACATATTGGCACAACTTGTCAATACTCCAGCAAAGTTGTCGCTCTTTGAGCTCCTCCGTCTCTCCAAAGAGACCCGTGACGCTCTGAGTAAGGCATTGCAGAACGTTGATTCCTACTTGGCCCAAGGCAAGTCTCCGACCGAGAATCCAGCTGCATGTCCCCACTGCAATAGTATGATGGAGATGATATCGAACATCACATTCTCGCAACAGGACATGTTGCTGAAGAATAACAGGAACGATCACCCTTGTACTATACAAGGTATATCGGGACCATCAAGGTAGACCGTGTAACCACCGTTCCCGAATTTTTTGAATAAAATATTATATAGATTTTACTAAATAAATTTTATTCTATTAATATTGTTCTTCCTAAATAAATTTTTCCTATAGGATTGCTCCTTAAATTATTAGCTTAATAATTATTAGGAAAAAGGGAAAAGGGGTGGCATTCTAGAAAATAATTAAAAGTCCATGATATTTATCAAGATCTCTAACACCCTTTAACTAACTGGTAACTACCCAATTCTAGAGGATTCCATCGAATCACTATAAATATCCTTTTTTTTCTAATAATTTTTCATTCCCATCCCGTTCCTAAAATAAAATCCAACTCAGCCATTCAATGTCAACACCCTTAGTAAACAGAGAATACTTCCTGTTGTCATTTTCCTAAATCCATTCGTGGAGTAGCCATACTTTCGAGCATGAGATCGCATCCATGGCGATGAACAAAGGCTTCTTGCACCTCCGGTGATTCTCCACTGCGTAACTTCAAGCGACGCCTCCTGCTCTGATCCACTGTTCTTCCCGAGCTTGAGTAAGAACCAGGGCGACATCGAGCTCGAGATCGCCGCCATCGTTTCCTCCGACAGAGCACCGCCGAAGGATCCGACATGAAGGTATTAATCTCTTTCTCAGTTCGATCGATAGGAATCGACTCCTCTGATTAATTTCTGGAATTGATCATCGTACTACTCGACTTGTGTTTGATTAAATCCCTCAATGAATGTCAATGCACTAATACTTCGATTCCGGTGTTCAGAGGTGATCATCCGATAGTAACAGTGCATTCGAAGATCTATCAAATCGAGAACGAAACTATTTGAGTATCGGTGATTTGCTTTGAGTTTATTCTTCTTCTTTTTAATTTTTGATTTCTGTTCTTGATTCACCCTATTTTGATCTATTTTGTGTGGTCTCTGTTCTTGATCATTCAGTTTAATTTTGATTCAGATTGAATGTGTCGACTTCTTGTGTCTACACTGGACACAGTCATATATGAATTAGACCGGTATTCGATCTTTATTCTTTTTTTTATAAGTTGATGCATTTTCTTGATATTCTAAAAAATTTGTCGTGTCATACTTGGCACACATGAGCAAAGTCAGTTAAATATTGAAATAGGAGTTAAGTCTGTTTTAAATCCAATGTCTATACTCAAATTGACGTATGAAGGGAATTCGATTGGGATAGGGTTATGTAGAGGCGGGAAGTCAATACAACTTTAGTTTGAAACTGAGTTTAGACAGTCCTTAAAGAGTAACAAGCCAGTAATAGGAAGTTATTGGAAATTATTCAGCATAATAATAGGTTATTTTTAGTATTATTCTGATTAAAATCTGTGGCACAACTAACAGGCCTGGCTATTGTATAATACCTAAACCCTGAAATTTAGATACAGGCTTGTCCATGAGAAATTTCTGTATTAACTCAAATTGAGCCATGCACTGATCACAGGGATAATAAATTATGGATGAATCAAGAGTTAGTTAATTTAAGAATAGTTAGTAAACAAATTAAGATATTGTTAGTTAAGTCAAGAAGATAGCTAGTTAATGAATCAAGAAGTTGATTATTTAGTTAATAAATCATTAGTAAGTTTGGAAAATCAAGAAGTAGTTAGTTAAGCTCAAGATTCCTAGTGATTTTTGAATAAATAAACTAGAATTTAGAAAATCAAATAATAAAAGAATTCAAAAATAATTTTTGATATAAACAACTAAGGGGTATCTATGTCTTTTGGCCATCACAGATACCGAGGACAAGGAATTGACTAATTTTGAGGATTAAGGCATGTACAATTTCCCTCTCCATTTATAATATGCATTTTTACATATTGATTGCACATTATCGTTGTTTATTGATTGAGTCAGGAGGGTGACACAACTCATAACATGTGGTTTACTATTAGCTAAACGACGATTGACTACTAGCACACTTGTTGTTCCTTACATCCAATTATTAATTGACTGTTAGCATTAATTAGTGCCTTACTCACACTGATTGACTAATAGCACTAATTAATGCCTTACTCACAATGATTGACTGCTAGCACTATTAATGCCTTGCTCGTATTAACCCTTACGTGCTATGGTCAGTATCAGATTGTATGTCATTCATTTAGTGCAGAGCATGATTGTTCAGTTACATTTTGGTCACTTGTTTATTTTCTGATTATTCAACTATTATTTATTTATTACATCATATTGTGAGTGGTTTGGGTTATTTGTTACTTTGCTCCAATCCTGACGAGATGTTGACATATTAGGCAGGAAAGTTAGAACCTGGCTCGGAGGAGGATCCAAAAGACTTAGAATAGGTTTTATTCAAATGTACATATGTATTATTTATTTTGGATGACTTTACATATGATTTTGCCTTTAGTTTCACCGAGTTTGTTCCCGAACATCACTTATAAAAGACATGTAACAAAAGATATAGTGGATATTATGGTGATTGTACTAATATTAGGCACGTATTAGACCCTGTGATAAGTGAGATCAACATTTGCAAATTGATTATATATAAGGTCTAGACAGCTAACTACCGTTGTTAACGACAGCTAATCCTAAGTGAAGATATTTTTAGAATACATTCTAGCCAAATACACAACCTACTTATCTTTTCTTGGACTGCAAAATTATTTTTCAGAATAATTCTAGTACATGTCCAATTTTCCCTAAGTCAATCCTAAGCGTAACTCGGTTCTGCATAGTCGTCACTACTCGATATTGAAACCAATCCAAATCCAGATACTTTCTAGTCAGGTTTTAATCGATCCTAAAATTTATACATTTCTATACCCAACTCTTCGTAATCAGAAAAGAACGAATACTCCTGTTGGCTTAAGCCTAGAATCAATCCTTATAGTTATTTTCTACTGAAATTGTCTGCTTTTTGATCGATCCCTATAGATCTTTTCTCCTTTGATTCTCAATACGTCATCTTTCAGAACTAGATACTAACACGAATCTCTTTTAGTAGTTATGTTGTCTCTTAAAACAGATATTACACAAGTTTATTTTGATATTCACACTCGAAAGGCAGATACTTATACTAATTTTCGAGAGCAAATACTTACACTAATTTTTTCATTTCTTGCTAAATTCCTTTGTCTTTCGATAACATATACTTAAACTAATATCTATTTATCATGGAAAACCCTCCTTGGTAGAGTACACCTTTGAAATTCTTATGGATAAATTTGAGAGAATATTCGACGACCTACTATGGCATGGCAGATGCGTACTACAGCCATTTATCTAAGTCATGAAAACTATGAGTAATTGTTGCCAGATCCGCAATGGCGCGACACGTGCTCTAAGTTGAAGTAATTTTAGGTATGCATTGGTTTTCGGATATTATTGAGACTGTGTCCTAAATGCATCATGTTTGGTCTCTTATCACCATTGGAAAGTTATAATAAAAATATTTTGTTTTGTTTGACTTCATAATAAATAGGTTTTAACAATCAAAAAACTTTTTGTTCATAGTGGCTCATTAAATTTTTGCTAAAACCGTTCCCAATTCAAAACCTATAATAGTCCAGTAATATGGATTCTTGTATCATAGAATTTCTACTTGATTTCCTGTAAAAATCTTTTCAAATGCTTTCAACTAAATAGCTATAATTGCTACCCTATTGACTTTAATCAACACAAGGGATATTTTTGGAATAAACACTTTCATGGTAAAGACTATTTTTATTTCTAATATACAATAGTATAGAAAAAGAAAAAAAAATATAGAATAGATAAACTAAGGATAGAAAATGAATGGGTAGGATAAAATTTTGCGTGAAGGACCTTGATGATTATAGGCTTGGGAGTTTCCAGTTTATTGGATTACGATAAAACTATTGGAAGTGTTATGCACTATGATGGTACTATATTAACAAATGATGCCGAATAGAATCATATTAAAGAATATATATATATATATATATATATATATATATATATATATATATATATATATATATATATATATATATATATGGCCATATCAATTATGGGGGCTTAAGCAATCAACGAGTGATTTGGATAGGTCGTTCCCATTTTTATAATAGAAATTTTAATACCCTTTGAAGGATAACAAATATTATGATATATGGAAGAATAAAAGCAAGAAAGAAGTAATGTTCTTCGGATAAAAGTTCATAAAAAGGTTTAATTAAGAATAGTAAAGTCATATAGGTTGGTGGAGAACCATATAGCAACAATAATTTCATAAGGATGATAGTTTATGAATGAAGGTTAATCTTTCGGAAGAGTCAAAAATCTTCACCATCATTAGAAGAAACCAAGTCACCTGATAAGTGACAATATTGGTATATACCTTGTCAAGCATAATTTGAAGGAATTTAGAATCTTGACTAATCAAGACAAGAAGGCTAAAAGAGTTATCTAGTAAATACTTGCAAGCAATAGTAGTTTAAAGAAGCATCACGAACTACGGAAGAAGCGTCAAGATCATTCGGTTGGGTCGGATGTTTTGAGGTTTCCAACTATGGAGGAAAATTTGGGTAATAAAGACAATTTGGAAGAAGAAGGAATAATGTGATGAAATAATTGAAGAATTTTCAAATTTTGTTCAATGTTATTTGAGAAAACCAAACTAAGATTTTTGTATGAATTGAAATTTTTTTACCATCAAGTAAAAGCAATATTAAGTTAAGTAACAATAGTTGGGGAATTTCACTATATAAAGGTACATTGGATTTCGAAAATTAATTAAAGGATTTACTATTCGGAACAAAGAATATGGATTTAGAGAAAAAAAAATGGGGGATATTGGATTAGAAGACTTTTAAAAGGCGAAAAGTGTTATTTGGTAGCGAGATATAATTTCGGATTAGATCAATACACATAATTGTCTATGGAGTAGGAGGATGGAAAATTCTTGGATAAATTAAGGAAATATAATTTGTATGATTATCTACGAATAATAAAATACGTTAGCTACTTTCACTTCTCGCTATTATCTCTCTTGACTAATCCTAACAAATGTTCTTCCTATTAACATTTTTGCATGACTATTTAGATCGTTCAACTAATCGTGCCAATCTCAAATTTCGAGGACGAAAATTTTCTAAGGTGGGTAGATTTGTAACCACCGTTCCCGAATTTTCCAAATAAAATATTAGATAGATTTTACTAAATAAATTTTATTATATTAATGTTGTTCCTCCTAAACAAATTTTTCCTATAGGATTGCTCCTTAAATAATTAGCTTAATAATTATTAGGCAAAAGGGAAAAAGGGTGGCATACTAGTAAATAATTAAAAGTCATAGATATTTATCAAGATCTCTAACCACCCTCTAACCAACTTATAACTACCCAATTCTAGAGGATTCTGTAAACCCCATGAATTTTCCTAATTATTAAATCTTGGATTTTTCCCCATTTTCTGGAATTTTCTGGGAATTTTCTGTAATTAAAATCAAGGCTTTTAATTAATAAATGATTTTTAGTTGGCAATAAATAATATTAACATATCATGAAAATAACATTTTTGGGTGTAAAATAGAAAACCGGACTTAGGGTAATTTTCTGGGATTTTATTGGGCCTCAGACCTATTTTTAAAAGCCTAAAAACTATTTTTATAATTAATTAATTATTTCTGTTTTATTATTATTATTATTATTATTATTATTCTTTTATTTTATTTTATTTACTGTTTTCGGGGGCCCGGCCCGGCCCAGTGGGCCGAGCCCGCTGTAGCGGCCCAACCCCATCACCTTAGCGGGTCGGGCGGGTCCGCTCACCCGGATCCGCGCCCGACCCGACCCGTCTGCTGTCACCCCTACCCAGTCCCCCACGACCCCGATCTACCCGCCGGCCGCCGCGTTTTCCGGCCGGATAACCGCCCCCACGTCGCCCTCCTCTCCGGATCATCCGCCCACGACGCCCCGGCCGCAGTCCCCTATAAATCCTCCCCTCTCAGCCCTCTTCCTCCCCCGCAAACCCTAACCCTAGATCTACCAACTCCGGCGAGGCCGACCTCCGGCGACCCCCGAGACCCGCCGCCCCTGCGCCGCCCAGCGCAGCGCCGCCGTCCAGAACCTCCACCGCCGACCTCTCCTTCCTCCCCTATTCTTCTCGAACCCGCCTCCGCCTCCGGTGATCTCTGCCGGCGCCCACCGGCGAGCCGCGTCCCCGGCGACGCCGTCCTCCCCCTCAGCCGCCATCGCCGCCTCTGCTGTGTCCGACCGCAGCAGACGAACACAGCCCCGGACACAGGGAACCCTAGCCGTAGACACGTGTCCAGAAACCGCGTGTCGGACTCGAAATACCCCGATCCCGAGTCCGAGGCCTCCCCTCGGTGCTCCTCCATCAGCTTCCCGGTAGGTGCCACTATCAGAACGTAATGTCCCTTCCAAAACCACTCCCCTGTCCGACCGGGACTGACAGAATAAAGCTCTGTCAATCCCGGGATAGCTTAGAAATTGATAGGTTATAGTTAATTAAGTAGATTAATGATCAGTTAGTTTTTGGTTTGTTAATTAATTAGCGATTTGATACAACGATCTGCAAATACGTAAATTAGTAATTATTTAATAGATAATTCTGAAATGATTTTTAGTATTCAAAATATAATACGTTAGTATTTAAATAAGTTTTCCAAAAATATTATTCTCTTACAAATTGATTTGTAATATTACCAAAATAAAAATTAAGTAATATTTTTTCCCTAAGCCTAGTTTATTAGAAATAAATTGATTGCTAAAAACAAACGATATTATTTTATTATAATCGTTCTTTCCTATTTTATCCTATTAGAAACAAAACGATATTTTACCATAAAATATTTTCTACGATAAAATAAATAAGTTTTATTATTATTAAAAAGGGTTTTGTTTTATTAAATTATTATTACAAATTATTATTATTAATCGATCGTTGGATTGAATCATTAACTTAGTTAACTAATCAAGTCAGATTAAAACCCTTTGTTTTAATTCTAAAATCAGATTATTAATAAATGTAGGTTCCTGTAACTAAGGTTGAGACCGTCGCGACATCTCACTCGCGTCACCAACCAACTCCAGGCAAGTTTCATATAATTCAAAACCTGTATTTTAGTTGTAATTAAATATGTTGCATGTCATATAGATATATTTGGACGACACTTGATTTCACGGAACCGACTAATTGACTGATTGATTGACTCATTGACTCATTGATTATTGCCTTGGGAACTGGGGAGTAAAAGTTAGCACCCGTGGTCAAAGCCCCTTATTGCCTCATTGTGGATAGCTGAAGTCCAACCTCACTGGACTGATGCCGCACCGTGTTCACTAGAACACATTGCCTCCAACCCCAACCGGCCACGGGATGCTACCTTTCTCAAAACACTTTTAGTGATTGTAGTTTGTCATCATTTGCTTCATCGACATTTACTGTTCTTGTCTCATATTTGTTGCATACAAAAAAAATATAAATATTGTTCAAAACTATTTCATTGCATCATTTTAATTATCATTAAGATGCTGGAATTGGATATATGTTCTTGCTCCCTCCTGACTGGAGATTAACAATTTTAGGTGGTTACGGTGACGATGAGGCGTATGACACCTTTTATGGTCCGGACCAGAGTACTGAAGCTCTAGCTGAACCTAGCCAGGAGGCCGATGTTTAGTTGTTCCCCTTTAATTTCCAAGTTGTAATAATCAGGGTTGAAGTAATAACCCCGGACCATGTTTTGCTTGATCTTTGCTTGTAAAAGAATTTCTCTTTCGGACTTAGCAATAAAAATTTGAATTTCCTTCATGTATTCTGGATGTCTATGTGTTACTACAGATTGATACAGCTTACTGCCGCCGTCTCACAACGGTGCAGGCTGGGCATGATCCGACTGGACCCAGATTATTGGGATCGGGTCGTGACATGTTTTCAGTGGTGGCCCATGCAGGTCATCTAGTTTACAACCTTTGGTCTAGTCAACTTAGGCTAGCCAAACAAACCGACTTGCCTTTGACTCTAGGTTTAGTATGACTCTAGGAAAACAGACTCTAGAAACAATTAGAACACTTAGAATTCTTGAGAAAATTTTAATCTGTCACATCATAGGACCAAAATTCTTCTATCTATACATATGTACAATTATTTTTGCTTGCTTATAGAACATAGGTTACCTTGCTTATGCTTGCTTCCTAAACCTTCCAGAGGATGGCACGGGGAAAGACAACCCGTTCCGGCCCAGCCGAAGAAGAGGCTTCGTCTTCTGAGCACACCCCAACTCAAGCTCAGTCCGACCCCTCTCCGTTGCAGCTCACAGATCGCCCCCATGCTGCAAGAGCTCCCCGCGCTGCCTACACTTCAGTAGTGCATGCAGCTCCACCCATTCCTCCCAGGACCACATCAATTCCAGCCGATGTGACTCCTCCTGTTGCACCACCTGTGCCAGTGGACCCCGCTGAACTCATAGGCCTGCTACGAGGAGTTCTTGAAGCCCAGAGGGCCCAAGCTGAAGCAAATCGCGAGCAGACCGCGATTATGAAAGAGGGCATGGAGAACGCCCATAATGTAGCCATGGCAGCGCTAGGAACATCCCAGTCAGAACAGGGGCCTGCCAAGGTAATTAAGGATTTAAAAGCTTGGATTCCATTAATGAATTTCTGGTCTAACCACAAACCTGTTATCCAGGTAAAGGTTGGAACTGTGGAAAATTTTAAGAAGTTGGACCCGCGTCCCTTCAAGGGGATCGAAGGCATCATCTACGCAGACGAGTGGCTAGATGATATAGAGCGACTCCTCAGCGTCGCTCGACTCCCAGACGACCTCATGGTTGAGGCCGTAGCACTCCAGCTGAGAGATTTGGCTAACATTTGGTACCGCAACGAGCCAAGATTTCAAGCTGGAGGGATTTCCTGGCGGCTATTCAAGAAGCAGTTCAAGCGGAAGTTCTTTCCAGAGGCTGCTCTCGAAGCTATGGGAAGACAGTTTCAAGATCTGAAGCAAGGAGACCGCACAATTGAAGAATATGCGGCTGAGTTCAACAGGCTTGGCAGGTTTGCAAGTCACCTGGTGGACAACCCTGTGGAACGTGCTAAGAAGTTCCGGCACGGACTACGTGAAGAGATCCGCACCTTAGTAGCTGCTAACGGTGCGAAGACTTATGACAAGATGTTAAAGGTGGCCCAAGATGTAGAGGCCAGTTCACCTGCTCGACCCAAGAGGGAGCATCCAGGGTCAAGCAACAACTATCAGGGCAACAACAAGAGGCACAGCAACAACAACAATAGGCCCTCCTATCCCCAGCAGTCCCAGCAACAACAGCCAGCAGCGGCCAACAAAGCGCATCAGTACAACCAACCAAAGGCGGTCAACTGCGTCTACTGCAAAAGGCCAGGTCATACCGCAGAGATCTGCAGGAAGAAATTGGGACACTGCCTTGCTTGTGGATCTGCCACCCATCAAGTGAAGGACTGCCCCACAGCATACAACAAAACTGGAGCTGGACAGCAGAGAGGTCCACTGCCTACCCAGCAGCAGCGCTACAACCAGCACAGAGCCAGGCAAGCTTTTGCCTTGACTGTGGAAGAGCCAGAAGCTGAACCCGAGACAGAAGGAGATGTCATCGCAGGTTCCATTCTACTTCATTCGCACCCTGCCTTAGCATTATTTGATTCTGGAGCATCACACAGTTTTATATCTGCAAACTTCATTTCTGCACACCATCTAGTTACTGGCATAAGTAAGATAATTTGTAGAGTTATGACTGGTGGAGGACCAATACCCATTAGTGAGACTTGTAGCTGCCCAGTCATTATCTCAGGACATGAGTTTCAGACTCAGTTCCTAATAATGCCTCTGCCAAACTATGACGTAGTCTTGGGCATGGATTGGCTTAGCCAGCATCATGCTCTGATAGACTGTCGAGAAGGCTACGTAACTCTAGATCCACCTGGAGGACCTAAACTCAGAGTGATTCGAGCACCTGAAGGCGTGGAGTGTGTGTCTTACACATCCATCACTGAAGAGACCGGACCCCCTCATCCTCTCATAGCAGAATTTATAGACGTCTTCCCAGACAATCTTCCAGGGCTACCCCCTGATCGAGATGTAGAATTCTCGATCGATCTTGTACCTGGCGCAGCACCAATCTCCCAACGCTGCTACCGAGTGAATCCCAAGGAGTCCAAGGAAATGAAAGACCAGATTGACGAGCTTCAGGCGCAAGGATTCATCAGGACCGGTGCCTCACCCTGGGGTGCACCAGTCTTGTTTGTACCCAAGAAGGATGAGACAGTCAGAATGTGCATAGACTACCGGGCATTGAATAACATCACTATCAAGAACAAGTACCCGCTGCCCCGGATCGACGACCTCTTCGACCAGTTGAGTGGAGCTAAGGTTTTCTCGAAGATAGATCTCAGATCGGGATACCATCAAATCAAGGTGAGGAAGGAAGACATTCCAAAGACGGCATTCAACACCAAGTATGGACAATTTGAATTCTTGGTCATGCCCTTTGGTCTTACAAATGCCCCAGCAGTGTTCATGAATCTCATGAACAAGGTCTTCCACAAATACCTGGACCAGTTTGTCGTTGTCTTCATTGACGACATTCTGATCTATTCGAAGACCAAGGAAGAACACGAGCAGCATTTGAGGATAGTTTTGGAAACCCTCAGAAAGGAGAAGCTATATGGAAAACTGTCCAAGTGTGAATTCTTCTTAGACAAGGTGGACTTTCTCGGCCACGTTGTCACAGGAGAAGGCATATCAGTGGACCCCAAGAAGATAGCTGCCGTGGAGACATGGAATACCCCCAGTTCAGTTGCAGAGATCAGAAGCTTCCTGGGCTTAGCTGGATATTACAGGAAATTCGTGAAGGACTTTGCAAAGATTGCTGAGCCCATGACCAAGCTAACCAGGAAGAATGAAGAGTTCGTCTGGACCGAAGCGTGCCAGGCGTCATTTGAAGAGCTGAAGAGAAGGCTAACAACAGCACCGATCTTGTCGCTACCCTCAGGATCAGGAGGATTCTCAATTTATAGCGACGCGTCCGGCAAAGGATTAGGATGTGTGCTCCAGCAACATGGAAAGGTAATTGCTTATGCTTCCCGGCAATTACGGACTCATGAGAAGAACTACCCGACGCATGACCTGGAGCTAGCCGCAGTCATCTTCGCCTTGAAGCTGTGGAAGCACTACCTGTACGGCGAAAGAGTAGAGATATACACGGACCACAAAAGTCTCAAGTATGTCTTTACACAGAAGGAGCTCAACATGCGTCAGAGACGATGGTTGGAGCTCATGAAGGACTTTGATATCAGCCTGCAGTACCATCCCGGAAAGGCTAATGTGGTCGCCGACGCACTTAGTCGATATCCGATGGCGATGTTCTTGACGACAGATCGGTACCTACTGGAGGACATGGAGAAACTGGGACTAGAACTCGTATTGCCTGCAGAGGAAATGAAGAAGCTTGGACGGGAAGCAATGGTACCCGGCACTGACTTTCCCATGATGCATTTGCAAGTGCAGTCTAGCTTGATGGACAAAATCAAGGAGACTCAATTCGAGGACGGAGCATTGTGCAAGCTCAGGGACCAGGTGTTAGCTGGCACACTGGAGGAATTCTCTATTTCAGACGGCGGAACACTGAGGAATGGCACCAGACTTTGTGTACCTGCTGGTGATTTGAGGGAACAGCTGATGCAGGAAGCTCATCACTCACAGTATTCCATCCACCCTGGAGCAAATAAGATGTACCGCTATATACGGGAGCACGTATGGTGGTATGGAATGAAGAAGGATGTCTCAAAATTCGTTGCCAGATGCTTGATCTGCCAGCAGGTGAAAGCAGATAGACAAAGACCAGCAGGACTTCTTCAGCCACTGCCCATTCCAGAATGGAAATGGGAGCACATCACTATGGATTTTGTGTCAGGATTGCCTCGATCCCAAGGAGGGAAGGACGCTATTTGGGTGATCGTAGACAGATTGACTAAGTCTGCCCACTTCATTCCCTTCAAGGTTGGTTTATCCACCGAGAAGTTAGCTGCCCTATACATGAGGCAAATCGTCCGGATACATGGAGTTCCTGTGAGCATTGTATCAGACCGAGACAGCCGCTTTACTTCTCACTTCTGGAAGAGCTTGCAAGAGAGTCTGGGGACCCAACTGAAGTTCAGCACTGCATATCACCCACAGACCGACGGACAGTCAGAGAGAACCATCCAGACGTTAGAGGATATGCTGAGATCTTGCGTCCTGGATTTTGGAGGATCATGGGAGGACCACCTACACTTGGTAGAGTTTGCTTACAACAACAGCTACCAGGCCAGCATCGGCATGACTCCTTTTGAGGCTCTGTATGGACGTCGTTGCCGCACTCCCTTGGCTTGGGACGACGTAGGAGAACGAGTCATGCTGGGACCTGAGATGATTACAGATGCGGCTGAAAAAGTCAAGGTGATCAGAGACAGACTTCGGGTGGCTCAAGATCGTCAGAAACATTGGGCGGACAGCCGTCGCCGACTTGTGGAGTTCGAAGCAGGTGATAGTGTCTTCGTCAAGATCTCCCCCACCAGAGGAACTATCCGTTTTGGCAGAGCTGGGAAACTGAGTCCCAGGTATATCGGCCCATTCGAGATAGTGAGCAGAGTTGGAGAGGTGGCATACAGAGTGGCGTTACCACCTAATCTTGAAGGTGTGCACAACGTCTTCCATGTATCGCAACTGAGGCGTTACATTCCGGACCCGAGCCACATCCTGGATCATTCAGAGTTGGAGATTGGACCAAGTCTTACAGTACCAGAGCGGCTAGTAAGGATCATAGACCGTATGGAGAAGCAGTTGCGGAACACCGTGATTCCACTGGTCAAGGTTCAGTGGCTCCACCACTCCCCAGGCGAATCCACCTGGGAACGAGAGGCTGAGATGAGGCAGAAGTACCCTCATCTGTTTTAAGGCATGTTTACCCTTGTTCTCCCTTCAATGGTAGTAAATTTCGAGGACGAAATTTTTATAAGTTGGGTAGGTTGTAAACCCCATGAATTTTTCTAATTATTAAATCTTGGATTTTTCCCCATTTTCTGGAATTTTTTGGGAATTTTCTGTAATTAAAATCAAGGCTTTTAATTAATAAATGATTTTTAGTTGGCAATAAATAATATTAACATATCATGAAAATAACATTTTTGGGTGTAAAATAGAAAACCGGACTTAGGGTAATTTTCTGGGATTTTATTGGGCCTCAGACCTATTTTTAAAAGCCTAAAAACTATTTTTATAATTAATTAATTATTTCTGTTTTATTATTATTATTATTATTATTATTATTCTTTTATTTTATTTTATTTACTGTTTTCGGGGGCCCGGCCCGGCCCAGTGGGCCGAGCCCGCTGTAGCGGCCCAACCCCATCACCTTAGCGGGTCGGGCGGGTCCGCTCACCCGGATCCGCGCCCGACCCGACCCGTCTGCTGTCACCCCTACCCAGTCCCCCACGACCCCGATCTACCCGCCGGCCGCCGCGTTTTTCGGCCGGATAACCGCCCCCACGTCGCCCTCTCCGGATCATCCGCCCACGACGCCCCGGCCGCAGTCCCCTATAAATCCTCCCCTCTCAGCCCTCTTCCTCCCCCGCAAACCCTAACCCTAGATCTACCAACTCCGGCGAGGCCGACCTCCGGCGACCCCCGAGACCCGCCGCCCCTGCGCCGCCCAGCGCAGCGCCGCCGTCCAGAACCTCCACCGCCGACCTCTCCTTCTTCCTCCCCTCTTCTTCTCGAACCCGCCTCCGCCTCCGGTGATCTCTGCCGGCGCCCACCGGCGAGCCGCGTCCCCGGCGACGCCGTCCTCCCCCTCAGCCGCCATCGCCGCCTCTGCTGTGTCCGACCGCAGCAGACGAACACAGCCCCGGACACAGGGAACCCTAGCCGTAGACACGTGTCCAGAAACCGCGTGTCGGACTCGAAATACCCCGATCCCGAGTCCGAGGCCTCCCCTCGGTGCTCCTCCATCAGCTTCCCGGTAGGTGCCACTATCAGAACGTACTGTCCCTTCCAAAACCACTCCCCTGTCCGACCGGGACTGACAGAATAAAGCTCTGTCAATCCCGGGATAGCTTAGAAATTGATAGGTTATAGTTAATTAAGTAGATTAATGATCAGTTAGTTTTTGGTTTGTTAATTAATTAGCGATTTGATACAACGATCTGCAAATACGTAAATTAGTAATTATTTAATAGATAATTCTGAAATGATTTTTAGTATTCAAAATATAATACGTTAGTATTTAAATAAGTTTTCCAAAAATATTATTCTCTTACAAATTGATTTGTAATATTACCAAAATAAAAATTAAGTAATATTTTTTCCCTAAGCCTAGTTTATTAGAAATAAATTGATTGCTAAAAACAAACGATATTATTTTATTATAATCGTTCTTTCCTATTTTATCCTATTAGAAACAAAACGATATTTTACCATAAAATATTTTCTACGATAAAATAAATAAGTTTTATTATTATTAAAAAGGGTTTTGTTTTATTAAATTACTATTACAAATTATTATTATTAATCGATCGTTGGATTGAATCATTAACTTAGTTAACTAATCAAGTCAGATTAAAACCCTTTGTTTTAATTCTAAAATCAGATTATTAATAAATGTAGGTTCCTGTAACTAAGGTTGAGACCGTCGCGACATCTCACTCGCGTCACCAACCAACTCCAGGCAAGTTTCATATAATTCAAAACCTGTATTTTAGTTGTAATTAAATATGTTGCATGTCATATAGATATATTTGGACGACACTTGATTTCACGGAACCGACTAATTGACTGATTGATTGACTCATTGACTCATTGATTATTGCCTTGGGAACTGGGGAGTAAAAGTTAGCACCCGTGGTCAAAGCCCCTTATTGCCTCATTGTGGATAGCTGAAGTCCAACCTCACTGGACTGACGCCGCACCGTGTTCACTAGAACACATATTGCCTCCAACCCCAACCGGCCACGGGATGCTACCTTTCTCAAAACACTTTTAGTGATTGTAGTTTGTCATCATTTGCTTCATCGACATTTACTGTTCTTGTCTCATATTTGTTGCATACAAAAAAAATATAAATATTGTTCAAAACTATTTCATTGCATCATTTTAATTATCATTAAGATGCTGGAATTGGATATATGTTCTTGCTCCCTCCTGACTGGAGATTAACAATTTTAGGTGGTTACGGTGACGATGAGGCGTATGACACCTTTTATGGTCCGGACCAGAGTACTGAAGCTCTAGCTGAACCTAGCCAGGAGGCCGATGTTTAGTTGTTCCCCTTTAATTTCCAAGTTGTAATAATCAGGGTTGAAGTAATAACCCCGGACCATGTTTTGCTTGATCTTTGCTTGTAAAAGAATTTCTCTTTCGGACTTAGCAATAAAAATTTGAATTTCCTTCATGTATTCTGGATGTCTATGTGTTACTACAGATTGATACAGCTTACTGCCGCCGTCTCACAACGGTGCAGGCTGGGCATGATCCGACTGGACCCAGATTATTGGGATCGGGTCGTGACAGATTCCATCCAACCACTATAAATATCCTATTTTTCTAAGGATTTTTTTATTCCCAGCCCTTTCCTAAAACAAAGCCCAGCCCAGCCATTCAATATCAAACCCCTTAGTAAATAGAGAGAATACTCCATGTTCTTATTTTTTGCCAAAGCCATTCATGGAGAATCCAAGCTTTCGAGCTCGAGATCGCGTCTATGGCAACGAACGACGGTTGCTTCCTCCTCCGGTGATTCTTAACCGTGTAACTTCAGGCGACGCCTTCTGCTCGGATCCACTATTCTTCCCGAGCTTGAGACAGAGCCATGGCGACATCGAGCTCGAGACCGCCACCATCGTCTCCTCCGGTGGAGCATTGCTAAAGGATCGATGAACTCCCGAAACTTTTTTAACCATTCTGATCGGGAGAAGCACTTACTGGACTCGATGATCCCTCACGACGAGGAGAGACGGAGTTCGAGCACACCGCGGTGATCGAGTCAAAAATGGTGATCGAGCCTCGATGATGTTGGAGAAACTCTATCGATCACAGAGCATAGATTCTTGGTGAGCTCGTGTGCAGTTCTAGATCAGTGTCCGTTAAGCACCCCCGCGGACGCGTCTAGCAGGTCGACAATGATCACGTATCCACAATCTAAAGGATCCAACACAAAGGTATTCATCTCTTCCTCAGTTCGATCGATAGGGATCGACTCCTCTGTTTGATTTCTGGAACTGATCATCGTACTACTCGACTTGTGTTTGATCAAATCCCTCAACTAACATCAATGCACTAATATTTCGGTTTCGGTGTTCATAGGTGATCATCCAGTAGTAGAAGTGCATTCGAAGATCTGTCGAATCGAGCATGAAACTATTTGAGTATCGGTGAGTTACTTTGAGTTTAATCTTCTTCTTTTTAATTTTTTATTTCTGTTCTTGATTCACTCTATTTTGATCTATTTCGTGTGGTCTTTGTTCTTGATCATTCAATTTAATTTTGATTCAGATCAAATGTGTGAACTTCTCGTGTCTACACTGGACACAATCATATATAAATCAAACCAATATTCGATCTTTATTCTCTTTGTTTATAAGTTGATGCATTCCCTTGTCTTCTAGAAAATCTATCGTGTGGTGCTTGACACACAAGAGCAAAGTTGGTTAAGTATTGAAATAGGAATTAAGATCTATTTTAAATCTAGTGTCTATACTCAAATTAACATATGAAGGAAATTCGATTGGGACAGGGTTGTGTAGAGGCGGGAAGTCAATCAATCCAACTTCAGTTTAAAACTGAGTTTAGTCAGTCCTTGAAGAGTAACAAGCTAGTAAACTGAAGTTATTGGAAATTCTTCAGCACAATAATAGGTTATTTTTAGTATTATTCTGATTAAAATCAGTGGGACAGCTAACATGTTGGACACTGTATAATACCTAAACCCTAAAATTTAGATGTAGGCTTGTCCATGAGAAATTTATGTATTAACTCAAATCGAGCCATGCACTGGTCACAGAGATAATAAATTATGGATGAATCAAGAGTTAGTTAATTCAAGAATAGTTAGTAAACAAATTAAGATATTGTTAGTTAATCAAAAAGATAACTAGTTAATAAATCAAGCAGTTTATTATTTACTTAATAAATTATTAGTTATTTAGAAAAATCAAGAAGTAGTTAGTTAAGGTCAAGATTCCAAGAGATTTTCGAATAAATAAACTAGACTTTAGAAAATAAAATAATAAAATAATTCAAATTTTTTTTTGATATAAACAAATAATGGGTATTTATGTCTTTTGGCCATCACAGATACCGAGGACTTGACCAATTTTGAGGATTAAGGCAAATACACTTCCCCTCTCCATTTATAATTTGTATGTTTTACTTATTGATTGTACATTGTCATTGTTTATTGATTATTATTAATTGAGTCGGGAGGGTGACACGAGTCATAGCATGTGGGGTTTACTATTGGTCGGATGACGATTGACTACTAACACACTTAGTTGTGCCTTACGTCCAATTATTAATTGACTTCTAGCATTAATTAGTGCCTTACTCACACTGATTGACTGATAGCACTAATTAATGCCTTACTTACATTAATTGACTGCTAGTACTATCAGTGCCTTACTCATATTAGCCCCTACGTGCTATAGTCAGTGGCAAATTTTATGTCATTCATTTAGTGCAGAGCATGATTGTTTAGGTATATTTTGGTCACTTGTCTATTCTCTGATTATTATCTATTACATATTTATTGTATCATATGGTGAGTGGTTTGGTTATGTGTTACTTTGCTCCAATTCTGACGGAATATTGACATATTATGCATGGAGGTTAGCACCTGGCTTGGAGGAGGATCTAGATGACTTAGAATAGGTTTTATTCAAATGTACAGATGTATTTTTTATTTTGGATGACTGTACATATGATGTTGTCTATAGTTTCACCAGATTTATTCCCGGACATCACTTGTAAAAGACATGTAACAAAAGACATATTGGATATTATGGTGATTGTCTTAATGTGGGCACATATTAGACGTTTTAATGAGTGAGATTGATAATTACAAATTAATGATATGTGAGATCTGGACAGCTTACTACCATTGTCAACGATAGTGTAGACTGGGCGTTTACAACCCGTACCTGATATCGCGGGTGCGGGGCATGACAGACCGGATGCATATCGTCCCGGGGTCATCTCTCAACATTATCCCTCAGAGTTTTCTTCAGACCTTGGGAATCCCGATGCAACGGTTGGCAGCGACCAACACAACCATCAGCGGCTTCAATGCCTGAAGGAGCTATCCTCGGAGAAATATTCGCCTAAAGTGTCAGATAGGCGATCTTCGAACGGAGGTGACCTGCTATGTCATCGACATGGATGTATCCTACAACGTCTTGCTTAGGCATCCATGGATACACGAGTATGTTATCATGCCATCAATCGTCCACCAATGTCTAAAGTATGTGGACAATGACAGTATCGTCAAGACAGAGTTCGCCGATATGGATCCTTTCAAGGGGGGTCGAAGCATACTACTCTAACTCGATCTTGTAAAAGAAAATCCACCAAGACGAGGAAGGTAATAAGGCTGACAATGAAACAGAAGCTAGAACATCTCCAGACGAACCCCTAAGGGTCTGTCTCAAGGGACTCCCCGCCCATATGTCTGCTTCCCTCATGGTCAAGCTTCCCAGGAAGGCCTCTGAACCCTTGGTGGTCAAACTCCGAAGGCAGGGATGACCACCAAGGGAAGATCCCCCTGATGTAAAGATTCTGCAAACACTGGTAGTCAAACTATGCGGAAAAGCTCCAGAACTATCACCAGTATTGGTGGCAGATAGTGAAGGAGATAAACTGGAAGAGTACGTCGTATCTTGTACCGATATACCTTCCTTTGATGAAGTAATTCTGCAAGAAAAGATATCGTATTTTCTTAATAAAGGATTATCTTTGAATTACTTCATTTTTGCATATTGGGATGATATATATTCCTTGGAATACTGTCTAGGTCTACAGTTGCATACGCAAGTAATTTTCGCTTATGCAATAGACCAAATTCTCTCTTTCCAAGACTCTTGCTTCATGATTCCTATAAGAAAAAGGGGTAAAAACCCTTCATCTTCGGGAAGATAGAAGGTCTCCAAGGCTTAAGAGCCGGAACCTGAAAACGGTAGAATGCAACTTCACCGCTACAGCACACCAGCCAAGCGTATTGTCCAAAAGATAGAGTATGACCTAAAGAGTGACAAAGGATTAAACTATGTCAAAGCCCAACGTCTGCAGTTGCATTATTTCATGTTCGTAGGCAAGCCAGAGACCTACTACCGACGATCCGGTCATTGGTTGGGGTACGTCACACCAACGACAACTCCCGAAGGCTCGAAAGAAGAAGACGAGTTTTTAATCTCACTCTTCACAGTCCTCCGCTTTGAACTCCGACACAAGTCTCGAAGATATGTCTACGCAAACATTGTCTATCAATATGGTGTCAACTCACCCTGAGGAAGACAACGAACACCCAGTTGAGCTCTTCGAAGTGGAGTCATGGGCCCAACACCCATACTCTTAGTTGGAGATGTATTTTGAACAATGAGAACCGTCCACAGAAGGCAAAGTCGTCCAAGTTGACTTAGGGGACGAGTACTCCCCTAAACCCATCTTTATCAGCAAGAGTCTATCCGGTGGAGATCGTGAATCCCTTATATAGCTGGTGAAGGAATACATTGACATTTTTGCATGGAGCTACGAGGATATTCTATGCTTGGACCCGTAGATCATGGTGCATAAGCTAAACATCTTGCCAAATGCTAAGCCAGTAAAGCAATAACAACGGGTTCCGTCCGGACGTCATGAATGCCATCGAAACTTAAGTAAATAAATTGATAGCAAGCAACTTTATTTACGTGGAACAACATCCAAATTTGGTAGCCAATATTGTTCCTGTTATCAAGAAGAACGGTAACATTTGAGCCTGTATAGACTTTCGTGATTTGAACATGGCTTGCCCAAAGGATGAATTTTTCCTTTCGATCATAGATATAACAGTCGACAATACTTGTGGTTTCGAATGTATATCCTTCATGGACGGGTTCTCAGACTACAATCAGATCAAATGTCCTCGGACAATGAGAAACATACGTTGTTCCGAATACCAATAGGGGTATACTGTTACACAGTAATGCCCTTCGGTGTGAAGAATACCGGTGCAACATACCAGCGAGCTATGTGCGCCATCTTTTACGAATATCTGTATAAGACAGTTGAGTGTTATGTTGATGACAATGATGTTTAGAGCCATTTTCAGGACAACCACCTCCATAACCTAAAGACCGTATTAGACTTGATACGAGTGCACCAGCTCAAGATAAACCCAGCCAAGCCTTTCTTGGGAGTCTCCAGTGGTAAGTTCTTGTGTTTAGTCATAACTTCGAAGAGGATTCACATAGACCCCCAGAAGAGAAAGACTATCCTCGATATGCACCCTTTGAAGAACCTTCGAGAGCTTCGCAGTTTACAAGGAAGGTTAGCATACATCAGGTCATTCATATACAATCTCTCTGGGCGGTATCAACCCTTTACCTAGATAATGAATAAGGGAGTCTCTTTCATCAGGACCGAAGAATGCCAACGAGCATTCGACGATATCAAGAACTACCTCACAAAGCCTTTAGTATTGGCGACCTCAGTCGTGGGAAAACCCTTCCTACTATACGCACGAGCGACGATATACTCTCTCGGCGCTCTATTAGCCCAGAAGAGTAATGCAGCTCATGAGCAGGCCATCTACTACCTCAGTAGAATGATGGTCTGTGTAGAGCACATGTACCACCCCGTTGAGAAGGAATGCCTCGCTTTGTTATTTGCTATCCAAAATACTAGTCACTGTGTGACGGGGCAAACAATACATGTTATTTCTCGAGTTAACCCCCTCAGGGTCCTTATGGCTAAGCCTGGGGCACTTAACTCCTGCATGGCCACATGGACAATATTGTTATCGGTGTACGACATAGTATTTGTCCCGCAGAAGGCGTTCAAGGGCCAAGTATTGGCTGACTTTCTGGCAGCTCACCCGGTACCAGAGACATCAAAGCTTTACGACAAAATTCCAGATGAGGTGTTAGAGTCTAGCACAACGACAAGAGAGTACGTTTGGCAAAAAATTTTTGATGGTGCTTCAAGAATATGGCCTAAGGGAAATATTATCGAGGGAGTGGGTGATGTGTTGATTTCTCCCGATGACCTGGTCATTCACCGCGCATATTCACTCGCGGAGCCAAGTTCCAACAATGTAGTTGAATAAAACACTATTATTATTGGGCCTCAACTGGCCAAGCAGTTAGAGATTGACTACCTAGAAGCCTATGGTGATTCTAAGTTGATCGTTAGTCATATCCGAGGCGAGTACGAGGTCTGACACGAGGACTTACTCCCCTACCATAAAGTGATAGTCGACATAATATTCACCTTTACCAGGTTCTTCAAAGAGCACATATCGCGGTTGCAAAACATCGAGGCCAACGCTCTTACTAGTCTAGCGGCATCCTTGGAGGTCCCCATCAAAATACTTCAATTGATCACAGTAATTGGTCAAGAACTGGTTTGCCCTCGGAATAAATTATGCTTATGCTTGAGCCGCTCCTCGGAGACGGACGTCAACACCAAAGAATCGAGGATCCCTTTCAAAGACTATGCAGTTTACATAATCCTTCTGGATGACCCAAAGGAAGTTGCTTTCGTAAGAAAGCCCTCCCTCCGATTCTATTACGATACAACCACCAAGATATTTTGTCGCCGTTCATATGACGGGCTTCTGATATGTTGTCTATCTTATGTAGAATCAAAGCAAGAACTCTGTGAAGTCCACGTTGGTGTTTGCGGTGCACACCAACCCGATCCTAAGCTACTGGATCGAATCTGACGTATAGGTTATTATTGGCCGACAATAGTAGCAGACGTTGTGGGTTATGCTCGTAAGTGCCAAATGTGTTAAATTCAAGCCGACTTCATCCACCAACCTTCAAATTTTTTACATCCAGCCGTTGCATCTTGGCCGTTCGAAGCGTGGGACATGGACATCATCAGACCAATTTATCCACCATCATAAAATGATACTGGTTCATCCTTGATGTCATAAATTACTTCTCCAAATAGGCAAAGGCCATTCCGCTCGTAGAAGTAAAAATCTCCAACATGATCAATTTCATCCATCATTACGTCATATACCATTTTGGTTTGCCTCATAGGATCATTCGTGATAACGGTCCACAGTTTGCAATCCACGCTTTCTTCCAATTTTGCAATAAAAATTGAATTCAGAATGCCGCTTCCACTGCTTATATTCCAACAGTAAATGGATTGGCAAAAGCATTCAATAAGATGATCATCAAGCTACTCATGAAGTTTGTTTCGTCCAACAAGTGTGACTGGAATAAGAAGCTTGGCAAATTTTTCTGGGCCTACCATATAACGGTCTGGACTCCAACTAACAGTACGTCATTTTTCTTGGTCTACGGAAGCGAAGCAGTGCTTCCCCTGGAAACCCAAATTTTCTTTCTACGGGTGGCTCTTACTCACCAGCTAACTACCGAAGACAACTATCGTCGGCGTCTACATAAGTTGGAGGTACTTGATGAAAATATCTCTTGGCTCAACAACGCATTGAGCTGTATCAGGCACGCCTTTCTGGAGCCTTCAACAAAAAGGTGAAGGAGAGGGCATTCCAGGTCAGCGATCTCATCCTAACAGTAAGAAGATCGATGGTCATAACCCACACGATGGCAAAAAAGTTCCAAGCCAAGTAGGGGGGACCTTTCGTAGTGGAATCACTGTATTCCAATGGCGCGTACAGCCTCGCAAAGCCTAACAAGGATTTTCTAATGATGTCGATCAATGAAAAGTTTCTCAAAAAGTACTATGTCTAAGCTAGACATGTATTTTTCATCCCCAGCAAGTTAGTCTAAAATGTACAGTATTTACATTTCCTATGTCCCCAACAAGTGCGGGCGGACAAGGTGATTTGTGCTTCCCCTACAATACGCTGTAAAGTCTACAGTTTACGTCCACATTACATCTGAACTGTGAGCTGCTTATTCTCCCCAGTGAGAGTAAACTTTGGAGCAAAGGAAAATATTCACGTCCACATTACCTATGTCTTGTTTTCTCTATCTCCACAAAAATGTCTTACCATGTCCATATTACCTCTGAGTAAGATATTTCCAGAACTTTGCCATATCTCCTTAAAGCAAATGATCCTACCTATTGAGTATTCATCGTTATATCCATAATATCTCTAATGATGCACATCATTTCAAATTATCATCTATATTGATTTTAAAGTACGCCAAGGGTGACGAGTCTACAAAAAATTGACAACCACAATATAGAGCAAAAGAGAAGTTCTGGAAAAGAAAAAAAGAGAAGGGAATTCTTCATTGATATTTAAGATCATGAGTACATATGATGGAAATTCATTACATTTAAGGGTTTTCATTGATATTTAAGGTCATCAGTACATATGATGGAAAGATCCTACAATCAGAACTTTCTCCATCAAGGGACCCCTCTGTGCTTTTTCTGGTACCAACGCAAGTGAAGCTGGCAGCTCAGTGCATTCGGGGTCACTCCTCCAGTAAGCCCCTCAGTGCAAACCTCAATAAATGGAAAATAATCCATACTGAGGGATAGCTAGGGAGCTTGCAACACATAACTAAGCTTGCATAGATGCGCACGGGACCACTTTTGCCATGTGGATGAGCCGTGTGTAGAAATCCCGGTTGGATTTTAATACCAACCCTGTAATCGATACGAGGGCCATGTTCGGGGCATAGCTACAACAAGCTAGGTTGGAAGACGACAGACAGTCTCCCGGGTAATATGTTTGTTCATTACAAACAACGGGACATAATATACTTCCATGCTCCATCAGGACACGAGCAAATTGAGGTGGACAATGCATGACAAATAAATGCACCAAGTGTCACTCCCATATTTCTAGATGAGGGTATTTTAGTCATTTTGAATATATTTATTTTTGGTGAATTAATATTTGTTCATATTGTGCTACATATTTAAAGTTTTTTGTGTTAGTTATTATTTGTTAGTGGACTAGCCTATGGTTATTTGGACTTCACTAGTGGACCTATTAGTTAGTCAAGACAATATTTTGAGCCCAACATGAGACCTAGCCCATTAGACCCCCTTCATTAGTTAATTAAGGAAGATTAGAACTAATTTGCATTAGTTTAGAAGGTTCCTAATATAGTTCTCCCTAATTAAAATCTCATGACTAATTAGTAGGGGTATACTTGGCATTGAATGTTTCTTGGAGAAGGGGTTAATAGGGGACGACCACATAAGAAGGAGCTTCACTCTCTCTCTTCATTTTATTTTATTCCATCTAGATCCCCAATTTAGTTTATCTCCAAATTGACTCATCCCTCCACCAAATTCAACCCAAATTTATACCATCCCCTCTTATTCACATCAATTAAAGAGCATTGGAGCTTGGATTGTAAGGAGCACTTGAGGAAGGAGGAATTGGCAAGGATATCGTATCCGGATCGTGTCCATTTAAGCAATTTATTGGGAATCTATCTCCCAATAGGTATAATTCTGAAATTCTCCATCATTATAGACTCTAATTCATGCATTTGACCATTAGGAACTATTTCATAGCTTAGGGCTACCCATAGAAAGAAGTTCTAGGCCAAATTGACCCTTATTATGATTTTTACATAGATTTTTGTGTCCGATTTGGAGGAATTACGAGATTGACACATCAAGTGTGTGTCATAAGACTAATTTAGTCTAATTAGACTTAGATCGGGGTTGTGGGACTAACTACGTATCCACAAATGGATACGAATATGCCATATCATGGTATTTTGGGATACGCTATGATACAGGGCTCTATTTTGAGGGTTTTGTGCATGCTAGTGATTTTTACCTCAAATTCTATTGTAGCAAGTTTCATTTGTCATATATAAATGAATTTGATATGTATATATATATTTATAATTGGGTATTATGGGATTTGATATGTTGGTTGATAGTGTATCATGACACCATGAGAGTATCATGACTAGTTCACTCTAGGTATTCAATACTATGACTAATATAGAGTGGTGGGTGTTGATGTTATTAGTATTAATAGTTGTGTTGGTGACTAATATAGGTATCCTTGTCAATTTGATTAGCTATATATATATATATATATATATATATGTGTGTGTGTGTGTGTGTGTGTGTGTGTGTGTGTGTGTGTGTTTGTGTGTTTGTTTGTGTTGTTTTGTGATTAGTGTGACTAGGAAGTAATTTCTGTAGGTGTGTGCCCATAGGAGGGGACCGTGCAGCTATAGGAAATGATCAGTGTGACATGGTGTGTGTAAGTGTATGTGAGTTGGCCCTTGTGTGTGTTGAAGAGTATCACATGTTAGAGGGTGTATGCAGTCATGTGTGGGAGTTAAGGACTTGGGTTCAGGGTTAAGGAGGGGTGTCTCAGTTGTGTGTAACCTATTTAGGGTGTTGGCCATGAGTGTGTAAGAAAGAGATATGAAGGGAAATGGGTGCAGTAACTTGTTGTTCCTACAACTAAGTGTGGTCGGGTTCAAGAAGCAGGAGATCAGTTGCAATAACTGTTGTGTCCTTGGTGTTGGGGTATTGCATGTGTTCAGATGGGGGAGACAGTGTACCAGCCTGCAAGTTAAGCTCGGGTAGTGTGGGGGTGAATAACTGATAATGTATCAAGTGGGAGACCTAGGAATGTGAGTATGTGCTTGTGTCCACGAGGAGAGGGGTATACATGACAGTGAGTGAGAACTCAGTATGGGGAGTGTATTTGGTTGGTGTAATGACATGTGTGTGTGTGGGGATTTAGGAAGAATGCAATGGGTACTAGTCTCGGGAAAGTGTCGGTGGGGTGGAGTTGATGACTGATATACATGTGAGGAAATTGATATCTAGTGTAAGTACTAATGTTCAGTATAATGGATGTACCTACACAAGAGAGTGTGTATGCTTAATGAATTGGTACCAGAGTTAGGTTGTGTTAGCATGTTTGTGTTTGTGTGTATGTAGAATATGGTGGTTTGAGTGTCAGTTGGTGCCAGGTTGGGGTTTACCCTCTGTGAGCAAGGGAATGGAGAGAGCGCAGTACTATTCAAGGAATGTTCTGCAGTTGGGGGTAGGGATTGATGATAAGGTATTAGTGTTAGTATCAGTCAATTAGAGTTAGAGATGTGTGTTGATGTTAGAGAGCTAGAAGTGTGTTCAGAGCAAATAGGTGTATCATATATTGGTCAAGGGGTTAGGTACTAGTATTAGAGCTAAGGTAATAAAAGTGTAGATACTAAGTTATTACCAAATTCGTTATAGCTTATACTTACTAACTAGTATAGGTGGATACCTTAGTATTAATGACTAGTATAGCTAAATACTTAAGGTATTGACTTAGAAACCAAGGTACGACCTAGTATAGCTAGTATAAGCTAGTGTTATATAGTTAGTGACCTAGTTTGACTAATATAGACTAGTATGACCTAGAAATAACCTAGAAAATCATATTTTGACTCATTTTAGGATTTTATCACTTATGTACACCCAATTGACATGATATTCATATATAGGGTTGTGTGACACCAACTCAGACACATAGTCATTTCTTTTACTCAAGACCACATGCGAGTACATTCTCTGATAGTTTTCATTAATTGATAATTACTATAATACAAGTATTAGAAATATTTTACTTGATTCCGATACGGTGGTTACAGGGACTGGGACTGGTACTGAATGGATCCTGTCAGAAGATGTCATCCCATTATCGTGTACTCCGGATACTCCTTTTGCATGTACTTTATCGTGTGCATTGGGTATTCCTTATGCTCGTGTTCATTCGTGTATATTCGTGTTCTTCATGTACTCATATTATATTCGTGTTCGTGACGTGTCATGGTCGGATCCATGAGTATTGGTTGGGGGCAAAGGAAATGCTAGATAAATATGTGATCAAAACCTTGAATAATGTATTATATAATGTAGATAACAGCCAATTATACATGATTATGTTATTGATCGTGTTACTTATAGACAATAGCCAATCATACGTGATTGTGTTATTGATTGTGTTACTTGTAAACAACAGCCAATTATACTATATATATGATTGTGTTATAGCCTTAATAAATAGATCTTGATATCCCAAGCTGATCACATATCTAACTGGTATTTCAAACACTTAGTGTAGTTACAGTTCTTCTCTATATTCTAGTTCATTATCTTTATTCTATTTCATCGTGGTCAGCTTATACAATATTGCCCTAGTTTACCTGTTTATTTCCATCATACTATGAAATAACGAGTAAGTAGATTGAGTTAGGCACTTGCGGCAAGAAGACAAAGAGAACCGGAAGACTCAAGTACTTGGCTTCTCTTTCGATCATCTTGAGACAATTTTGAGCCTATGCTCCTTTAATGATATATTGTTTATTGCCTATCGTCTTGTATTACATTCTCTATTTCTGTTTATAGTCCTTATCAATTAACTTGGAACTGATATTGGGTTGTACTCGCTCCTTCCTGACTGGATATATTTTTTAGATGATGGGCTAGAGGCGATCTGTCCCACCTACTACGGTCCACAGGATGGCGAGGCCGTAGAGCATGTTGAGTAGTATCACTAGTTAGAGAGGTTTAGACATTTTATTATGAGATTGTATTTGACTCTAGTTAGACTTTATGGCATAAATTATTATTTAAGACCATTGTGTTGTGATTAGAGTTTGACTTGGACTTGTGATGCATTTGTGACTCTTTATTTTCTTTCTTCTATTCCATATCGTGTCATTATCTCACTTTAGTTTTTATTATGATTGTTTATCGATTATAATTGAACCATTATATTATCCTCCAATGGAAGTTGAGATATTATTTTTATGTACCATTATAAATTGTGTGAGATATTTAGATAGTATTGTTGACCTAGACGACGTTCTACTGTCGATGCTGCAGTGTAGGCTGGACGTACACACATACTCATATCCCTACATCGGGTATGGATTGTGATACACTTTTGTGGTGGCCCATGCAGGTCATGCTTCACAATTAGCGTGATATCCTGTTAGTGCAACTTCTTAGTTGTGCTACTACGAGCCTGCGATAGGATATAGGGTATAGGATACTAGGATGAAAGAATGCTGAATCACAAATTAGGATTTCTTGAGAGA
This sequence comes from Iris macrosiphon, assembly GCA_036927795.1. Taxonomy (NCBI): domain Eukaryota; kingdom Viridiplantae; phylum Streptophyta; class Magnoliopsida; order Asparagales; family Iridaceae; genus Iris; species Iris macrosiphon. The sequence continues at coordinate 113,965,745 of JAYESA010000018.1, forward strand.
TTCTTGGGTTGACCCTTGAGAATTTCGCTATAAACTTTATTTCGAAATCTGTTTTCACTTGTTTTCGTTCACTCTTACTAGTTCGTTGATGAATTTGATTTTTGATGTTCGCTGTTGACTTTGATTCTTGTAACGAGATAAATTTTATGGCCAAAATTAAGTTATAATCTGATGACATATTTTGACGAGGATAGTGAACGTCTACCATGGTTATGGAGTCTAGAGTTTGTCCTAGTCATACTAACTGGCTTGGCGAATACATTGAGCCTGCTTTTGGATATACTTTTCTTGGTTATGGAATTTAGAATTTTTGCAGCCAAGCTAGCGGCAGGGCAAAATTTTTAGATACCATGATTTTAGAAGTGTATACCTTAGATATAGACTCTATCATTTTCAAAGTTATGCTTACTGGCGTGGCGAGGATTCTGAGTAACATGATTTCGGATAGCGTGTATGCTTATCAGATTATATCTTAAATTGGTTCTTAATATATCGTCTCTATCATTCAATCTTTTTATCATCGAGTTATGTTTTATCATCCTATTAGCGCAGGATAGAGATATCTTTAGTGTCTTTAGTTCAGTTCCTTTTAGGGTTTTACCTTCATTAGTTTCGGAGACAGTTTTTGAATAGTACAATAGTTTGATAACTTGCAAGGTAGGCTGGTGTGTAGTTGATTATCGGTATTGATTGTGGGAACATATCTAGTAAGCCTGAGAGTAATCTCTAGTTGGGCAGGTGAGCATCAGATATCAGTGTATAAGCCAAGAAGTAACTCATAGTGTAGTACCCTTTTTTTAGCAATAAACCTAAGGACAGGTGTCAAAGTATAGTCAGCAGCTGGTATCCTAGAGTACTAAGCATGTATAGTTATGGAGTTAGTATCTTTGTACCAAAAGTGCCTAGTGTGAGCCAGTGAACATAGTGTATCAACACTAGGTTGAGTAATATGTGATAGTTATAGCATACGAGTTTAATATCAGTGAGAATTTGTGTTTATAATCATATTAGCTGAGTATAATAGTGTGACATTGAGATAGGGCATGTTAAGATTATCATGAGAGTAGGTATACGAGTGTTCAAGGCTGTGAGAAAGTTATAGCTAGGCCACATATGGCACAACAATTGTTCCGTACCAACGGAGGGATACACCCCAACGGGGCAGGGTTTTTACAATAACAATCAAGAAGGCTGATGCTACATGTGATGGGTTAGCTTGTCTTTGTCCTTTTCTGTTCTATTCCTTTCCTTTCCATATGTTGTTTGTGTGCTTTATTAGTACCTTATAGATTGCTTGTGTGTTATAGTATAGTTGGTAGTATACCCTGGCAGAGACGATAATACGATGATGAGCAGAGGCCATAACCATACATGTTGTTTTCTTTTCATAAGATTGTATATGTATTATTTTAGATGAGGATTTTCTTGGACCATGATTGCTGGGGGTTTAACCTAGAAGGAGTACTATCACATTTAAATTTTGAGAATAATTTTTTTTAAAGAGGGTAGGATTGTCACTCCCACATTTCTAGATGAGGGTATTTTAGTCATTTTGTATATATTTATTTTTGCTGAATTAATATTTGTTTATATTGTTTTATATATTTAAATTTTGCTTGTGCTAGTTATTATTTGTTAGTGGGCTAGCCTATGGTTATTTGAACTTGATACTAATGGACCCATTAGTTAGTCATGACAATATTTTGAGCCCAACATGAGACCAAGCCCATTAGACCCCCTTCATTAGTTAATTAAGGAGGATTAGAACTAATTTGCATTAGTTTAGAAGGTTCCTAAAATAGCACTCCCTAATTAAAATCTTATGACTAATTATTAGTGGAATACTTGGCATTGAATGTTGCTTGGAGAAGGGGCTAATAGGGGCCGGCCACATAAGGATGAGCTTCATTCTCTCTCTTTATTTTATTTCATTCCATCTAGATCCCCAATTTAGTTTATCCACAAATTGACTCATCCCTCCACCAAATTCAACCCAAATTTATACTATTCTCTCTTATTCCCATTAATTAAAGAGCAGTGAAGCTTGGATTGCAAGGAGCACTTGAGGAAGGAGGAATTGGCAAGGAGATCGTGTCCGGATTGTGTCCCTTTGAGCAATCTATTGGGAATCCATCTTCCAATAGGTATAATTCTAAAATTCACTATCAATATAGATTCTAAATCATGCATTTGACTATTAGGAACCATTTCATAGCTTAGGACTACCCATAGAAAGAAGTTCTAGGCCAAATTGACCCTTATTATGATTTCTATATAGAATTTTTGTGTCTATTTTTGAGGAATTACGAGATTGACACAGCAAGTGTCTGTCATGAGAGTAATTTAGTCTAATTAGACTTAGATCAAGGTTGTGGAACTAGCTACATGTCCACAAATGAATACGAATAGGCCGTATCATGATATTTTAGGATACGTTATGATACGGGGCTCTATTATGGGGGTTTTGTGCATGCTTGTGATATTTACCTCAAATTCCATTGTAGCAAGTTTCATTTGTCATATATAAATGAATTTGATATGTATATAAATTTCTAATTGGGTATTATAGGATTTGGCATGTTGGTTGATGGTGTATCATGACTCCATGAGAGTATCATGACTAGTGCACTCTAGGTATTCGATATTAGGACTAATATAGAGTGGTGGGTGTTGATGTTATTAGTGTTAATAGTTGTGTTGGTAACTGATATATTTATCCTTGTCAATGTGATTAGCTATATATATATATATATATATATATATATATATATATATATATATATATATATATGTGTGTGTGTGTGTGTGTGTGTGTGTGTGTATGTGTGTGTGTGTGTGTGTTGTTAAATGTGACTGGGAAATAAGTTCTGTAGGTGTGTGCCCATAGGAGGGGACTGTGCAGCTAAGGGAAATGATCAGTGTGACATGGTGTGTGTAAGTGTATATGAGTTGGCTCTTGTGTGTGTTGAAGAGTATCACATATTAGAGGGTGTATGCAGTAATGTGTGGGAGTTAAGGACTTGTGTTCAGGGTTAAGGAGGGGTGTCTCAGTTATGTGTATCTGGTTTAGGGTGTTGCCCATGAGTGTGTAAGAAAGAGATATGAAGGAAAATGGATGCAATAACTTGCAGTACCTACAACTATGTGTGGTCGGGTTCAAGCATCAGGAGATCAGTTGCAGTAACTGCTACATCCTTGGTGTTGGGGTGTTGTATGTGTTCAGATGGGGGAAACTGTGTACCAGCCTGCAAGTTCAGCTCGGGTAGTATGGTGGAGAACAAATGATACTAGTGTATCAAGTGGGAGACCTGAGAATGTGAGTATGTGCTTGTGTCCACGAGGAGAGGGGTATACATGACTACGAGTGAGAACTCAGTATGGGGAATGTATTTGGTTGGAGTACTGACATGTGTGAGTGTGTGGGGATTTAGGAAGAATGCAATGGGTTCTAGTCTTGGGAAAGTATCGGTGGGGTAGAGTTGATGACTGATATACATGTGAGGAAGTGGATATCTAGTGTAAGTATTAGTGTTCAGTATAATGGATGTACCTACACAAGTGAGAGTGTGTGCTTAATGAGTTGGTACCAGAGTTAGGTTGTGTTAGCATGTGTGTATTTGTGTGTATATAGAATATGGTGGTTTGAGTGTCAGTTGGTGCTAGATTTGGGTTTACCCTCTGTGAGCTAGAGAATGGAGAGAGAGTGCAGTACTGTTCAAGGAATGTTCTGCAGTTGGGGGTAGGGATTAATGAGAAGGTATTATTGTTAGTATCAATCAATTAGAGTTAGAGATGTGTGTTAAAGTTAGAGATCTAGAAGTGTGTTCAGAGCAAATAGGTGTATCATATATTGGTCAAAGGGTTAGGTACGAGTATTAGAGCTAAGGTAATATAAGTGTAAATACTAAGTTATTACCAAATTTGTTATAGCTTATAATTCCTAACTAGTATAGGTAGATACCTTAGTATTAATGACTAGTATAGCTAAATACTTAAGGTCTAGGTATGACCTAGTATAGATAATATAAGTTAGGGTTATCTAATTAGTCACCTAGTTTGACTAATATAGACTAGTGTGACCTAGCAAAGACCTAAAAAAAATTATGTTTTGACTCATTTTAGGATTTTATTACTTATTTACACCCAATGGACATGATATTTATATATAGGGATGTGTCACACCAGCTCAGACACCGAGTCATTCCTTTTACTCAGGACAGCAGGCGAGTAAATTCTTTGATAATTTTTATTAATTATTAATTATTATAATACAAGTATTTAGAAATATCTAACTATATTCTGACATGGTAGTTACACGGACTGGTACTATATGGATCCTGTCAGGAGATGTTATCCCATTATGGTGTACTCCGGATACTCCTTTCGTATGTACTTTATCGTGTGCATCGAGTATTTTTTGTGTTCGTGTTCATTCGTGTACAATCATGTTCTTCATGTACTCATATTATATTCATGTTCATGATGTGTCATGATCGAATCCATGAGTATTGGTTAGGGACGGGAGAAATGCTAGATATATATATGATCAAAACCTTGAACAATGTATTATATAATGTAAACAACATCCAATCATACTTGATTGTGTTATTAATCGTGTTACTTGTAGACAACAACCAATCATACTGTGCATATGATTGTGTTATAGCCTTGATAAGTAGATCTTGATAACCTAAGCCGATCACATATCTAACTAGTATTTCAAATACTTAGAGTAGTTACAGTTCTTTTCTATATTCTAGTTCATTATCTTTATTCTATTTTATTGTTATCAGCTTATATCATATTGCTCTAGTTTACCTGTTTCTTTCCACCATACTATGACATATTGTTTATTGCCTCTCGTCTTGTATTACATTCTCTATTTCTATTTATATTTCTTATCAATTAACTTGGACCTGCTATTGGGTTATACTCGCTCCTTCCTGACTGGATATATTTTTCAGATGATTGGCTAGAGACGATGTGTCCCACCTACTACGGTCCACAAGATGGCGAGGCCGTAGAACATATTGAGTAGTATCACTAGTTAAAGAGGTTTAGACATTTTATTATGAGATTATATTTGACTCTAGTTAGACTTTATGGCATGTATTGTTATTTAAGACCATTTTGTTGTGATTAGAGTTGGACTTGGACTTATGATGTATTTCTGACTCTTTATTTTTTTTCTTCTATTCCATATCGTGCTATTATCTTCCTTTAGTTTTTATTGTGATTGTGTATCGAATTATAATTGAACCATTATATTTTCCTCGAATTGGAGTTGAGATATTATTGACAGGTACCATTATATATTGTGTGAGATATTTAGATATTATTGTTGACCTAGACATTGTTCTACCACCGATGCTGCGGTGTAGGCTGGACGTACCCACGTACTCGTGCCCCTACACCAGGTGCGGGTCATGACACATTTTTTGGGTGGCCCATGCAGGTCAGGCTTTGCAATTAGTGCGATTACTTGGTAGTGTAACGTCATAGTTTTACTACTGCGAGCTTGCGATAGGATATGTCATGACCCGCACCCGGTGTAGGGATGCAAGTAGTGAACAACGTCCAGCCTACGCCGCCGCATCGGCGGTAGAACGCTGTTTGGGTAAACTATCTATCTAATAATCAAGACATAACAATGCCACCAATATAAATAAATATACTCAATCACAGATTTATAAAATTGAATAAGCACGAATATGATAAAAGATAAAAGAGTCACAAATATAAATCATGAGACAAAATAATATCTAATGAGTCAAAAAAATACTAAAATAATATGCTGGAGACAAATCCAGTACAAACGAAAACTAACTAAGAAGCTACGAGTCCTGGGTCATCTGTCTCAGTCGGGATGAGACCCTCCTGAGCCAAGGTCTCTGGCTCTAAGCCAACCACGTCCTGAGGCCCGTAGTGAGTGGGGTACCACTACTCAGTGTTATCTGAAAAAAAATATTCAGTCAGAAAAGGAGCAGAGTACATCTCTAACTGTAGTTCTAATAAATGTTATAAACTATGTAGCACTAAATAGATGTGAATATATAAGATGCAACATATAGATACAAGAGATATGCAATAAAGGAAATACTAGAAATAAATACAAGAATGAGCAATATGGAAATGAACAAAAAATATTAATGACTAAGTGAGTGAGTACCAGCTTTAACATATGATCGAGTTGGGAACTTGATACAAGATATATGGCCAGGATAATCATACGTGCGGTGTATGATTAACACTATTCAATGAACAAGACCTGATACAAGGAGGGTATGATCACATATCTATACTACATAATCCCCGCCCCCGACTGGTATAGTGGATCCAACCATGGTATGTTATGACACGGGTTTCCACAATAAGGGCGCTACTCTTCTCATGAACCAATGTCTGTATTTGTACAAGAAGAACAAGGAAACAAGGCTTGCACAAGATACACCATAAATACCAAGGAATAATATCTCATGACGAGATCCAGATATACCAATCCGTGTAACCATCGTGTCAAGAAATCAAGGATATCTACACTAGATACAAGAGACATAGAGGATAACATAAATGAGAAACTATCAGAGAATGTACTCCACTAAAATCCGGTAAACAGTATTACAGATGTCCGGTACGGTGCCTCGAAGACCTAGATATGGAATATTATATCAATACAAGGTTTTGGAATGAAAATAAGTTAAACTAGTCAACTTCTAGGTCAAAAAGCCATTTCTAAGTCAAAATAGTCAAACTAGGTCAACTCTAGGCCAAACTAGTCAAACTTGGTCAAACTAACTATTTCTAGGTTGTATGAGTCTATCTCTAGGATATTGGATTCATACACTATGTAATTAGGTCACACTAGCTATACTAGGATACTAGGAAACCAATAAGATACCGTATCCTAAGATACACAAATAATAGATATAAAAATATCATAATATGTATATTCAATCAACAATATTTAATATTACTAACTAAACTAATTCTAAGTGGATACCTTGGCTTTGAACCAATGCGGTATCATACCACTACACACCCATCTTGATAACCAAACCCAATACCTTGAGTATCCATCAATACATTGACATTACTTTGGTATCACAAGGTAATATGAATCCTAACATATAACTAACTACCCAAAACTCTAAACTACAATCTAACATGCATGAATTAATACAATACTACTAGCTATACTAACTATCAATATATATAAACATATATACACATACAACTACATGCATAACACTAACTAAAGATATATATACATATCACTAATAGTAATCACTAATATATATATCTAACTACTATTAACAATATGTACATATATATAAAACTACTAACAAGGCTAACTAACTAAACTACTACTCCTCAAGCTAACTAAACTATCAAATAACTAACTAACCAAACTAACTACTTACCTACTGCTGATACACTGCTGCCCACTTGCTATTGCAGAAGTTACTGGATGTTGTTGCTGCAAATGCTGCTGCATTTGCTGCTCCTCAAAGCTGTTGCTGCTGCTGGAGCTGCTACAGCTTGTAGTTGCTGCCACTGCATGCTGCCTGCTGTTGCTGTGGCTAATGATGATGTTGCTGATGCTAGCTGAATGCAGTTGGCTCTGCAGCTTTGCTGTACTGCACAGTCTCCTCGAGCTGCTGCTGTATTATGCTATGTTGCTGCAGCTCGACCCCCCTAGCGCGCACACACACACACAAACACACATCCACAAGTATATATATATATATATATATATATATATATATATATATATATATATATATATATATATATATATATATATATATATATATATATATTTGTGTTATGTTTATATGTATGTATATATATATTGATATGTATATATATGTATAGATAGATATTGTATCTAGTGTTATATATATATATATATATATATATATATATATATATATATATATATATATATATATAACACTAGATACAATATCTATCTATACATATATATACATATCAATATATATATACATACATATAAACATAACTTTATATATATATATATATATATATATATACATACACATTCATATGTACCTATAAATATATATAATAAAGATACATATACGTATCTATATATATATATATACATATATAAACATACACACACACATATATACAACTCTTATGTATAAATATTATCACTTACCAATCATATATGTCTATGTATATACACCTCCACACACACACACACACACACACACACACACATATATATATATATATATATATATATATATATATATATATATATATACACACACATATGTATACACACACACACACACACACACACACACACACACATATATATATATATATATATATATATATAAAATTACATATCTATAGATATACACATACATATATACATAACACATTAGAGATACACATATATCATATACAATGATAAATATAATATTTTAATATACACAAGGCAATTTGAATCTAAGAATGCAATAAAACAAACAGGTGGAGTGCATCACACCCGTATCACACTAGATCTATGATACGCTTGCGATACGAATCTACCACACAACCAAACGTACCCCGAAGGACACGAGCAAGTCTAAAATAATATCTATGAAAAATACGAAGAGTTAATTACACATCTACGTGTCCGTGTCAAAATTTGACATGCTCAAACCCCCGTGTCGGAGAAAAACTCCCAAATCAACCTGTATCTCCAAATTATCGAGATACGGCCTACACGTATCCAATTGTGGATACGACACTAGCCACATACAATCAACCCATGTCAATTTGGTCTAATTGACCAATTGACAAAAACTAAATGTGTCAATCTCGGAATTCCCCCAAAATTTACACAAAATATCACATAACTTTCTCCATAGGCCTCCTATGAACCTAATTCCGATTCTTATGGGTAGCCTTAGCATAGGGGTGGTTCCTGATAATTAAAACACAGAATTAGAGTCCAATTAAAGGAAAAAAACTGAATTGTACCTATTAGGAGATGGATTCCTAATAAAACTTCTAAATTGGGTGAAAAGAGCCTCCAACTTGTAGATCCTTGCTCCAACTTGTAGATCTTTGCTTCCTCCTTGTATATCCTTGCTTCAATAGCCTCCAATGATAATTTGGAAAGAAATTGGAAAAAAATTTGGGTGAAATTTGATATGGGAATGAAGAAATATGGAAGAGAAAATTCTAGATGTAGATTTAAAATGAAAATAAAGAGAGAATTTTTTTTTCTTCCTATTTTATATGGTCGTCCACTTGACCCCCTCCCCAATCTACTATATAAAGTCTAAAATATCCCTTGAGGCCTCTCATGAAGAAATAATTAAGGAAGGAAGGTTCTAGTCAAATGTGTTTAACTTAATTAATCATCCTCCTAATAAATGGGTTTATAATTGGGCTCAATTCTAACTAGATTTAAATGTTGGTCCATGGGTCTAATCTAAACTAGTTAGGTCCACTAACATAAGTCCAAAACAATAAACTAACATCTAACAATAATTAAATAATATAATAAATAATTATTCAACATACACAATATTTAATTAATTATGAAATGACCAAAATACCATTTCCTAGAAAATATGGTAGTGACAGGATATAGGGTATATGATACTAGGATGAGAGAATACTCAATCATAAATTAGGATTCCTTGAGAGATTCCTGGATTGACACTTAAGAATATCACTAATTCGTCTATTTCAAAATCTGTTTCCACTTGTTTTCGTTCACTCTCACTAGTTCGTTGTTAAATTTGATTTTTGATGTTCGTTGTTGACTTTGATACTTGTATCGAGATAAATTTTATGGCCTGAATCAAGTATAATCTGATGACATATTTTGACGAGGATAGTGAACCGTCTGCCTTGGTTATGGAGCCTAGAGTTTGTCGCAGTCATACTAACTGGCTTGGCAAGGACATTGAGCCTGACTTTGGATATACTTTTCTTGGTTATGGAATTTAGATTTTTCGCAGCCAAGCTAGCGGCAGGGCAAATTTTTTTAGATACCATGATTCTAGAGGTGTATACCTTAGATATAGACTATCATTTTTACAGTTATGCTTACTAGCATGACGAGGATTCTGAGTAACATAATTTCGGATAGACGTGTATGATTATTAGATTATATCTTAAATTGGTTCTTAATATATCATCTCTATCATTCAATCTTGTTATCATCGAGTTCGATTTCATCACACTATTAGCGCGGGACAGAGATATCTTTAGTTTCTTTAGTTCAGTTCTTTATAGAGTTTTACCTTCATTAGTTCCGGAGATAATTTTTGAATAGTGCAGTAGTTTGGTAACTTGCAAGGTAAGTTGGTGTTTAGTTGAGTATTGGTGTTGATTGTGGGAACATAGCTAGTAAGACTTAGAGTGGTCCCTAGTTGGGCAGGTGAGCATCATATATTAGTATATAAGCCTAGAAGTAACTCATAGTGTAGTACCCTTTTTGTATTAATAAACCTAAGGATATATGTCAGAGTATAGGTGGCAGCTGGTATCCTAGAGTACTAAGCATGTATAGTTATGGCATTAGTATCTGTGTACTAAGAGTTCCTAGAGTGAGTAAGTGAACAAAGTGTATCAACACTAGGTTGAGTAATAAGTGATAGGTATAGCGTACCAGTTTAGTATCAATGAGAATTTGTGTGTGTAGTCATATTAGCTAAGTATAATAGTATGACATTGAGATAGGGCATGTTAAGAGTGTTTGCCATTTAAATCAAAAGGAGAACTAAAAGAACTTGATTTGATTAACAAACTAAGAAAAAGTACAGAGAGGTCCTAGAAGACAATCCAAGTACAAATTTATTTTCTATGGTTGACGATGGAGGGTTAGGAGTGTAGCAACCATCTTTACTGAATAGATGATCTGATGTAGAAGATTTTCTCTCTTGCTCGAGTGTAGATCCATAGATAGCCAGCCAGTTTTGTTGTATACGGGTAGTACCCTGTTATTTATATATGTTCTGTGGCCGCATGGATTCGGGCCACATGGATTCGGGCCGCATGGACGTTGGGAGTTGCCACGTGTCTTCCCCTAACAGCCAAGAGTTACAATTGTGCACAAGAATCAGGGCTTCAGCTGTCACATGGATATTTGTTAAGATTTTCTTATTGCTGAATATCTGGGTGGTTTCTCGTCCTCTGTGGGCACAACTTGGTCAATTGGACACGTGGCCTGCCACTTGGTTGGAGAGGATAACCTTGTAACAATAGCATAATTTGGTTTGTTGGCGCATCTGGGGCATACAAAGTGTCACGCCCCAGTCCCAAAATACACGGGACCAGGCCACGTGGCAATAGCCAGCTGTCACTTCTCCGAGGATATCCCAATTTAATGGATCCTAACGAAGAGTGCTACGCTGTCCTAAAATACTAACATGTCCCAATATCAGTCCACAACAGGTATCTAATCTCATCCATAATATAAACAGCAAGAAGTACTAAATAAACTGCTGGAAGATAAACGCCAGTCTCAAAATATCATAGTACAACCAAGAATGTCTGGTGGGAACAAACCCACTACTATGACGAAATAAAAGTACTGAAATGATAGATAAAAGAGTAATAACTGGGCATCAGCTGAGTAGATAATGATGCACCCAATCCTAGGCAGAAGGCCTACCAAGTGATCACGAAAACTCTGACGGTAACACCTCTAGCTCCTCTGTGGTAGCGAACCTCGTCTCCTGTCCTGGGCCGTATACTGTAGGGTAATATGCCTCGTCCAAATCTGGAAAGGTACCAGGTCCTCAGAGGGACGTAACAAGATACATAGAAGCATGCCATATATAAATACTTAATAAAATAAATACAATAATGGGGTGTGCTAACCATCTAAGTGAATGCAATATGAGGACAACTGTGAGTATATGGGAAGGTGTAGGCTAGACATATGCTAACGTAATTCACCAGTCGTGACATGCCCCCTATAACACGGGCGCAGAAATACAATAACGTCCAACGTTCTATAGAGTGTGGTATCTGTAATATCACAAAGTAACATCCAACACTCTACAGAACGTGGTATCAGTAATATATAAATACGTCCGTATCATTCCGTCGAGTGCGGTGTTTGTATAAAGGGGTGGGTGTCCCATATGCCTACTAGTAGTCCTCCCCGTCCAATGTAGATACACAAGTCGAATACTCGACGTGCATATCCCGTATCTAAATGCCAAGTCTCTACACTGAAATAATCCTGAATTACTTAATAACCGTGATGCATGTCACACGCGCCGATAGCTAGTCGAGTATCACTATGAACGTGTAGGAGTGTCAGGTCTCGAAAGATAGCAGAGTATCCTCCAATGGGGTGAGTCTGCTAAGGACTAGGCCAAGTATACTAATCATCGACGTATCCGTTGACTGCATCCGAGTCAATCTCGGACGCGCACAGTTGTTTAAAATAAAAGCAATAAGGATACAATACAACATATGCATAATTTAAATTAGACAGTAAATATGGCAAGGTATCTTGCCTGAGTCCTCAAGCGATGAATGCCAAAAGCCGGTTCCTGCAGTGTCTCCTAGCTGATCCAATGATCCTAAACACAATATAATATAGCAATCCAGCATCAGACACTAAGTAATATATACACTATGTTGCTCTTCGGTACTGACGCAAGGATCACGGTCGATCGAATACAGAGTCGCGGGTGCATGTAGCTAAGATACACATGTGCCCTATCTTCAGTCACCGTGTATCTCACGACAGTAAAATACTAAGGTCATGAGTCACCAACTAATTATGCTTAGTATAATTAATGGTCCTTATCATCCATATTAAGCATACTTGTCGATGTTCAGGTTTTATTGATGAATTACAAGTCTTTAATAACAATTTGCTACAAGGACGTTCACTAAGTTATTGATTACTAATTTATTAGTCATTTAGCAACTGATTAGGCATACATATTTTCATAATTAGGGTTTTCGAATTAACTATCTCGTGTCCATGCAATGACACGACACGATGACACAACGCTACGCGTACGACGATATCATGAAGAAAAGGGCAATGTGGGTGGTTACCTCGACGTGGCTGACTGGGGAGGGCCTGTGCTCGTCGAGGGTGTGTACTCCGGCGAGGGGGGCGGCTCCGGTCGGCGGCCAGCAAGGTAGCAGCGGCGGTAGCAACAACTACAGCCGGTGCAGCAGCGGCAACAGCGTCTGACAGCGGTGGCAGCGGCATCTGGCGGTGGGGGAAAGCGGTCAGGGTCGCGGGGGACGTCGGGGTCGGCCGGCCAATGGTGGTTGTAGGTGTTGGAGGCGGTCGAGGGCAGTCGGCAGCGGCTAAGGGGGTCGAGTTATGATGGAGGGAGTTGGTGATGGTGAAGGGGGAGGTGGCGATGGCAGATGGTGGTTTGGAGTGGCAGTGGCTTTCCGGTCTGGGAGGGGCAGTCCGACGGTGTCAGGCGGCGGTGATGGCGGTGTCAGGAAGTCGGGTAGCCGGGGAAGGAGAGCTCGGTTGGGAGAGAGAAAGGGTTAGGCTAGGGTTAAGGGGGGGTCTTTATAATTCCTTAGGGTTTTCATGTGGGAGGAAATATATATTTATAGGTGCTGGCTTGTGTGGGCTATCCTATGAATTTGGGCCGACCAGCTCCTCAGGGTGGGGTTGGTCCAAATTTTAAGGGTGTACACGGCTTGGTTCGGTCTTAATTATGGTGAACTTGGCCTCAAATTAACTCGATTACAAACAGTTGCATCTGGCATAAGGAAAACTTGGGTTTATTGAAATAATACTTAGGTGTTTATAATGAATATTGCACAGCTCACGTGAAGCCCCATGTAGATCTAAAAGTCACACAAGAGTCAGATGGGTAGTCTGGCATGTCTAGGAGATGAGTAATTAATTAGTATGAGGGTACCCACTAGTGTAGTGCCCCAAACATCGAAGCAACGGTAAGGTGTATTAAGTCACAATATTTGCTTGTACATTAATTCTAATTGTATCAAATAAACCCTAGTCTCTTAATTTAAATAAAATAAATCCTAATTTGGTAGAGGGGGTTTACAATCTACCCTACTTAGAGCATTTCGTCCTCGAAATTAAAACATACGTTTGGTAAGAACTAATGACTGAATTTAAAATGCTAATACGTACCTAGTCCTTCGAAGAGATGGGGGTAGCACTGCCTAATATCCTTCTCGCGTTCCCAAGTTGACTCGCCTGGTGCATGATGTCTGCATGCGACACGGACTAGGGGATATTATGTCCTCGTAATACCTTCTCACTTCTGTCTAGAATCTCCACAAGCTTTTCTTCGTATGATAAGCTTGGGTTCGACTGTGATCTCTGAATGGTCAAATACATGACTCGGATCTGGTATGTACCTCCTCAGCTGAGATACATGGAAGACGTCATGGACTCCTTCCAAAGTCTGCGGCAAGGCTAATCTATAAGCAACCTCTCTGACGCGTTCTAACACATCGAATGGTCCGATGTACCTCGGACTCAGCTTTTCTCTGCCTCCGAATCTGATAGTCCCTCTAGTGGGCGAGATCTTTAGAAATACATGATCTTTAACCTGGAACTCTAAGGGTCATCGATGCGCATTCGCCCAATGCTTCTGTCTGTCTTGTGCTGCTCGTAGGTGTCCTTGGATCCTCTTCACCTTCTCTACTGTACGAACAACCAACTCTGGTCCAAGAATCTGTCGCTCGCCTATATCGCTCCAGCATACGGGGGAACAATACTTCCTTCCATACAATGCTTCATAGGGAGCCATCTGGATGCTCGCCTGATAGTTGTTGTTGTAGGAAAACTCGACCAAGTGCAAGTGGTCCTCTCATGATCCTCCGAAGTCAAGCATGCACGCTCTTAACATGTCTTCTAATGTATGAATGGTGCGCTCCGACTGGCCATCTATTTGTGGGTGATACACTGTGCTAAACTTCAGGCGAGTACCGAGACTCTCTTGCATACTCCGCCAAAAGTAAGATGTAAACCTCGTATCCCTGTCAGACACGATACTAACTGGCACTCCATACAGTCGTACAATCTCCCTCATGTATATCTCTGCTAAGACCTCTGTAGATTATCCAACTCTGAAGGGTAAAAAGTGGGCGGACTTGGTGAGTCTATCTACGATTACCCATACTGCATTGCGACCACTAGGACTCCTCGGAAAGACCGTAACAAAGTCCATAGTGATGTGCTCCCATTTCTACTCCAGTATGGGGACCGGCTGAAGCAATCCTGCAGATCTCTGATGCTCAGCCTTGACTTGCTGACACACCAGGCACTTGGCCACAAAGTGTGCTATCTCTCTCTTCATTCCATGCCACCAGTAGTACTGTCTCAAGTCTCTGTACATCTTTGTGTCTCCTGGATGAATGGAGTAGATTGAACTGTGTGCCTCTGTCATCAACTCCTGACGAAGTTCTCCATTTGGAACATAGAGACGATCTCCACATCTCAAAGTTTCGTCTTCATGTATACGCAGTCCTGTCTGTATTCCAGCCTCTGTCCTCTGTCTAAGCCTCTGAAATCTGGCATCTGTTGGCAAAACAGCCTTGATCCTCTCCACTAATGTCGACTGCAACTGAAAACTCGACAACTGTTCGTCTATTCTGGGGATGACAACCTCTATACCCATCTGCTCTAGATCTCTCAGTAGATGTTGTTGGGTAGTCAAGAAGAACGCCATGGGTCTTCTGCTCAATGCGTCAGCTACTACGTTGGCCTTTCCCGGGTGGTACTGCAGCTCAATCTCAAAGTCTGTCATCACCTCGAGCCAACGTCTCTGTCTCTGGTTCAGATCCTTCTGAGTGTAGACGTACTTTAGGCTTTTGTGATCAGTGAATATCTCTACTCTTTCTCCATATAGGTAATGCCTCCAAAGCTTCAAGGCAAAGATCACTGCTGCAAGCTCCAAGTTGTGGGTGGGATAGTTCTTCTCGTGGGTCCTTAATTGCCTAGAGGCATAGGCTACAACATTCCCATGCTGCATCAAGACACATCCTAATCCTTTTCCGGATGTATCGCTGTAGATCATGAATCCTCCGGGTCCAGAAGGTATGGTCAAGATAGGTGTTGTAGTCAGACGCTTCTTCAGCTCATCGAACGTTGTCTGACACTCCTCTGTCCAGGTGAACTCCTTCTCCTTACGGGTCAAGCGGGTCATTGGTTCTGCGATCTTTGCGAAGTTCTCCACGAACCTCCGATAATATCCGACAAGTCCTAGGAAACTCCTCACCTCCGAGACAATAGTAGGGGTTGGCCATGTCTCTACTGATGAAATCTTCGTCGGATCTACTGAAATACCATCTCCTGAGATGACGTGTCCAAGAAAAGAGACACGGTCTAGAAGAAACTCGCACTTGCTCAGCTTGGCATAAAGCCTCTCTCTTCTCAGCGTCTCTAACACTAGTCTCAAGTGCTCCTCGTGGCTCTTCGAATACACTAAGATGTCGTCGATGAAGACTACTATGAACCGGTCCAAGTATTGGTGGAATACTCTGTTCATCAAGTTCATAAATACAGTTGGCGCATTCGTCAGTCCAAAAGGCATCACTAAGAACTCGTAGTGACCATAACGAGTCCTAAATGTTGTCTTTTGAATGTCTTCTCTTCGCACCTTCACTTGATGATAACCCGATCTCAAGTCAATCTTTGTGAACACCACTGCTCCTGTCAACTGGTCGAATAAATCATCAATCCGCGGCAGGGGGTACTTGTTCTTGATAGTCAAAGCATTAAGGGCTCTGTAATCAATGCACATGCGTACTGTTCCATCATTCTTAGGTGAAAACAACACTGGTGCTCCCCAGGGTGATGCACTAGGATGGATAAATCCCTTGCTCTGTAACTCCTCTAATTGTAGCTTCAGCTCATCTAGTTCCTTCTTCGCCAATAGGTATACATTATATGATACCGGTGCTACTCCGGGTACTAGCTCAATAGTGAACTCCACGTCTCTATTTGGCAGTAAGCCTGGCAATTCTTTCAGAAAAACATTCTCGAATTCAGCAACTATGGGTGGGGGTACCATTTCCATAGCCATGTAAGTTTCAGCTATCTGTCCTACTCCTTGCTCGACGGTCCCTCGCATGTACTTGAACTCCGACTGATCTAGCGGTCTAAATGTGACGCTACCCTTCCGATAATTCAGTACGGCGTTATACTGGCTTAACCAGTCCATGCCTAGCACAACATCAAAGTACGGCATAGGCAATACCAAGAATCGCGCTCTCATCTCTCTACCACATACGACTACCGAACATATTCTAATAGTGTTGGTAACCGGCACGATACCTCCTCCGGTAAGAATCTTCTAACTCTTAGGTAAGGGGGAAGTCGCTACTCTATGCATTGCTACGAATCTACTAGATATAACTGATAGCGTAGCACCAGAATCAAACAATGCAGTTGCAGGTAATGATGCAACTAAAATGGTACATGTAATAGCTTCCCCTTCTGTTTCCTCCTCAGTAGCTGCTAATGCAAAGGCCTGTCCGTGCCTCTGTCCTCCTGTCTGCTGTCGGGTCCGGTCAAACTGTACCTCCTGTAGGGCCAAAGGTGGTCCCCTCTGAAATCCTCCGGGTACTGGTGGGCACTGGCCTCATAGTGGTGGTAGTATCCTCGGGACTGGTGCTGCTGGCCTCTGTCCTATCTGCGATGCTGCCTCTCTGCGCTGTGGGCAATCTCTGACAAGATGCTGACTCGCTCCACATATCATGCACAATCCCAGCTTCTTCCGACAATCTTTAATTACGTGTCCCTTCTTGCCATAATGGTGACAAGTCGGGAGCTCCTTCTACTGGTATGGTGCTGCCCTCTGCTGTGTCTGTGCTCCGGGGCGACGAATCGGTCCTCCTGCTCCAGGCTGGGCTCTGGTTGGTGTAGTCATGCTGGAACGTCTAGCTCCTCTGACGAAGGCCTCCTGGATCCTCGCCTCTGCAAGAACCTCTTCATAAGAAATCCTCTCATGTATGGTGGTATACCTCTGTAGCTCAAAATTGAGGCCGTGATGAAATCTTTAGGCTTTCTCGAGATCATTGGGTATCAGGATGGCACCAAATCTGCTCAGACGGCTGAACTCCGCATCGTATGCGTCTACATTCATATTCCCTTGTTCTAGATGTAGAAAATGGGAGTACAGGGCATTTCTGACTGTGGTCGGGAAATACTTCGTATTGAAGTACTCTAAGAACTATTCCCAAGTCTGGTTCTTGCCTACACTGCGCTCAATGGAATCCCACCAGTGATGGGCGTTGCCTTTTAGTTGGGCCCTCACTGCGGTCATCCAAAGGTCTGGATGCAGTTGTGAAGCCTCTAGTAGCATCTCCGTGTTGGCGACCCAATCGAAGATCTGTTCTGCAGTCTCATTGCCTGAGAAAGTATCTGGTCCTATTTGTCGGAACCATCTAACAGTGCCACATGTCTGGGTTGGTGGAGGTGCTGGTACGGGTGCTGGGATAGGTGTCCTCTCTAGTACTGCCATCAAACTCTGTCTCAATGTATCTGTCTGATGCCACTGTGCCTGCATCATAGTCTGAAGGAACTGTAGCATCTGTGGCTGTCCATCTAGTTGTGGCATCTGGGGTGGATAAGGTGGAGGTGGTGGTAATGGAACCTCTGGCTGTGCGGTAGGTATCTCCTCAGATGTTGGCCTCTCGGTCTGTGGCATCGGTGTAGCTCCTGAAGTCTGGCCCTCACAATGCTACGTGGGGATCATCTGGGAAGTCTGTCCCTCGTGTTGTGGCGTAGGATCGTCCAGAGAAGTCTCGTGCCAATGTAGCAGCGGGATCTATAGCGTGGTTGCCCTTGGGGTTCCTCCTCTTTTTGAGTAGTGTTTCTTGGCACCATGGCACTGGGTGCTCCTCGTCCACTGCGCAAGTTCATCTTACTGCAAGAGACAGGATTTTATTAAAAGGGTACGGAATCAACCAAACAGGATGCAGATATTTAGAAGTAATATGAAGGAAGTTCAAAGACGTAATCAAAGTGGATGAGACCCAGTAATTTCTATCCTATTGCAGGCTCGCTGGGCATGCTATCATACCACAAGCGATAAAGTAGACCTGTATGGGCCACCACTAAAATCATGTTATGTCCCAGTCCCAAAATACACGGGACCAGGCCACGTGGCAATAGCCAGCTGTCACTTCTCCGAGGATATCCCAATTTAATGAATCCTAACAAAAAGTGCTACACTGTCCTAAAATACTAACATGTCCCAATATCAGTCCACAACAGGTAACTAATCTCATCCACAATATAAACAGCAAGAAGTACTAAATAAACTGCTAGAAGATAAACGCCAGTTTTAAAATATCATAGTACAACCAAGAATGTCTGGTGGGAACAAACCCACTACTATGACGAAATAAAAGTACTGAAATGATAGATAAAAGAGTAATAACTAGGCATCGGCTGACTAGATAATGATGCACCCAATCCTAGGCAGAAGGCCTACCAAGTGATACGGAAACTCTGACGGTAACACCTCTAGCTCCTTTGCGGTAGTGAACCTCGTCTCCTGTCCTGGGCCATATACTGTGGGGTAATATGCCTCGTCCAAATCTGGAAAGGTATCAGGTCCTCAGAGGGACGTAACAAGATACATAGAAGCATGCCATATATAAATACTGAATAAAATAAATATAATAATAGGGTGTGCTAACCATCTAAGTGAATGCAATGTGAGGACAACTGTGAGTATATGGGAAGGCGTAGGCTAGACATATGCTGACGTAATTCACAAGTCGTGACAACCAGCTAGTATATGCCACATATGCCCCCTATAACACGGGCGCAGGAATACAATAACGTCCAACTTTCTATAGAGTGTGGTATTTGTAATATCACCAAGTAACGTCCAATACTCTACAGAACGTGGTATCAGTAATATATAAATACGTCCGTATCACTCCGTCGAGTGCGGTGTCTGTATAAAGGGGTGGGTGTCCCATACGCCTACTAGTCGTCCTCTCCGCCCAATGTAGATACACAAGTCGAATACTCGACGTTCATACGCCGTATCTAAATGCCAAGTCTCTATACTGAAATAATCCTGAATTACTTACTAACCATGATGCATGTCACACGCGCCGATAGCTAGTCGAGCACGCGAACTCGCATCCCAACATAAAATTGTCACTACAAACGTGTAGGAGTGTCAGGTCTCGGAAGATAGCAGAGTATCCTCCAATAGGGTGAGTCTGCTAAGGACTAGGCCAAGTATACTAATCATCGACGTATCCGTCGACTGCACCCGAGTCAATCTCGGACGCGCACAGTTGTATAAAATAAAAGCAATAAGGATACAATACAACATATGCATAATTTAAATTAGACAGTAAATACGGCAAGGTATCTTGCCCGAGTCCTCAAGCGGTGAATGCCAAAAGCCTGTTCCTGCAGTGTCTCCTGGCTGATCCAATGATCCTAAACACAATATAATATAGCAATCCAGCATCAGACACTAAGTAATATATATACTACGTTGCTCTTTGGTACTGACACAAGGATCACGGTCGGTCGAATACAAAGTCGCTAGTGCATGTAGCTAAGATACACACGTGCCCTGTCTTCAGTCACCGTGTATCTCGCGACAATAAAATACTAAGGTCATAAGTTACCAACTAATTACGCTTAGTATAATTAATGGTCCTTATCATCCATATTAAGCATAGTTATCGATGTTCAGGTTTAATTGATGAATTATAAGTCTTTAATAATAATTTGCTACAAGGACGTTCTCTAAGTTAATGATTACTAATTTATTAGTCATTAAGCAACTGATTAGGCATACATATTTTCATAATTGGGGTTTCCGAATTAACTATCTTGTGTCCATGCAATGACATGACACGACGACACAACGCTACGCGTACGACGATATCATAAAGAAGAGGAGAATGTGGGTGGTTACCTCGACGTGGCTGACTGGGGAGGGCCTGTGCTCGTCGAGGGTGTATACTCCGGTGAGGGGGGCGGCTCCGGTCGGCGGCCAGCAAGGTAGCAGCGGCGGTAGCAGCAACTGCAACCGTTGCAGCAGCGGCAGCAGCATCTGACAGCGGTGGTAGCGGCGTTTGGCGGCGGAGGAAAGCGGTCAGGGTCGCGGGGGACATCGGGGTCGGCCGGTCAATGGTGGTTGGAGGTGTTGGAGGCGGTCGGGGGCAATCGGCAGCGGCTAAGGGGGTCGGGTTATGATGGAGGGAGTCGGTGATGGTGAAGGGGGAGGTGGCGATGGCGGATAGTGGTTTGGAGTGGCGGTGGCTGTCCGGTCTGGAAGGGGCAGTCCGGCGGTGTCAGGCGACGGTGATGGCGGTGTCAGGAAGTCGGATAGCCGGGGAGGGAGAGCTCGGTTGGGAGAGAGAAAGGGTTTGGCTAGGTTTAATGGGGGTGTTTATAATTCCTTAGGGTTTTCATGTGGGAGGAAATGTATATTTATAGGTGTTGGCTTGCGTGGGCTATCCTAGGGATTTGGGCCGACCAGCTCCTTGTGGTAGGGTTGGTCCAAATTTTAAGGGTGTACACGGCTTGGTTCGGTCTTAATTATGGTGAACTTGGCCTCAAATTAACTCGATTACAAACAGTTGCATCTGGCATAAGGGAAACTTGGGTTTATTGAAATAATACTTAGGTGTTTATAACGAATATTGCACAGCTCACGTGAAGCCCCATGTAGATCTAAAAGTCACACAAGGGTCAGATGGGTAGTCTGGCATGTCTAGGAGATGAGTAATTAATTAGTTTGAGGGTACCCACTAGTATAGTGCCCCAAACATCGAAGCAGCGGTAAGGTGTATTAAGTCATAATCTTTGCTTGCACATTAATTCTAATTGTATCAAATAAATCATAGTCTCTTAATTTAAATAAAATAAATCCTAATTTGGTGTCTGGGATGCATAGGGCCAGAGAAACATGGTACGCATGGGCCAGAACTGAATGGGACACATGGAGTCTTGGATGTATGGGCTAGAACCGCATGGGACGCATGGAGTCTGGGACACATGGGATGCATGGAGTCTGGGACACATAGGCCAAAATTGCATGGGACGCATGGAGCCTGGGATGCATGGGCCAGAGCCACATGGGAGGCTTTTGCCGTATTGTACATGTAGTGCTGTACAGTTTCTGAGACTTCTGTCTTTTAGCGAGTTCACACCTTTCGAGATATTCAAAAAATCCTTCTCTGTCAGGATTTTGTGTCAGATGTAATGTCGTTGTCAGAGCGTGATGTCAGATCCATCTGCGACCAAAACTGCCTTTTATCGTTTGGTCAGCATGGCCATCGCTTAATTGGGCTGCATGGTGATCATGTGGTCCAATTCCTGCTGAACTTTTCCCTGGGCCGCATAATTTGCTGAACGCATGAATCTAATGTTTCTATGCTTTTACAAGACCCCCTTCAAAGTTTCTAAAATTACAAGTTTGGAATACTTTGAATGAGAAGCATGGTCGGGGTATATTTGGACCGCATAATGGCGATGTGCTGCATAACTATGTTGCCGCATAATAGATTCTGCCAGGCTGTTCGATCATTTAAATGAGGAGATTTGCTCTATTTTTGACCGGATCTCTTCGGATTTTGTGCCATCTCCTAACACGGGGTTTGAGGTATCAGTTTTCGAGAAGATTAAAGTGGATCACGCGGATCGAGGTATCAGGTTTATATCGTTAAATGCTCAGTTCATTGCCTTAATCCCTTCAGGCTGTTTTGGAGCCTATAAATAGGTCAGTCAGGGGGAGAGAGAGAACTTTTATCTCTTTGCTTTCTTCCTTATTTTCCTACGAAGGATGCCGCAAGCTGCGATGTTTCTCGCCGAGGAGTTTTTCAGTGGCAGTCTTGATCCTTGGCCCCCTGATTTCAGTGCTTTACTTGAAGGTAGGGGAGTACCGCATTCTTCGTATCGGGCTTCTATGTACACATAGACACTCATGCACAGTCTTGCTGCGTGGAAGAGAAATCGTCTAAAATACGCGCAGACTTCTTACACAGCCTTGCCGCATGGATGAAAGATCATCACGAACATGGACTTGCCACAGGGTTTCTTCATTAGTCTGTCGCATGGATGGACAACCATCATATGGCAACTAAGATCATGCCGCATGGATAAAGGCTTGACCTGGGCATGCGACACCCATGACAGTCTCATGGATGGAAGTTAGATCCGGACATGCGACCACCATGGCTCTGCCGAATGGAAGATACCACATGTGCCGACTAGGCTCTGCCGTATAGACGTCAACTTTGTCTTTGTATGCTGATATCATATATTTTTCTTGTGCAGGCTTTATTCCCCCTCGTGCGACTCATGATGGATCATGGAAGGATATCATAACACCTATTGTTTGGGGTAAAGACCAACTTTATGTGGCAGTTCGCCAAGAACTCATCCAGGAGACGAGGACGGTTTGACAAGAACTAATCCAGGAGACGAGGATGAACATCCCGTATCGTACGCTGAGATTTCCTTGTTCATGCAGCATGACTGCTTCTTTTCTCCCTTTTATGCGGTTCACTATCGGTCGGGAGACTGCGAGGTCGATGACAGAATTTGAATTAATTGCCATTCTGTCGTCGGTCTTCCCGCATGGTTGTAGAGCGTCTGCTCCTGCTCTTCCTTTGCTATCCATCAAGATGGATTCTTTTCCATATAATGAGGTTTGCACTGTGGAGTGGTGAGCCAGAAAGCATTGAGCTCTGCTGTTGGGCCCACTTATGTCCGTGGCAAAAACAATACGGGGGCTCCTTTAATGAAAAAGGTTGGTATCAGCGAGACTTCATAGAAATCCTTTAAAACATGTTTCCATCATATATACTCATTACCTTGAATACTAACGAAAAACTCCTGAATGTAATAGACTTTTGGGTATCGTATTAGAAGTAATATAGACGTAGTACAATATCATAGTTTATCGTGGACATCCCACTGTAGGATTTTTGTGGACTTATTATTTATTGCGCACATTGAGTGCAAAGAATAAGTTCAAAAATAATTCCTATCAGAGGTAATATGGACGTGATAGGTTTTGTGGACCCATTACTTTTTGCGCATGTTAGTGCGAGTAATAGGTTTGAGATAAGCCCTGCCAGAGGTAATATGGACGTGGTAGTTTTTGTGGACTTAACACCACTGGTTTACCTTGGTGAGTACAGGTGATAAGTGGGGATGACAACCGATATCAGAGGTAACTTGGACATAATGATCGTTAGCCAAAACCCGAGAGTTTTGCTCAGAGGTAATATGAAAATGGCAAACTCAGCCGGAAAAAAGTATTTTGGACTGTAGTTCAGAGGTAATATTGACGTAAACCGATGTCCGAGCAACTCACTGAGGAGTGGTTTGATGATTGTGGTCTATCCAAAAATAAAGATATAACTGAAGGTTGCTCCGTTGGGGAGGTTGGTGAGACGACAGTTCACAGGTAATATGGACATGGCTAGCGTCTAACGAGATTGATTTTTGAGTGGTCATTGCGGGGGTGTACGGGTGGACCTGAGGACTGCTCCGATGGGGAGACTTTGAGGATCCATCATCCATTGCGTATCCGGGACTCCTTGATACATATGATGGCTTTTACGAGAATTTATAATGAAGGGAAAATATTGTACATAGGCACTTGCTTGGGATGAAGAACCAAGAGTTGATTTATACATCCGGGTTGTCCCGTTGGGGTGAGGGAAGTATAAGTCTAGTTTAGACGTAGTACTTTTTTAGGAACTTATTGTTGATAGGCATCATGAGCAATTCACCGTTGGGTTTCACTAGCCGGCATGCGCCTCTGGAAAACATGGTTTCCACAATGAACGGGCCCTCCCATTTAGGTTATAATTTGTCGGTCATCTTTTGAGTCATAACCATCGGTCTTCTTACTGTTAAGACAAGGTCACCCACTTGGAACATTCTCAGTTTGACCCATTTGTTGAAGGTTCCAGAGAGGTACGCTTGATACAGCTCTATGCGTTGTTAAGCTAAGAGCCATTTTTTGTTGAGTGTTTCCAACTCCTGTAACCATCGACGATAGTTGTCATCCGTGGTTAGCCGGTTGGAGAGAGCCACTCGTAGTAAAGGGATCTAGATCTCGAGGTGGAGGACTGCTTCACTTTCATACACCAGAGAGAAAGGCGTATTGCCAGTAGCTGTCTGAACTGTTATACGGTAGGCCCAGAGACATTCACCTAACTTCTTGTTCCAGTTACGTTTGTTGGAAGACACGAATTTCTTGAGGATCTTGATGATGGTTTTTTTTAACACTTCTGCCAGACCGTCTTCTCTTGGATTTTAGGCAGTCAATGCTACATTCTAAATCCAATTTTTATCACAGAACCGGTAGAACATATGGCTTACAAACTGTGGACCATTGTCATAGACGATCCTTCGTGGCTGGCAAAAGTGGTATATGACGTGATGTATGACAAAGTTAATCACGTTTGATATTTTAATTCAGTGAGCGAGACAACTTCTGCCCACTTGAAGAAGTAGTCGGTGATCGCCAAGATGAACCAATGTCCTTTCAATAAAGGCAGACTGATTGGCCCGATGATGTCCATTTTCCATGCCTCAAATGGCCAAGATGCTACCGTTGGGTGTAGGAACTCAGATGGCTGGTGGATAAAGTTTGCGTGGACTTGGAATGCTTGGAACTTTCTTTCATAATCAACAACATCTGCTACCATCGTAGGCCAATAGTAGCCCATTCTCCGAAGGCGGTCTTGTAGCTTCAGACCAGGTTGATGCATCCCGCAGACGCTGTCGTGAGCTTCACGGAGGGCGTATTTTGCCTCTGCATTCGATAAGCATCGTAGCAGAAGGCCGTCATAGGACCGACGATACAATATTTTGGTCTCCGTGTCATAATATAAATGGAGGGAGCATCTCCTGATTGTAGTGGCCTCCTTCAGATTCTTGGGGAGAATTTTGTAGACTGCATAGTCAATAAACAAAAGTCTCCAATCCTGAGTATTGATGTCGACCTCCGTTGCATAGCTGAGGTACAGACATTGGTTGTTCTTGGGACAGATCAACTCTTGGCCGATCACCTCGATTAGCTGGTAGGTGTTATTTGGTACCGCCCAGGAAGTAGCGAGCCGGCTAAAGCGTCAGTCTCGATGTTTTGCATTCGAGGGACATGCTCAATAAAGAACATCTCAAAGGTTATGATAATACAAAGTGTAGCTTGGTGGTAGGGGATCAAGTCTTCATTTTGGACTTCATATACTCCCAGGATCTGATTGAAGATTAGCTGAGAATTGCCGTAGACCTCCAAGTACTCTATTCTGACTTGCTTGGCGAGCTAGAGTCCGATGATTAGGTCATTATACTCTACCACATTATTGGAGCACGGCTCCGTGAGGGAGTACGCACGATTGATGATGAGGCCGTATGGAGAGATCAATACTATCCCGACCCCAGCGATGATGCCACCCTTGGGCCCTGATCATGGAGCACCGTCAAAGAACATTCGCCAGACAACTTCATGTGAAGTGACGTTGATGTCTGCCACTTTGTATGGAATCTCTTCATAGAGGTTTGAGGTTTCTGACCCCGGATGGGCTGCCAGAAAGTTGGCCAATGCTTGACCCTTGACTGCCTTTTGTGGGACGAACACCATATCATATGGGGATAATAGTATTGCCCAACTAGCCAAGCAAGAACTGAGTGTCCCAGGTTTGGTCATGAGGACCCTGAGGGGGTTGACTCGCGAGATTACATGAATGGTCTGTCTAGTCACATAATGTCAAGTTTTCTGGATGGCGAATACCAGAATAAGGCACTCCTTCTCAACGATGGTATAACTATGCTCTGGGCCGACCATCATTCGGTTGAGGTAGTCTATGGCATGCTTGTGGCCTGCATCACTATTCTGGGCTAACATGGCACTGAGGGAGTAATCCATCGGCGTATATAAAGGAGAAATAACTTTCCTATGACCAGGGCCACCAGTACATGAGGGTTTGATAGGTATTATTTGATGTTGTCGAACGCTTGTTGGCACTCTTCATTTCAAACAAAGGAGACCCCTTTCTTCATGAGTTGTGTAAACGACCGACAACATCCAGAGAGATTTGATATGAACCTCCTGATGTATGCCAACCTCCCTTGAAGGCCGTAGAATTCCTGGAAGTTCCTTGGCGGATTCATCTCCATGATGGCCTTGTCGGGGTCTATATGAATCCCCTTGGAAGTAATGACAAAACCCAAGAATTTGCCGCTGCAGACTCCCAGGAAGGACTTGGTAGGGTTCATCTTGAGGTAGTGTGCGCATATTAAGTCAAACACAGTCCGCAGGTCTTATAGGTGATCATCTTTGGAGCGACTCTTGACAGTGATATCGTCGATGTAGCATTCCACCATCTTGCGCAGATGTCTACAAAAAATGGTGCTCATAGCTCACTGGTATGTAGAAGATGCGTTCGTTAGACCGAAAGGCATGATTGGGGTCCTGAACGATATATGTTTCTCATCATAGAGAATATCTTAATTTGGTTGTAGCCTGAGAAGACATCCATAAAGGACATGCGCTCAAAGCCACAAGTGTTGTCGATCATTATGTCGGTAATTGGAAGAAGAAATTCGTCTTTGGGATATGTCGCGTTTAGATTACGGAAGTATATGCAAATTCAGATCTTTCCATTCTTCTTAACGACATGCACGATGTTAGCTACCAAGTCAGGGTATTTTTCCTCGCAGATGAATCCACTAGATATCAACTTGTTAACTTTAGCTTCGATGAAATCTATTACGTCTGGCCGGAACTGTCGTTGCTGTTGCTTGACTGGTTTGGCGTTTGGCAGAATATTGAGTTTATGGACCGCGATTTGGGGATCCAGTCCTGGCATGTCTTCGTATCTCCATGTAAAGACTTCAATATATTCCCTGGCGAGTTGTAATAGGGATTCCCGAACTTCGTCAGACAAGCTTTTACTGACGAATATAGGTTTGGGGTATGATTTATCGCCAAGGTCAATTTGTATGACTTTATCCTCTTTGGGAGGTTCTCGTTGTTCGAATCGTATCTTCCATTGTGAACCAAGGTGTTGGGCCCAAGGTTCCATCTTAAAGGGCTCGGGTGGATCCTCATTGTCGTCCTCAAGGTCGACAGACACCATATTGGAGGAAAGTATTTGTTTGAGCACACCCCCGATGCTGACATCGGAGTTCCACGCTGAAGATTTGGAAGAGTGTGAGCGCACTTCATCTTCTTTATCTGAGCCCTCGGGGGTTGTAGGAGGCTTTACATATCCTAAGCCATGCTTAGTCTTATGATAGTAATCCCCGGGCTTGCCTGCAGGGGATTGAAGTCGTAAAGGCAACCTTTGGCCTTTGCCATAGTTCAACCCTTTAGTGAGCTTCAGGTTATATTCCATATTCTGGATAAGATGATGGGCTTGTAAACTGTACCGACAGAGTGGCATTCTTCCTACCTCATATTCTGGTTCTACTTCCTTTATGGTGAAGGACCAGGGGCATTCCACTCTGCCGAAGATGATGAGCTTATCTCCCTTCTTCCTGGGTGGGATTTAGAAATAAGAATCTTGACTAGAGCGAAGCTGGTGAACTATGTAGGTAGTGGTCACTTGTGTGTGCAGATGAAGGCCTAGACCGTGCTCCATAGAGTTGAGTGTACTTATTTGCATACGCTCAAAGTAGTACAAAGATAGTCCTTTATTGAGAAAATAAGGTATATTTTCTGGCAGAATTACATCGTCAGGGAAAGGGATGTTGACATTAGCAGATATATACTCCTCCAGATCATCCTTCTACCCCCAACGCAAATGAAGGCTTTGGTGGTTTTCTGTGTAATTTTACCACCAAGTTCCTGAAGCTGCAGCCGCAGTCGTGTCTTCCTTGGTCGACTCGGCCTGTGAAGGCGAACGACAATAGGTTCGGAAGACGTAGATAGAGTAGGATCTTCTTTTGGTGGTCGATTCGGCCTACGAAGGTGAATGACCATTGGTTCTGACGACGTTGAAGGTACCGGGGATTCAGGTGCCTTCCCGCGTGAATTAACGATGAGGGGTGTGGCTGCATCTGGAGTGCGAGCCTTGAGGCGGATTCTCATGGGCTCTTCGGGTGTTGTTGTGGCATCGACTTCATCGTCGGCCTCATTTCTACCTTCTTCTTGGCAAACTTTCTTGTAGATGATCAAATCAGAGTAGTACATCTTGATTCCCTTAAAAGGATCAACATCAGCGAACTCCGTCTTGATGAAACCGTATTTGTCTACATATTTTAGGCACTGGTGGAGGGTGGATGGCACGATCCTGTGTTCATGTATCCAAGGATGCCCCAACATGACGTTGTAGGAAGTATCTACGTCTATGACATAGCAGGTGACTTCTGTCTTTAAGTCGTCGATCTGAAATTTCTGTAAAACTCCCTTCCTAGAAAATCGTATATACCCTTTTTATTTATTAATTATTAATTAAATTGTAATAATTAGGTCTAAATAGGAGAATTAGATTTTTAATAAATTTTTATGTTAGGTGTTCGGGCACTTAGATGACTTATGTGACCATCAGGAATTTTTCGGAATTTATTCCATGTAGGAGACCCCTTAAGCAGTTGCTAGCCTAATATTGTGCATTACCCTAATCTATAAATTTTCTTATGAGAATATATATAATATATATGTATACACAAATATATATATGTATATATATATTAAGAAAAGAAAAGATTAAGAAAAGAATTGTTAAATGAGAATTTAATAATAATAATAATAATAACATACTTAAACCACTTTTAGCATTTGCTTTAACTCTTCAGCAACTTTTGTTGCTGTAACCCGCCAATGAAATCCTTCAGCAACTTTTGTTGCTATGACCCGCCCGCCTATCAGTAACCTGTTGCTACCAAAGACCCGCCACTTATTTACTTCAGCATATTAGCTCCAGGACCCGACCCTTCCTTCCGCGGCCAATCCGCTCACCCTCTTTTTTCCCTATTATATATATATATATATATATATATATATATATATATATATATATATATATATATATATATATATATATATATTTCTCTCCCAAAAACCCTAACCTAAATCTCCAGACCTCCTCTTCCCATCTAGAGCCGTCACCGCAGCCAGAGAAGCCCCACCAAGCCATCCAACCATCCCGTCGACTCCGATCTCGCACCTTGCAGAATCCCACTCGAGGCACCTTCGCTCCGGAGTAATTTTCCGTCGACTCGCTCAACCAAACGCTGTTCCGTCTTCATAGGTATGATCACCCCTTAACCCTCTTCCATATTTGTTTTATAGCCAACCTCGGAAAATGTGTACCCCTAGGTGAAAAACAGCGCCCAAGTTGGGCGAGCAGACAGAATTCTGGAATCGCAGAATTCCAGAATGACCACCCATATTGCCGAGTTCGTATCTCCCACCACAGAGATCCGAATTTGGTGATTCTTTTTGATACCTGTAGAATACCTGACCTAGTTTATTTTCTGTTAAATAACCCTATGCTATTAGTTACTGTGGACATAATTATATTCGTCACAAAACTGCGCGCACCCACTTTTTCCAGTTTTCCAAAAGTTGGAAAACGGAGCGCGCCCCGCCAAACGGGACCGCCCCGTCGTGTGCCAAGTGTACCGAATGGTGCAAGCAGCATAACCGGACACGTGAAAATTCGTGGAGACTGATTTGGACGCGTGTGCGCGCCGAAATCAGGCCGTATCCGCGGACACATTTCGTGTCGCAACTTTTGTGGAACTCGTGCGTATTTTGTGTACGCTTGTCAGATTGCGACGAAACTTGCGCCACTGTACTCGTGGTAACGCGCTGGTCCTGTGACCCAATTTTCACGCATTTCTGAGACGGTTGACCAGATCGCCAATTGGCGGGCCCCACAGTCGACTTTTTTGGACAAAAAATCTGTTCGGCCCATCGAAATCCACATTTGGACATACCGTTGGGTTCGTATTGACATCTAGAGTTGTTTGACCTATAGTTTGTCCCATTTAGAGACTGTTATCCTTGGCACGCTTTTCGGTGCAAAGTGGACCACACGTGGACCCACTTTTGCCCGAAATTACCGTTTTGTCCCTGTGTCCAAATTGGACGAAAGGGGTGTGCTTTTTAGCTATTTTGCTCATTTCGAAAATGTTGGTGATGTTTATTTCAGCATCCGGAGACGTTTGTTCGTAGTCCATAGTTTCAGGTTCTGTGTCATTGACATTTGGGCGCGTACACTTTACAGATTTCTTGCCAGGCAAGTATACCTTGCCATTATACTGTATTTATATTCCATATGAGGCATGCATGTTTATTTTCTGTTTATTTAGTTCATTTATTTTAACTGCTATATAAATTGCGCGTCCAAGGAAACTTGGGTGCAACGACGGTGTCGTCGTACTATATTTTTATTTATGTATATGCATTAGACCTACTTTATGAGACTACCCCATCTTCATAAGACATTTATGTTTCATTGGCCATGACACTATTCTTACACGAGTGTGAGTCACATGTAGGACACGGACTTGCGTACTCGGCTGGCCACTGGTACGTATAGGTCGTGCGACGGATAGGGATAACTGCCAATAGAAACTTTGCATGCTAGTAGACCTGGCGGTTATTAGAGGTTTATCGTGTCATGGATATGACATGCTTAGAGCATTGGGTGGGGAAAACAACAAGTATCGCATTTGAGCTCCTTTGCACTTTTATCTATTGTGCGCCCGAATTCTCCGCTGGAGATACGGGTGGTGATGACCACTATATATTATATTATTATCAGGCGGGCCTCCGGCGTTCGAAAGTCGTCGTGCCTTTTTAGGCCCCTGGATCTCCAATAGAGAACCATGCCAAATCCCAGTTTTTCAGCCAGATAGCTCACTTGTGGGGAAAGGTGTTATTAACTGCATTCACATAGATGGTTAGGCGACCCCAATAGATGTTTATTTTCAGTACTTTATTGGCATGTGCTTTTTTATCTTGTTACGTCCCTCTGAGGACCTGGTCCCTTCCAGATATAGGTGAGCAGGAGTACCCGCAGGAGTGTGGACCTGGACCTGACGCTACCTATCAGTCGGAGACGATCTTACCTTCTGATTATATGTGATTCTTTGCAGCTGTTTAGAGATTATAGTTGCTATTCTTTTCGAGACATTTATTCTTATATTAGAGTTTATTCTCTTCTCTCTCTAGTAGTTTATTATAGTCTATTTGCAGTGGATTTGTTTCCACCCGACTATCACACTTTGAGATTACTATTTGAGACTGCTTCTTTGATATTCAGTTATTGATTTCCATAATTCTATTATTTGTGCTGTAGATGAGATATAGAACTGCGTGTGACTTGTTGTGACATATATTACCACTGTGGATTGGATATTCATGTACAGCGTACGTGTGTATATAGTTTCCATATATTGGAGTTCGTATACATACGGCTGGCGTGTTACGTATTCCTAGTCCTACGTATTTTGGGACTGGGGCGTGACATATTTTTATGGTGGCCCATGCAGGTCGAGAATATATTGTCTCGGTTACGTAACTGTACCGAACAAGACTGCGTATAGGAATAGAGTATAAGGATCTCATCCACGCTTGATTGAAATTTATCCTTCCTATTTAATACTTGCATCATGTTTGATTCATGTACTTTTTCTAATCGTTTCGTACATCAACTACAGAGAGATGGATTTGCAGAATGGATGTACTGCCGCCGATGGCGACACAACTTCTGGAGCCAATGGTCAGACTCCAGGAGGGACCCCAACGATTCCTAGACTTTCGGGACCAGATGGACAGACTCACACCCCAGTTCCATCTGATCTTCCCGCTTCACCTATTGGGAACCTTCCACCTGTCCCAGTACCGCAAGATGGCCAAGCGCAGATGTTCCAATTCTTTCAGATGATGATACAGGAACAGAGGCAGCAGGCAGCCGAGCAGAGGCAGCAGGCAGCCGAGCAGAGGCAAGAATTTTTGGCAGCACTGGAGAGGATGGCTGCACATATTACTGTACCAGCCCAAGTACTAGCTCCAGTACCTCGAGCTAGGGTTGGATCAGTAAAGGATTTTGTTCATATGGGTGCAAGGCAGTACAAGGGCACTGGGAGCCCGGAGGAGACTACCAGCTGGATCACTCACACGCAGAAGCTACTGGAGGCATCGCAGTTACCCACGGACCTATGGATGACGGGTGTATGGACGCTTCTAGATGGTAATGCTCATCACTGGTGGGAATCCATGGAGCGCCAGTTGGGTACTTACCAGACTTGGGAGCAGTTCTTGGAGTGCTTTGAGGGAAAGTACTTCCCGGACACTGTCAGGGACACCTTGTATGATCAGTTTCTTCACTTAGAGCAAGGGAACCGAACCGTGGATGAGTATGATGCCGAGTTTAGTCGACTCAGCAAATATGGCGCTGCTTTGATACCAAATGACTTGGGCTAAGGCTAAGATATTTCATCGAGGACTGACCCAGGAGCTTCAACATTATACAAGCTCGCAGTCCCGAGTCTCTTACGCTGAACTACTGACAGAGGCCAGATTTCAGGAAACCATTAGCAGAGGAAAAGGAGGTCAGCTGAGGACACAACAAGGATCAGCAAGGATACAGCAGAAACCAGCCAGGACACAACAGGAAGGACCTATCAGACGTCCTTTGGCACAACAGCATCAGCAACACCGAGCAGCACCGTACCAGAATCAGGGGAAGCCTTATTGCAGTTATTGTGGGAGGAACGGACATATTTCCAGAGATTATCGGACTCGCTTGGGTCAGTGTATGAGATGTGGCTCTGGACAGCACCTGGCGAGAGACTGCCCAATGCAGCAGACACTTCCACCTCCAGCTCAGAGATTAGCGCTTCCCGCACCGAAGCCAACCCAGCAGATGACTGGACCGGGAGCACCTCGACCCCCGGCAGCTGAAGGATTTTAGAGAGGACCACCGCTACCCACTCAGGAGGAGCACTATATGAGGACTGGACATGGACAGCCACAGAGGAACGGGCGAGCTTTTGCAATGGAGGTAGATGACCTGGATCATTAGGTGGATGTCATAGCAGGTATTACCCTTGCTTTTACTTTTCCTGCTGTGACATTATTTGATACGGAAGCAATATTGTGTTTGCAGAATGGATGTACTGCCGCCGATGGCGACACAACTTCTGGAGCCAATGGTCAGACTCCAGGACGGACCCCAACGATTCCTAGGCTTCCGAGACCAGATGGACAGACTCACACCCCAGTTCCATCTAATCTTCCCGCTTCACCTATTGGGAACCTTCCACCTGTCCCAGTACCGCAAGATGGCCAAGCGCAGATGTTCCAATTCTTTCAGATGATGATACAGGAACAGAGGCAGCAGGCAGCCGAGCAGAGGCAAGAATTTTTGGCAGCACTGGAGAGGATGGCTGCACATGTTACTGTACCAGCCCAAGCACTAGCTCCAGTACCTCAAGCTAGGGTTGGATCAGTAAAGGATTTTGTTCAGATGGGTGCAAGGCAGTACAAGGGCACTGAGAGCCCGGAGGAGACTACCAGCTGGATCACTCACACGCAGAAGCTACTGGAGGCATCGTAGTTACCCACGGACCTATGGATGACGGGTGTACGGACGCTTCTAGATGGTAATGCTCATCACTGGTGGGAATCCATGGAGCGCCAGTTGGGTAATTACCAGACTTGGGAGCAGTTCTTGGAGTGCTTTGAGGGAAAGTACTTCCCGGACACTGTCAGGGACACCTTGTATGATCAGTTTCTTCACTTAGAGCAAGGGAACCGAACCGTGGACGAGTATGATGCCGAGTTTAGTCGACTCAGCAAATATGGCGCTGCTTTGATACCAAATGACTTGGCTAAGGCTAAGAGATTTCATCGAGGACTGACCCAGGAGCTTCAACATTATACAAGCTCGCAGTCCCGAGTCTCTTACGCTGAACGACTGACAGAGGCCAGATTTCAGGAAACCATTAGCAAAGGAAAAGGGGGTCAGCTGAGGACACAACAAGGATCAGCAAGGATACAGCAGGAACCAGCCAGGACACAACAGGGAGGACCTATCAGACGTCCTTTGGCACAATAGCATCAGCAACACCGAGCAGCACCGTACCAGAATCAGGGGAAGCCTTATTGTAGTTATTGTGGGAGGAACGGACATATTTCCAGAGATTGTCGGACTCGCTTGGGTCAGTGTATGAGATGTGGCTCTGGACAGCACCTGGCGAGAGACTGCCCAATGCAGCAGACACTTCCACCTCCAGCTCAGAGATTAGCGCTTCCCGCACCAAAGCCAACCCAGCAGATGACTGGACCGGGAGCACCTCGACCCCCGGCAGCTGGAGGATTTCAGAGAGGACCATCGCTACCCACTCAGGAGGAGCAGTATATGAGGACTGGACATGGACAGCCGCAGAGGAACGGGCGAGCTTTTGCAATGGAGGTAGATGACCTGGATCATGAGGTGGATGTCATAGCAGGTATTACCCTTGCTTTTACTTTTCCTGCTGTGACATTATTTGATACGGGAGCCACCCATTCATTCATATCATCTAGTTTTATTGCCAAACACAATATTGCTTCTACACCATTATCTAGTTGTGTTAGAATTCTTACCGGAGGAGGAGTTGTACCAGTTAGTCGAGTTTGTAGATTGGGCCCTATAGTGATACGTGGCAGAGAGATGAACGCCCAACTCTTAGTCCTTCCTATGCCATCTTTTGATATTGTGCTTGGAATGGACTGGCTAAGCAAGTACCATGCTTTCTTCGATTGCTTTGGAGGAAGCATTCTTTTTAAGGTACCAGGCCAGCCTGAACTTGAGTTTGTCCGAGGATCCACAGAAATCCTTGATGGTATGCAGCTCGCGATGGACGATGTTGTCTATCACCCTATTATTTCAGAATTTCTAGACGTCTTTCCAAAGGATTTGCCAGGACTACCCCCAGACAGAGACGTAGAGTTTTCAATTGAACTAGCACCCGGAGCAGCACCTATAGCATCGCATGTTTACAGACTGGCGAAGAAGGAGATGGACGAGATGAAGGCACAGTTAAAAGAGCTAGAGGAGAAAGGTTTCATCCGACCGAGTGCATCACCCTGGGGAGCACCAGTGTTGTTTGTACCCAAGAAGGATGGGTCAGTGCGTATGTGCATTGACTACAGGGCCTTGAATGCAGTGACAGTGAAGAACAAATATCCATTGCCACGCATTGATGACCTGTTTGATCAACTCAGTGGAGCTAAGGTATTCTCGAAGATAGATCTGAGATCGGGATATCACCAAGTGAAGGTACGGAAGCAGGACATTCCGAAGACCGCATTCAGAATAAGATATGGGCACTACGAGTTTTTGGTCATGCCATTTGGATTGACCAATGCTCCAGCGATCTTCATGGACTTGATGAATCGAGTCTTCCACCAGTACTTGGACCAGTTCGTGGTCGTCTTCATAGATGATATACATGTCTATTCGAAGAGCCACGAGGAGCACCTGCGGATTATTCTAGAGACTTTGAGGAGAGAACAGTTATATGCTAAACTCAGCAAATATGAGTTCTTCTTGGACAGAGTTTCATTTCTTGGACATGTTGTTACAGGAGATGGTATTTCTGTTGATCCAGAGAATATCTCAGCAGTTGAGACATGGCCTGTTCCTAAATCAGCAGCAGAGGTGAGGAGTTTCCTTGGACTTGCGGGATATTACCGACGGTTCGTGGAAAACTTCTCAAGGATAGCGGCACCTATGACTCGTCTGATTTGTAAGGATCAAGAATTTATATGGACTGACGAGTGTCAAGCAGCCTTTGAAGAGTTGAAGAAGTGACTGACTACAGCACCAGTATTGGCTATTCCGTCAGGATCAGGAGGTTACGTGATCTACAGTGACGCATCAGGGAAAGGCTTGGGATGCGTATTGATGCAGCATGGTAAGGTGATTGCATATGCATCTAGGCAGTTACGAGTACATGAGAAGAATTATCCGACTCATGACTTGGAACTTGCAGCCGTTGTATTTGCTCTGAAGCTATGGAGACATTACTTATATGGGGAACGAGTGGAGATCTATACAGACCACAAAAGCCTCAAGTACGTCTTCACGCAGAAGGAGTTAAATATGAGGCAACGTCGATGGCTCGAGTTGATGAAAGATTTCGAGATAGAGCTGCATTATCATCCAGGCAAGGCTAACGTGGTAGCAGACGCGTTAAGCCGGAAGCCAGCAGCCTACTTCTTGACAGCATAGAGGGAACTTTTGGAGGACTTGCAAGAGCTTGGCATTGAAGTGATAGTACCCGGAGCAGATGGGACACTAGCCAACTTACAAGTTCAATCATCATTGGTAGAGAGGATTAAAGCAGCTTTGCCTACAGATGCCAGATTCAGAATATTAAAGGAAAGGACAGAGGCCGGAGAGCAGACCGGATTGCACATTCATGAGGATGGGACATTACGATGTGGTGATCATCTTTATGTTCCAAATGGAGAGATTCGACAGGAGCTGATGACAGAGGCTCATAGTTCAATTTATTCTATTCATCCTGGAGGCACCAAAATGTATCGTGACTTACGACAACACTTTTGGTGGCATGGAATGAAGAGAGAGATAACTCATTTTGTAGCTAAATGTCTGGTATGTCAACAAGTGAAGGCGGAGCACCAGAGGACAGCAGGATTATTGCAACCACTTCCGATTCCAGAGTGGAAGTGGGAGCACATCACTATGGACTTCGTCACGAGTTTTCTCAAGAGTCCAAGTGGGAGAGATGCAGTATGGGTAATAGTGGACCGACTCACCAAGTCAGCCCATTTTATACCTTTTAGAGTGGGTCAGTCTACAGAAGCTTTAGCTGATTTATATATGAGGCAGATCGTGAGATTGCACGGCTTACCAGTCAGCATTGTATCAGACAGAGATTCACGCTTCACATCGCACTTTTGAAGGAGCATGCAAGAGAGTCTTGGTACTCGTCTAAAGTTCAGTACATCTTACCACCCGCAGATAGATGGGCAGTCGGAGCATACTATTCAGACCTTGGAGGACATGTTGAGGGCTTGCATGTTAGACTTCGGAGGATCATGGGAGGACCACCTACATCTTGTAGAATTTTCTTACAACAATAGCTATCAAGCGAGTATTCAGATGGCTCCGTTTGAAGCATTGTATGGAAGAAAATGTAGGTCTCCTGTGTGTTGGAGTGACATGGGAGAACGTCAGATTTTGGGATCCGAGTTGGTGGTCAACACCGTAGAGACAGTCAAGAAGATTCAGGGACACTTGCGAGCAGCGCAAGACAGGCAGAAGCAGTGGGCAAACCTTCATCGTCATCCCTTGGAGTTCAAAGAGGGCGATCACGTCTTCTTGAGGATATCACCGACCAGAGAAACCATCTGATTCGGAGGACGCGGCAAGTTGAGTCCAAGGTATATTGGACCATTTGACGTGCTCGAGAGAGTCGGAGAGGTGGCATATCGACTTGCGCTACCACCTTCACTGGAGGGAGTACATGACGTATTCCATGTATCGCAGCTCACGCGATATGTGGCAGACAGCAGTCATGTTCTCGACCATTCAGAGATCACCATTGGGCCGAGCTTGTCATACCAAGAGCAACCCGTGGAAATCCTTGATCGTCGAGAGAAAGTGTTGAGGAACCAGTCTATTCCCTTGGTTCGCGTAGCATGGAGGCATGGCGCACCAGGAGAATCAACTTGGGAGCGCGAGGACGACATGCGCAAGCATTTTTCAAACCTATTCGCAGACCAAGGTATAAATTTACATTGTTAATTTATATCTTATACCATCCTTGCATTCTATCGTGGCTTAATTTTAATTTCGAGGACGAAATTTTTACAAGTTGGATAGAATGTAAAACCCCCTTCCTAAAAAATCGTATATACCCTTTTATTTATTAATTATTAATTAAATTGTAGTAATTAGGTCTAAATTGGAGAATTAGATTTTTAATAAATTTTTATGTTAGGTGTTCAGGCACTTAGATGACTTATGTGACCATCAGGAATTTTTCGAAATTTATTCCATGTAGGAGACCCCTTAAGTAGTTGCTAGCCTAATATTGTGCATTACCCTAATCTATAAAATTTTTTATGAGAATATATATAATATATATGTATACACAAATATATATATGTATATATATATTAAGAAAAGAAAAGATTAAGAAAAGAATTGTTAAATGAGAATTTAATAATAATAATAATAATAACATGCTTAAACCACTTTTAGCATTTGCTTTAACTCTTCAGCAACTTTTGTTGCTGTAACCCGCCAATGAAACCCTTCAGCAACTTTTGTTGCTATGACCCGCCCGCCTATCAGCAACCTGTTGCTACCAAAGACTCGCCACTTATTTACTTCAGCATATTAGCTCCAGGACCCGACCCTTCCTTCCGCGGCCAATCCTCTCACCCTCTTTTTTCCTATATATATATATATATATATATATATATATTTCTATCCCGAAAAACCCTAACCTAAATCTTCAGACCTCCTCTTCCCATCTAGAGCCGTCACCGCAGCCAGAGAAGCCCCACCAAGCCATCCAACCATCCCGTCGACTCCGATCTCGCACCTTGCAGAATCCCACTCGAGGTACCTTCGCTCTGGAGTGATTTCCCGTCGACTCGCTCAACCAAATGTTGTTCCGTCTTCATAGGTATGATCACCCCTTAACCCTATTCTATATTTGTTTTATAGCCAACCTCGGAAAACATGTACCCCTAGGTAAAAAACAGCGCCCAAGTTGGGCGAGCAGACAGAATTCTAGAATCGCAGAATTCCAGAATGACCACCCATATTGTCGAGTTCGTATCTCCCACCACAGAGATTCGAATTTGGTGATTCTTTTTGATACCTGTAGAATACCTGACCTAGTTTATTTTCTGTTAAATAACCCTATGCTATAAGTTGCTGTGGACATAATTATATTCGTCACAAAACTGCACGCACCCACTTTTTCCAGTTTTCTAAAAGTTGGAAAATGGAGCGCGCCCCGCCAAACGGGACCGCTCCGTCGTGTGCCAAGTATACCGAATGGTGCACGCAGCATAATCGGACACGTGAAAATTTGTGGAGACTGATTTGGACACGTGCGCGCGCCGAAATCAGGCCGTATCGGCGGACACATTTCGTGTCACAACTTTTGGGGAACTCGCGCGTATTTTGTGTACGCTTGTCAGATTGCGACGAAACTTGCGCCACTGAACTCGTGGTAACGCGCTGGTCCTGTGACCCAATTTTCACGCATTTCTGAGATGGTTGACCAGATCGCCAATTGGCGGGCCCCACAGTCGACTTTTTTGGACAAAAAATCTGTTCGGCCCATCGGAATCTACATTTGGACATACCGTTGGGTTCGTATTGACATCTAGAGTTGTTTGACCTATAGTTTGTCCCATTTAGAGACTGTTACCCTTGGTACGCTTTTCGGTGCAAAGTGGGCCATACGTGGACCCCACTTTTGCCCAAAATTACCATTTTGCCCCTGTGTCCAAATTGGACGAAAGGGATGTACTTTTTAGCTATTTTGCTCATTTCGAAAATGTTGGTGATGTTTATTTCAGCATCCGGAGATGTTTGTTCAGAGTCCTTAGTTCCAGGTTCTGTGTCCTTGACATTTGGGCGCGTACACTTTACAGATTTTTTGCCAGGCAAGTATACCTTGCCATTGTACTGTATTTACATTCCATATGAGGCATGCATATTTATTTTCTGATTATTTAGTTCATTTATTTTAACTGCTATATAAACTGCGCGTCCAAGGAAACTTGGGTGCAACGACGGTGTCGTCGTACTATATTTTTATTTTTGTATATGCATTAGACCTACTTTATGAGACTACCCCATCTTCATGAGGCATTTATGTTTCATTGGCCATGACACTATTCTTACACGAGTGTGAGTCATATGTAGGACAGGAACTTGCGTACTCGGCTGGCCACTGGTACTTATAGGTCATGCGACGGATAGGGATAACTGCCAATAGAAACTTTGCATGCTAGTAGACCTGGCGGTTATTAGAGGTTTATCGTATCATGGACATGACATGCTTAGAGCATTGGGTGGGGAGAACAACAAGTACCGCATTTGAGCTCCTTTGCACTTTTATCTATTGTGCGCCCGGATTCTCCGCCGGAGATACGGGTGGTGATGACCACTATATATTATATTATTATCAGGTGGGCCTTCGGCGTTCGAAAGTCGTCGTGCCTTTTTAGGCCCCTGGATCTCCAATAGAGAACCATGCCAAATCCTAGTTTTTCAGCCAGATAGCTCACTTGTGGGGAAAGGTGTTCTTAACTGCATTCACATAGATGGTTAGGCGACCCCAATGGATGTTTATTTTCAGTACTTTATTGGCATGTACTTTTTGTATCTTGTTACATCCCTCTGAGGACCTGGTCCCTTCCAGATATAGGTGAGCAGGAGTACCCGCAGGAGTATGGACCTGGACCTGACGCTACCTATCAGTCGGAGACGATCTTACCTTCTGATTATATGTGATTCATTGCAGCTGTTTAGAGATTATAGTTGCTATTCTTTTCGAGACATTTATTCTTATATTAGAGTTTATTCTCTTCTCTCTCTAGTAGTTTATTATAGTCGATTTGCAGTGGATTTGTTTCCACCCGACTATCACACTTTGAGATTACTATTTGAGACTGCTTCTTTGATATTCAGTTATTGATTTCCATTATTCTATTATTTGTGCTGTGGATGAGATATAGAACTGCGTGTGACTTGTTGTGACATATATTACCACTGTGGATTGGATATTCATGTACAGCGTACGTGTGTATATGGTTTCCATATATTGGAGTTCGTATACATACGGCTGGCGTGTTACGTATTCCTAGTCCTACGTATTTTGGGACTGGGGCGTGACAATTTCAGACGAATTTTGCCCAGAGGGTAGCTCCTTCCTTTATTGAAGCCCCTGATGGCAGTATTAGCGGCCGCTAGATGATGCATCAGGATCCCCAAGGTCTGAATTTTTTTTGGGATGATGCTGATCGATGATCCTGGGTCAATATGCATTCAGTCTACCTTGATGTCGCCAATATATCCTGTATAGTATAGGGGCCGATTATGCCTATTATTTTTGAGCAATATGTCCTGTTGCGAGAATGTGATGTTGGGTATCGCATCCATGGCAATGTTATAATTCGGACAAGCAGCAGGATCTTCGGCTGGTGGCTTAACTTGTGCCAGGTAGATATCGATATTTTGTAATGCCTCATTCAGGGAAGCCCGAGTGTCTTTGGAGAGCGGCAAAAGCTCAAATTATGACAATTTCGCTAGAGTATTGGATAATTATGCTAAGATATCGAAGTTATAGGGCCTTTCTAGCCCTTATGGTGCATCCCCGTGCAACGGTTTATCGAAGCGTGTGTCCTTCTATTTTGACTTGTCCGCTAGCAGGGGCTGAGATGGCCCAGGACCAGTGGTAGTAGGCGCAACAATCGGGTGCGTATTGCCGTGCATCGGTTGATACATTATGACTAACCATATTGTACCTGCTGCCAGCTCTTCAGCCGAGGAGGAAACTGTGTAACAGGATTTAGATTTCTGGCACGAGGTCGGGATGGACCCACATGACTTTCCCACGTGGTATGGAAAGAGGTATTTACCCGGCCGTATGGTCACGAGCTGGTGGAAGGTTGACCACCTCCATAGTTGCCTTTGGGACTGGGACCACTCCGTCTTGGGCTTCCTTAGGAAGAAAATTGCCAAATTTATGGGACACCATGTTGGCGGCGACCGTCACATCGTAGAAGTCCAAGGACAGGGCCTTAGTATCGATCAAGCGTTGGATGTAGCACTTCAAAGTATAGCACGCCTGTGTTGGGTGGTGGACATATCGGTAGAAGTGACAATACTTCGGGTTATCGATTTCTGCTGCTTCTGGCTGACGTATGACGTCGGAAAGTCAAATTTTGCCTCCCTGCATCAGCAAGTCGAAGATGGGTTTGACATTCCGATCTTCGAAAGAGTATGTCTCCTTTTATTTTGGAGGCTCTACCTACTTTTGCTCAGGTTTCTTGGTCAAGGTAGTGACCATAGCCTGTTTCCCCTTTACATCGCGGCTGCTATTGCCGCTGTTACTATTGTTTTTGTTGTTGTTGTTGTTGGGGTTGGGACGTTTTCCTTTGTCTTTAGTGGTAGGGATATGGATCCCCATGTTTCGGGCGTTCTTCACCTTCTTCTCAGTGTTGATGGCGCTTACGATGAATGACGTCCAGTCTTTAAACTGGGCGTCATCCATCCAGAGGTTGACTGCCGAAAGTAGGTTCCTCTAGCACATTTCCATTAGCGTCGTTTCAGGGTTGCCAGGGGGCAGTCTTGGAGCTGTCTGTCTGAATGGTTCAATATAGTTATAAGCGAGCTCCTTTTCTCCTTGGACGACATCTATCAGGGAAGACATCGCCATATCTTCTCCTCCCTCGTAGAATATTTTGAAGAAAAGACTCTTGAGATCGTTGAACGATGATATGCAATTGTTCGGTAGGCTACATAACCAGTCGAAGGCTACTCCCGCCAATGCCTCGAAAAAGAGTATGGTAAGGATGGCATCATTGTGGGGTAGGTGATCTGCTATTGTCTCGAAGTAGCTCATGTACCGACACGGGAAGGACTTCCCGTCAAATGTGTCTATGTTGAAGGTCTTGTACCGGGGTGGGTACGGTACGTCCCTCCATTCTAGTGGGTACTGTTGGCGTACTCCGAGATCACGGAGTGAGTTCCGATTACCCATGGAGTCCACTCGAGCTTAGATTT
Organism: Iris macrosiphon; assembly: GCA_036927795.1. NCBI lineage: Eukaryota > Viridiplantae > Streptophyta > Magnoliopsida > Asparagales > Iridaceae > Iris > Iris macrosiphon. Next base: position 114,009,491 of record JAYESA010000018.1, read on the forward strand.
CTCGGACCTCTTTCATTGCTTCCTTAGCCTCGTCTGCTGCCAAAGGGGCTGAGGAACCAGGTTGGGGTGGATTGCCGCCTGCGGATGGAGTTGTTGTGTTTGAATCCGCGTTAGTCCCGAGATCCAAGTTAGCTGGCGAAGAGGTCCTTGCCGGATGAGAGGCCAAGTTTGCCTTGATTTCCAACATTGTTTTGGTCAAGGCTTGCATCGATGCATTCATGGTCTGCATCATGTTCTCAAGAGCCTCCAGGCGGTGTTGATCACTGGGGGTATCATAGTCATCCCCTGCCATGTATACTGGCCTCACGTGGGGAGAGATGGACGGGGTCGTGGATGTCGCACTCTCCATCTCGGACCCTTGAAGAAAGTCATCTTCAAGGAAGGCTGGCAGCGTTGTGTCCAACCTAGATTCATAGGAGGCTATGTTATCTCTGCGATAGTAGCCACTCCCAGGGGTTTCAAAATTTGTTTATTGAGAGTCATTATCTTTCTGGAACGCTAGATTATTGTGTAAATCCAAGGGTTTACTACCCCCAGCTTGGGGAGCCCCTAGGGGTTGCGAGGAAGAACTACCTCCAGCATCTGAGAGATTCTTTCTCGAGCGAGTGCCCTGTAAAATGCCTTCCATGGGTCCTATTACCGGTCCTTCTAATAGTCTTTCTCTCAACGCGCTGGTCGAGAGTGACAGATTGGAGATGCTGGCCTTCTTTCCTCCTTTGATAGAGGGGACCTTCCGAGCCGAGTAACATGTTGTGAAGGGCAGCTCCTCCTTCTTTGGTGCTTGCGCCTGACCTCCGGGTTATTATCGGGTAGGTATCTTCTGGTACAGTCGTTGGAAGGCCGACTACCTGTTTGTGGGCGTTGTTGCTCCGTTGCAGCAACAGTTGATGATAATCTTGGCACAATAACGCCCTAGAGAGGATATTTGATCGGCCGTAGTTGTTTTTCTCGCTTTGCGCTTGTGATTAATCACGTTGTGCAAGTCAAGCAAGGGTTGTTCCACTTTAGCACCCTTTTTGTGGGCCCGGGTAGAACGAGCGCACGGGTGTATAGGTGTTGTATTGCCTCCCAGATCTGAGGTTCGTACAAGAACTTGCCTCAGATCGTTGGCGGAAGACTTTTGAGACCGGCTTTGTCCATTTGCCGCTAGGGGATGGATGCATGGGGAAATCTATATAATTTTCCATTAGGGGCACGTGTAATGATTAGCGGTTCCCTCTGACGGTCGGCTGACTGGACAGTTGTCTGAGCTTGGCGAGCTCGCACGGTCCTGGACCTCTTTGACTTAACCCTTGCGGGCGCAAAGTATGCAGTGTCCAAGTTTGGGTCTTCATCGTTCTCATTGGGCGGCATAGAATTGGGGCTGCATGAGATACGATTGAAGATAGAAATTCGGCTATTGTTTAGGCCGCTTGGGTACGTCTATCTGCGGTTGTGAGCTGAGGCCTCATGAGGCCGTCGGTCAGTCTTATGCGACCTCCTTCTTGGCCGCATGGAACTTGCTTCAGTCCCAGAACGTCTAATATCGTAGTATTTTTCTTTACCTGAGTCTGGGCGCTGAGTAGTTTCCACATCGGGTAGGGAGGCCGCATGGACGTGGACTTCTTGGGTGCGCGCCTGGCTGTCAGCAACAGGGAGAGCGGTTAGAAGTGCTCCCTCCGCAGTTGGGCGAGGTGCGTCGGCCTTCGCTACCCATTGCCTGCGGGTCACCTTGGGCTTCGCTAGCCTTGAAAAAGGATATAAACTTCCTTCCGAGAGCATGTCCTCGAATGCTTGCTGGTCGAAGTGAACCACTAGCATCTTTTGCGTTGATCTGAGCTTGGACACATCGAACTGCATCACTAACTTCTCAATAAAGGAGAAGTTGGTCCCTAACAGAGTCGCCATCGTGTTTGCCATTTAAATCAAAAGGAGAACTAAAAGAACTTGATTTGATTAACAAACTAAAAAAAGTACAAAGAGGTCCTAGAAGACAATATAAGTACAAATTTGTTTTTTAGGGGTGACGATGGAGGGTTAGAAGTGTAGCAACTCTTTTTACTCCGTAGATGATCCGATGTAGAAGTTATTCTCTCTTGCTCGAGTGTAGATCTACAGATAGCCAGCCAATTCCGTTGTATAAGGGTAGTACCATATTATTTATAGCTATTTTATGGCCGTATGGATTCGGGCCGCATGGACGTTGGGAGTTGCCATGTGTCTTCCTCTAACAGCCAGGAGTTACAATTGTCCACAAGAATCTGGGCTTTAGCTGTCACGTGGACATTTGTTAAGATTTTTTTGTTGCTGAATATCAGGTTGGTTTCTCGTCCTCTGTAGGAACGACTCAGTCAATTGGACACGTGGCCAGCCACTTGGTTGGAGAGGATCATCTTGTTATAACAACATAATTTTGTTTGTTTGGGCATCTAGGGCATACAAAGCCAAAAATTATGGAGGACACATGGAGTCTGGGACATATGGGACCAGAGACGCATGGAATCTAGGACGAATGGGCCAGAACCGCATAGGACGCATTTAGTCTGGGACTCCTGGGCCAAAGCCATATGGGACGTATGGATTTTAGGATGCATGGGCCAGAACCGTATAGGACGCATGGAGTCTGGGATGCAAGGGCCAGAGCCGCATGGGACACATGGAGTCTGGGATGCATAGACCAGAACCGAATGGGACGCATGGGGTCTGGGACGCATGGACCAGAGCCGCATAGGAGTCTTTTTACGTGTTGTACACTTAGTGCTGCACAGTTTCTGAGACTTCTATCTATTAGCAAGTTTACACCTTTCGAGATGTTCAAAAAATCCTCCTCTGTTATGATTTGGTGTCAGATGTTATCTCGTTGTCAGAGCGTGATGCCAGATCCATCTGCGGCCAAAACTGCCTTCAGTCGTTTGGTCCGCATGGCTATCAATTAATTGGGTCGTATGGTGATCATGCGGTCCAATTCTTGCTGAACTTTTCCCTGGGTCGCATGGTTTGCTGAACGCATGAATCCAATTTTTCTATGCTTCTACAAAGAGTATCATGAGAGTAGGTGTGCGAGTGATCAAGGCAGTGAGAAAGGTATGGCTAGGACACTTGTAGAACAGCAATTGTCCCACACCAGTGGAGGAATACACACCAACGGGGCAGGATTTTTTCAATAACGATCAAGAAGTCCGATGCTACAGGTGATGGGTTAGCTTCTCTTCATCCTATTATGTTCTATTCCTTTCCTCTCCTTTCCCTCTATTATTTGTGTGCTTTATTAGTACCTTATTGATTTTGTCATGCCCCAGTCCCAAAATACGTAGGACTAGGACATGTAAGCATGTCAGTCGCATGTATATGGCAACTCCAATATATGGAAACCATAACACATGCGTACGCTGTATCATGAATAATAATTCATAAGTGGTATAAAATATCTCAAGTCACAGGCATAATCTAAATCTCATCCACATAAATCAAATATAAATGAGTAACCGATAACCGTGTAACTAGATCTCAATATGACGTATCAGAAGATGACAGTCAGATGAAAACAAATCTACTGCCGAACTATAATATAGAATAAACAAGATAAATATAATATAAGTACAACATCTACCAATCACGAGACTCGAATAGAAGACCTCCTCGAAATATATAAGTAGCCAGTCCGGGTCTGCGCTCCTGCGAATACTCATGAACATATACACATAGAAAGGGACCAGGTCCTCAGAGGGACAAACAAGATACATAGAAGCATGCCATAAAGTAAATACTGAATAAATAAAAGGGGTGCGCTAACCATCTAAGTGAATGCAAATGGAGGACAACTTTGAGTGTATGGGAAAGTGTAGGCTAGACATATGCTGACGTAATTCACCAATCGTGATAACTGGCTAGTATATGCCACATATGCCCCCAATACATGGGCGTAATGTAATATAATAACGTCCATACCGCTCCGAAGAACAAGGAATCTGCATAGTATATAACGTCAATATCGCTCCGAAGAACGTGGAATCTGTATAGTATATAACGTCCATATCGCTCCGTCGAGCGTGGAATCTGCATAAAGGAAGTGGGTGTCCCATATGCCTACTAGTCGTCCTCCCCGCCCAATAATCTATGCATGTTGTATCCATAACACGCTTTAGCCACTACGCCGAGACGTCATAACTCTGGCTCATAGTCTATCGTTAGAATAATAGCCCAACCTTACAACCAAACAAGGACAAGGATTGGACCATCGTACCACGATAGTCTATGCTCTGCCTACTAATAACTGCTAAGTCTTCTAACATGCATCACTATTAGCAGTTATACCCTATCCGTCTCACGACCTACACGTACAGGTGGCCAACCGCATACGCAGGTCCGTGCCCTACATGAGACTCACAACACGTGTAAGAAATGTGTCAAGGCCTGGAGAGTCATACCAATAACTCCGCAATTTTAGGTGGGTCTACTAGACACTAGGTCAGACACAAGTCCTAACGTCAACGCCTTCGTTGACTGTACCCGAGTCTCTCTCGGACGCGCACAGTTATATAATCTAAAATAATAACATGCAACTAACAATATAACTGAATTTAAATATTACAACAAAGGCAAGGTATACTTACCTGGCAAGAAATCTGCGAAGTACCAATAACCTGCTCCTGAAGTTATGCAGAACAATCCGATATGTCCTATATACATATAATATAATACAACACAACATCAGTCATTAAACTAGCACATGCACAATCATAAATACCTTGAACTCAGGGCATAGCTAGGTATGTCATTGGTCAACTAGGGTCAAGTGCGCACCTAATCGCACGGGTGTCGTGTCTGTAATTACTGTGCAAGGCAAACAGTCAAATGATACGGGGATCGCCAGTATGTCAGTATACATAATGGCAGTTTGCTAACAGTATTACATGGTCACAGGTCAACGTAACTACGGGATATCCGTGGTTACGCTCGGGTCACCTAGTAAATATATAAATATACATTATTATCATCTAGCATATATCGTTAATACTTATAATACATATATACACCAATTAAATACATATACCATATATATATGTATATATGCTAATTAAATATGTATGCAATATATATATTGTATATACACTAATTGGATTTATACTATATATATTAAAATATACTAGGGATACGTATATAATACATATACGCACACATACAAATATGAAAAGGGAAACACATTCGTACCTCGGGGTATGTGCACAGAGATGCTGATGATGACGATGTAGATAATAGTGATGACGAGGATGGTGATAATAATGACAGGTTGATGATGATGGTGACGACGATGATAACGATGACGATAATGACGATGACGATGATAGTTAAGGTGATGGCAAAGACGACGATGGCGATGGTTATGATGATGATGATGATAATGGTGAAGGTGATGACGATGGTGAAGGCGATGATGATGATGGGTGTTGATGTTGATGATGATGTTAATAGCAATGGTGGTAGTGATAAAAAAGTATGGTGGTGGTGACTGAACTCCGGCCAGGGGGAAGGTCCGGCCAGTTAAAGGAGGAGGAGGAGAGGACAGGAAGGTGGAAGAGGAGGAGGAGTTCAGGCCAGGGGGAGGGGTGACCCGGCCAGAAGGAGGAGGAGGAGCAGGGAGGTCGAGGTGGAGGCCAGGGATGAGGTGAGGAGGTGCTGGTGGTGTTGAGGGACGGACAGGAGGAGGTCGAGGGGGTGGAGGCAGTGGCTTGAGGGGAGGAGACGGTGGCAGTGAAATCCGGTGAGTCAGATTTATCCGGCGGTGGAAGGACAGGGAAGAGAAGGAAGAAGAATGGGAGGATGGCCATGGTGATGGTGATGGTGATGGTGATGGCGAGTCCGGTGAGGGGCATGACGGCGAGGGTCATGCGAGGGCTGCTCGTCGAGGCGGCTGGGGTCGAGTGCGGTGGTGACAGGGCTACGCCGACGTGTCCTCCGGCAGAGGGTGTAGGCAGGGAAGGCTCGGGGAAGACTGCCCCATGCTCGGGGGGGAAGGTTCGGCCACGGCTGTTGGCGGACGAGCCCGGGGTTGAGTCGTGGAGGGGATGACGGGGAAGTGGTGGGCTGTGAGGGCTCAGGTGCTGGGTGGCCGACAGCTCGGTCTCCGGCGAGTCAACGGGCTCCGACGACGGGCTGGCAGCGGGGGAGGGGATGAACAGGGAAATAGGGATGCTTGGTCGGCTAGGTTAGAGATTTGGTTTGGGGTTTTGTGTTTACAAGAAAATAAAAAAAAGTTATTTATTTATACATTTGTAAGGGGTCGGTTTGACCTAGAAACCTTGGGCTTGGTCAACACTCCTTGGGTTGGGCCTTGGGCTCACATGGGGATGTTTGGGAGGGCTATAAATTACATTGTTTAAAGAAATGGCTAGGATTAAAATAAAGGGCGATGTTGTACGTTTGCACATTCCGAAAAATTATGGAAATAATTCATGTGAAGGAAAAATTGGGTTTGTCCTTGCAATATCCAATGGTGTTGACATCTCAATGCATTTTTGCATAAAAGTGCCCAACAATCGAAAAATTGCACAAAGATGGAAATTGTGTTATAATTAATTTAAATTACTGCGCACTGTCACGCCCCAATCTCCTGCAAGCTCGATAGTCCCCGCTGAACGTGAATCACCACGTTTACAGCTCTCCCGCAGGACCATCGTTCTCATCGAGACGTGATGCCGTACGAGCCTGGAGTTGTGCTCGTACAAGGCGATGTTGTCAAACACCAAATGTTATCATTGAAACAACCAAGTTGCAGCGGAAGTCAAGTATTGTGTACCAAGCACACAATCAGAGTAATACGCAGTGAAGCTCATGATAGGGTCAAATGAAATGCCTCATCGAAGATAAGGCCACGAAGGCGATGCCACGAAGGCGATGAAATACTCTTGCTCTTTTCTCTAGCCCACAAAGGTACTTACAGTTCATACATCATGTCCCGTATATCCAAGCAGCGCCACTACGCCTGCGTACCTGAAATAATGCCCACAAACGTGGGTCAGTACACAACCATACTGGTGAGCGGGGTAACCCACTCGCCTAAGCCGACACTAAGTAAAAATAGTGAATGCAAACAGTTATATGGTGATCTTTCTAGTTGAATCCTATATTCATTTCATGGCATAGGGATGACATGTTAAGGAAAGCTGTAAAGCAGTTTAAGCATGCAAGCACTCAACTCAAACCAAACGACAAGCAAATATATAAGCAACTCGAGGGAAACTAGCATGCAAACCGTCCTGCTCAAGTCCAAGCAACACGATAACATGTCGAACCATCAACCAAGCCTTAATATCCATCCTCAACCAACACTTACAATCCAAATCTCACAGTGCACACTCTTGTCGAGGCAAGGTGGCCGCGCCTACACGAAAGCCAAACCAACAAAAGAAAAGCAAGCCAACACTATACTATATGAAGTCACTGGCCAAGCCATAAAGGACTTTGATCGGACTGATCAAATGCGGTTCTCCTCAAAACAGCGCTAAGTAGCTAACCCACCTGGATCGATTCCAACCGCTGGCACCGCGCCCAAGACGCGTTACCCAAATTGTCTCCTCCATGGCCGAACGGTCCCGGTGCCCCGGAGTACCCGTTCGAGGAGACCAAACCCTGTGCAATACAGGTTGTCCGTGATATGCAGACACCAAGTAGGTATGACGAGAGGATCAAAAATTCTCGCCCCACCAAGCGATCCTAGACTCGTTCCACCAATAATCCAACCAACACATCCATAACCATTCTTCCAACATACAGCCCAAGGCACCATTCACAAGTTATTCCCATAGGTACAATGCCTCTTCTCAATACAGTATTTCCAATGGTGCAACACCCATGCTCAAAGCTAATCCATGGCACAATGCCGTTTTAGTGGAACAATGCCCCATTCGTGGCACGATGCCCCATCAAGCGGCACAACACTCTCGCCAATGCAGTTGTTCGGTTTCGAACCACAACTGCTCGCTTTGTAAGACAAAGCGACCAAGTGATACCCGTGCACGGATGCACGCTCGCTCGCCCAAATCCCAATGTTCCCAATGACTCAATGCATCATTCCAGCTGTCCAAGCATAATCCCAAGTATTCAACCAACTGCCTCAAATATAATATTCCAACTCTAGCTCCAACTATCCAACGCACAAACCAAATCAAGCCACAATCCTACCAAGCCAATGGCGTACACTCTATGCACGCCTCAGTGTAGTGATTCCCAATGTTTCAGCCCAAGTATTTCAAGCCTTTTACGTGTTTCCATATTATTAGGCATGAAGGAGTAGAGGAGAAGGGAAAGAGCCCACTCACAATGATTGATCCCGTTAGGCATCCTGTCCTGCCGATACGGCCAATCCCTTGAACCCGTGGTCCGATGCAAGCGCGATCTACTCAACTGGTATGACCGTGCGAGAAGGCCGTGCTCTCCAAATCATCCGACCGATCGGATTAGGAAGACGGCATTATCGCTTCCATCCAGCTATTCAGTACTGTTCTGAACGAACACCTGATTTCCATCGAACCCGCTAGCCATCTGTACATTGAAACCAACTCGATTAATCCTTCTTCCCAAAATCCAACATTTTAAATATAACCAGCATTTGATTCATTCGATCCGACTCAGCGTAACGCTCCGAGCGGTTGCGGGACGTTACATAATATACCACTTAGAATCAGGTTCGTCCACGAACCGTGCTGGTACTCATTCCTTACTAGCATGCTACAATCCAATTCCATAGATCTGTTCTATGCAACTCTCATATTCACTATTTCTGACACAACATCTCGTTCTGCTGAACGCTCGTACAATTTTCTCGAATTCCCACATCCTCCTTGCAGCTCAATACAAATTCTTCGTATCGCTTAGTTTTGGATCGTACACATATTTAAGGCGTCCCTAAAATACATGCATTTCAGCCGAGCTTTGCGATAGAAAATTTGAACAAGTTACAAGGGTATCTTTATGTTCGAGGCATCCATTTGCTTTGCTCCCAATTGAATCAATCCCGATTTCCATTCCAACATTTTCGATTGAGCACTATCCTCAAATATGATAATTTCCCACTGACTCAATCAGTTCGTGTTCCAACTCAATCCATCCAACTATTTCTAAAATCCGTACTAGCAATATCTCCAAATATTATCTCGTGCACCGAACGATCATCTCAACTGATCTACCCCAGCTATGCGACTTACCCAAATATCAACTTTGCTTAGATCAGCTCAGTCCAACACATTTCCTGCCATCTCAAAATCTCACAGGGTGAACATCTATATTGAGGTTCATGTGATCCACGAAGATCTCGCCACCACGCCAAAGGGATAGTGTCACCACGATTTCAACGTAGATACACTCGCCACAATTATTAGGTTGCGCATGGAATAGTTCTTCGCGCTGCTTCCACTGCCTCGAAGTATAGAATATCACCTTTGCCTTCCGAACGAGCACGTTTCCCAGACTAAGTTCCGATGCATCTTGTAAATCTGAGGCACATCTGTCCCTTCCAGTATTCGCAAAGATTTGATTTGAACGAGCCGCCACAGTCGTCCATTCATATAAATGCTATTCCCTTCCAGAGCACGATGAGTCAGAGGCGATGCCATCTACAAAAATCTGTGACTCTGAATCTCATCAGTTGACTTAGGCCAATCCCACCATCGCTTCGATCTTCCGGCTGCATCTTCAGCTGAAGGCTATCCCAAGGATCTCTCAAATCCAACTCTCAGTCAATAAGCCAAATATCCAACACACATCTGCCCTCGACGCATTCCCAAATACGCCGCCTCAAGGATCTTTCTATGGGTCAACCATATTCAATCTCTGATCTGCGGGCAAGTCACTAGGGTCAGCTGTCCCGAAGCTACGCTCGATAATTGTAATCATCACGATGGACAGTTACTATGAACCATGCTATATCTCATCTGAAAATCCGAATCAAAATCCAACCATTCCATCCGAGCGAACTTCCGAATCCGAGAACTCATGCACTACCTCTGCTGATCTGTCAACCAATGCCGCTTAACCACCTAGAGTCTTGCTATCTATCCGAGCCACAATTCGAGAACTGTGCTCGTTTGAAACCGTCTTCCATCAATCCTCCATTATGCCCTGAATCCATCAAATTTTTCGAACTACCATGTTCGTCTTCTCGCACTACCACTGCAATGATTTTCGAAACTCAAGACTTGCTCCAATTCTTATCCCCTTGCCGCATTCTACAATGCACGTCCAACTTGCTCAAACCGCATAGTGATTTGCTTCGACGTTGCTCCCAAGTTTAGCTATCTTCAAAAGTCTGTCCGCCACAAATTCTTGCCTTTAGTTGTTGCCTCAATCCGTCCACGTCTTCCGGAGAATCCGTCTACCATTGTTGCACTAGCTTGCCCAAAATTCTACTTTCGCTAAACCTGAGTCAACTTCTCGAGCAGCAATATCCAAAATCCTTCCAGACCGTTCAAGTCCATCGCATTGTCCCTCCAAACCAAGATCGTGTTTCATTGCTCAACCAACATCTCAAATGTGTTGCCCAAAATCGTAGTACGTGCTCGCTATCCTTCGATTCACCCATCGCTTCGCTCAAGCGTATCCCAACTGTTCATTCCGATCTCGTCCATCTCTTATGCTCAATGATACTTCCATTTGTACTAGTCCGTTCTCGATATGCTCAACTCAATATTCGCTTGCTCCATTATCATTCTTTCCAACACAATCGACTTGCACCAACCAACTTATATTTCTGTTACTCGAGTTCGTTCAGGTAATTTATATTGATGTCTAACCAAAATATTTTAATTCCTTGCTCAATATGTGGTATCCCATATACCACTCCGAATCAAGTCGCTACTCGTATTACGATTTCCTTGCACTAGATCCAAGATCCGTCCGAACCCTCCAAAATGTGTGATCATGCCTTTCCCAACTCAAGTCTGACACAAAACTCAGGCAATGCTTGAATTATCCAAATATTTCCATCAATCTTATTATGCAACTCGTGCTATGTTCCATTCTCAATGCTTGCAGCTATTCTCAAACCGTCTGATACATTCGCAATACGAGCAACTCGTGCAATGATCTCTCTTCCAAGTGATCCAACCCAATACCCAACTGTCTAACACATTTGCCGTACGAGCAACTCGTGCAAACTATCCTGATATTCCCAAGCCAAACTCAAACCTGCCCAACCGATGCGCCACAGCCAAAATTCTAACTTCTATCCAACACAGTCGCTACACGAGCAACTCGTGCAACGATCCATTCTTATCAAATGCTTCTACTCACAACATGCCTCATAACCAATCTCGTATGCCAACCAACTGATCCACTGATGCAATCAGAAACTCCCTGAACGACAAGCCAAGCCAACCCAACAAAAGCTCTCAACTTGTTGCACAAATACAACAACGCCATCCAACTTGCTGCACGAATGCAACAACGCCTAACGAGGCTAAGCGATCCTACGAAAACCAACCAAGGCAACACAACCAAGAATAAAATGCAGCCACAACCAGCAATAAATAGACTTATTGCATGAAACATCCAATACGGCACTGAGTAGAGTCAAGAGCTAGATGACACACGGAAGCTATTTAGAGTTTGTGATGAAGCGAAGGACCAAGTCCGAGAAAATGAACCGGGCGCTCTGATACCAATTTGTCACGCCCCAATCTCCCGCAAGCTCGATAGTCCCCGCTGAACATGAATCACCACGTTTACAGCTCTCCCGCAGGACCATCGTTCTCATCGAGACGTGATGCCGTACGAGCCTGGAGTTGCGCTCGTACAAGGCGATGTTGTCAAACACCAAATGTTATCATTGAAACAACCAAGTTGTAGCAGAAGTCAAGTATTGTGTACCAAGCACACAATCAGAGTAATACGCAGTGAAGCTCACGATAGGGTCAAATGAAATGTCTCATCGAAGACAAGGCCACGAAGGCGATGCCACGAAGGCGATAAAATACTCTTGCTCTTTTCTCTAGCCCACAAAGGTACTTACAGTTCATACATCATGTCCCGTATATCCAAGCAGCGCCACTACGCCTGCGTACCTAAAATAATGCCCACAAACGTGGGTCAGTACACAACCGTACTGGTGAGCGGGGCAACCCACTCGTCTAAGCCGACACTAAGTAAAAATAGTGAACGCAAACAGTTATATGGTGATCTTTCTAGTTGAATCCTATATTCATTTCATGGCATAGGGATAACATATTAAGGAAAGCTGTAAAGCAGTTTAAGCATGCAAGCACTCAACTCAAACCAAACGACAAGCAAATATATAAGCAACTCGAGGGAAACTAGCATGCAAACCGTCCTGCTCAAGTCCAAGCAACACGATAACATGTCGAACCATCAACCAAGCCTCAATATCCATCCTCAACCAACACTTACAATCCAAATCTCACAGTGCACACTCTTGCCGAGGCAAGGTGGCCGCGCCTACACGAAAGCCAAACCAACAAAAGAAAAGCAAGCCAACACTATACTATATGAAGTCACTGGCCAAGCCATAAAGGACTTTGATCAGACTGATCAAATGCGGTTCTCCTCGAAACAGCGCTAAGTAGCTAACCCACCTGGATCGATTCCAACCGCTGGCACCGCGCCCAAGACGCGTTACCCAAATTGTCTCCTCCATGGCCGAACGGTCCCGGTGCCCCGGAGTACCCGTTCGAGGAGACCAAACCCTGTACAATACAGGTTGTCCGTGACATGCAGACACCAAGTAGGTATGACGAGATGATCGAACATTCTCGCCCCACCAAGCGATCCTAGACTCGTTCCACCAATAATCCAACCAACACATCCATAACCATTCTTCCAACATACAGCCCAAGGCACCATTCACAAGTTATTCCCATAGGCACAATGCCTCTTCTCAACACAGTATTTCCAATGGTGCAATACCCATGCTCAAAGCTAACCCATGGCACAATGTCGTTTCAGTGGAACAATGCCCCATTCGTGGCACGATGTCCCATCAAGCGGCACAACACCCTCGCCAATGCAGTTGTTCGGTTTCGAACCATAACTGCTCGCTTTGAAAGACAAAGCGACCAAGTGATACCTGTGCACGGATGCACGCTCGCTCGCCCAAATCCCAATGTTCCCAATGACTCAATGCATCATTCCATCTGTCCAAGCATAATCCCAAGTATTCAACCAACTGCCTCAAATGTAATATTCCAACTCTAGCTCCAACTATCCAACGCACAAACCAAATCAAGCCACAATCCTACCAAGCCAATGGCGTACACTCTATGCACACCTCAGTGTAGTGATTCCTAATGTTTCAGCCCAAGTGTTTCAAGCCTTTTACGTGTTTCCATATTATTAGGCATGAAGGAGTAGAGGAGAAGGGAAAGAGCCCACTCACAATGATTGATCCCGTTAGGCATCCTGTCCCACCGATACGGCCAATCCCTTGAACCCGTGGTCCGATGCAAGCGCGATCTACTCAACTGGTATGACCGTGCGAGCAGGCCGTGCTCTCCAAATCATCCGACCGATCGGATTAAGGAAGACGGCATTATCGCTTCCATCCAGCTATTCAGTACTGTTCTGAACGAACACCTGATTTCCATCGAACCCGCTAGCCATCTGCACATTGAAACCAACTCGATTAATCCTTCTTTCCAAAATCCAATATTTCAAATGTAACCAGCATTTGATTCATTCGATCCGACTCAGCGTAACGCTCCGAGCGGTTGCGGGACGTTACACGTACGGTGTTCTAGAATTAATTAGAAGTACATGGGGATAAAATTAGGTGGGACGCAAGTATCATGGACATAGAGGGCTTAGAGTAAAATTTTATCATAAATTAGGTTGCATGAAATGGGTCAAGATTGTGTCTCCAATTTCTATTAGAACGCACAAGGATACAAAGTCGTATTTTATTTAGAATTAAATAATAATATCTGCGACGAATATTGTGCGACTAAAATGTAGCACAAGAAAGCATAATTATAAGTTACACAAAGGTCAGAATAGTAAGCGGGCATGTCTAGGACAAGGTTGTGAAATTTATAGGAAGGCAATGGCTAGTGTAGTGCTCCAATTATTGAAGCAACGGTAAGGTGCGCTACGTGTCATAAACAATACAAAATTAAATAATTACCGTGTTCTATTTCTATTTGGATTCAAACTAGCCCTAGTCTCTCTATCTATGCCAAGTAGACCAAATTTTGGGTGAGGGGGTTTACAATCTACACAACTTAAAATAATTTTGTCCTCGAAATTAAAATAAGACATAATTAGTTAGTCCCTCACGTACATAAGGCAATCCAATCGCGATCTCTTATAAAAGTTTAAAACTTATTTAAATCTATCGCAATCACTTTTAAATTAGATTAACTATTGTTTAATTCAAACTTCAACACCTCGCACTATCTTCTCAATTTTTAATTTAAATAATCTACATCCAATCTAATTCAAATCTATATGACATCCCACATTAAAAATTTATATCACAATCTCCAATTATCATAATCTCCTCTAAAAAAATGATTATAACCACATTTTATTTCTATTTTCAACTTGTGAATTTCGTACTCTTCAGATTTTACTTTTAATTTACATCCTCAATATTTCAAATAGGTGATCCAACAATCAAAATTTTAATTCTTAATTCAAATCATCGAATTTAGAATTCAATCTGACAATGTTCATATTTAGAGTTCTATTTTATTTTCCTCCTGATTTGAATCGATGATTCAACCTTCAATACTCCAAATTTAAATCAAGTGCTCAAGGTATAAATATTTGGTTCGTCATATCCCAGTTTCTAAAATTCATTGATCCTCATCATCTTAATCGTTCTTCCAAAATTCTAAAAATTAAAGTGACTTGAACCTCTCAATCTAATTTTACTCGATCACAATCTAAAAGAAATTCCTCTTAAGTTGACAATGCAACTGCTACCCAACTTAGAATTTACCCATATATCACATTAGGCTCTTACATTTACGAAATCTTATTCCTCAAATTTACTTTATCATGTTACTCAATCCTCAAAAATTTAAACACCAAATATATCACCTATTAATATGATTGGCCTATGGTGTATATCTAGTACTCTCTGTATATCAACTTATACTAGGCACGAGGTTTCGTCTTTTCGAAATAAGGGAAGACGGAAAACAATAATAAGAGTTCCAGGGGAGGTAATAGAATAGAAGTGTGGGGATCAAGGCGTTTAAAGAATTTCAATGAGAATTGTCAAGGCAGTTGTGGATTGAAATCCTATTTTGGTAATTCCTATTCACATGCTCGTATGAGTACAGTTATGTAACTGATGCGATATGCTCTAGCATATCTAGAAGGCAGGTATATTAGTCTACTAATCACTATATATCTTAATCCACGTAAGGTAGTTATACGAAGGGCGAACCAAGCGCACTATGGTTGATCAGACCGTAATACACTGATTCTGAAATATATTAGTGTAGTACTCCAATAATACATGTGTCATGAACAAGCTCGATAAGGATTAAGCTTGCAAAACTAGGCTATAATTGCAGCATAAGTCACGATAGTTTTAGAAATATAAATACGCTGGATTATGATGAAAGAAGGTACAAAAATAATTCAAGTTCACAAAAACAAAACAAGATACAAAAATAAGATGCTACAATCTGTACAGTTGTCATACTAACTCCTTGTCTAAGTCGCTAGTCGACCAAATAGGGGTATGGGCCTCTAAGTTCTACAGACTTCATAATCACTATCTTCTTATGCAAGCATATAGTTAACGTCATTTAATTATACTACATTAATGAGTCAAGATGACTATGTATTACTAGGTTGTGAGGCATACTATCCGACTTAAAAATATTAACTAATATTGTGATAGTCTTAAGGGGATCCTGCAAAACAATAAGGTATAAACTCTTATTGGGGTATATATGGAAAAGAACTTGGTACTTATTAGGGTCTCCTATTGCATTATATAGGTAATGACCATCTTAAGTCTTAATCATAGTGCTTATAGAACAAGTGTCAATAGTATGAATGAAAAAGTTACTGGCCTTCAAGGAAAAAGAGGATATAATCTATATTGAGGTGGGGTGCATGTTACGTGATTTAAAACTAAGAATAATCAGATCACACTATAAATGAACAACTCAAGTATCAAGTTCTAACTACCAAGCACAAAATTCAAAGTTCAAGATTACAATTATCATCCTAGTAAACTATATATCCTTAATATAAAGGAATATCACTTGGCCTAAAATTAGAAAGGTTAGGTGGCACGAATTGAAAGATGAAGAATAGAAGAACCTAATTAGTCGTCGCACAACTAGCGAGCGTTAGGGTTCAGAGGAACAAGTCATTAAAACTAAATAGAAAGACTCTAGATAATGTCATAGTTTCTTGAGGGAAAGTGGGATGCTAATCTCTGTGTTCGAGGAATAATCGAGAAAATATTATATTCATTCCTCTTGGCTTCCTGGGGTACTGTCTGCTAATAACAAGACAAGAATCAAAATGTATAGTTCTATAATACTATCTTACTATAAAAGTTAGGGTTGGTCCTAATATTCTACCTTGGATTTCTATTGGTTCCTCAATGCTAGGGTAAAACAGTATGGTCAACTTTCTAACTAACTCTAGTAGTGTCCATACTACTATCAAGTCATTCATAATTATATCAAGGGATAATAGTAAACCAGTCTATAGATAAGGGATGCTAGGGTTTACTGAATATTCTAAACTTAGTGATGTGTCAATGCCCTAGTTATATTCTTAATAGGAATTTTACCCTAATTATCATCTTATCAACAGGGATTCCTAAATTCTAGCAGGGGCTATACTCAAGGAACTATTAGGGAAGCACATGAATCAAGCGGGATGCAATTAGTTAAATAGAACGGATATGGAAGAAGGATGAGTCGTAGTCAAATATGGATGAGATCCTATACTCTATTTCTAGGTGCAAGCTTGCTCGGTACAGTAACGTAACCGAGACAATATGCTCTTGACCTGTATGGGCCACCACAAAAACATGTCACGTCCCAGTCCCAAAATACGTAGGACTAGGACACGTAAGCATGCCAGCCGCATATATATGGCAACTCCAATATATGGAAACCATAACACATGCCTATGCTGTATCATGAACAATAATTCATAAGTGGTATAAAATATCTCAAGTCACAGGCAAAATCTAAATCTTATCCACAGAAATCAAATATAAATGAGTAACCGATAACCATGTAACTAGATCTCAATATGACGTATCAGAAGATGACAGTCGGATGGAAACAAATCCACTACCGAACTATAATATAGAATAAGTAAGATAAATATAATATAAGTACAACATCTACCAATCATGAGACTCGAATAGAAGATCTCCTCGAAATATAAAAGTAGCCAGTCCGGGTCTGCGCTCCTGCGAATACTCATGAACATCTACACCTGGAAAGGGACCAGATCCTCAGAGGGACATAACAAGATACATAGAAGCATGCCATAAAGTAAATACTGAATAAATAAAAGGAGTGCGCTAACCATCTAAGTAAATGCAAATTGAGGACAACTTTGAGTGTATGGAAAAGTGTAGGCTAGACATATGTTGACGTAATTCACCAATCATGACAACTGGCTAGTATATGCCACATATGCCCCGAATACAAGGGTACAATGTAATATAATAACGTCCATACCGCTCCGAAGAACGGGAAATCTATAAAGTATATAACGTCCATATCGCTCCGAAGAACGTAGAATCTACATAGTATATAATGTCCATATCGCTCCGTCGAGCGTAGAATTTGTATAAAGGAAGTGAGTGTCCCATACGCCTACTAGTCGTCCTCTCCGCCCAATGATCTATGCATGTTGTATCCACAACACGCTTTAGCCACTACGCCGAGACGTCGTAACTCTGGCTCATAGTCTATCGTTAGAACAATAGCCCAACCTTACAACCAAACAAGGATAAGGATTGGACCATCGTACCACGATAGTCTATGCTCCGCCTACTAATAACTGCTAAGTCTTCTAACATGCAACACTATTAGCAGTTATACCCTATCCATCGCACGACCAACACGTACAGGTGGCCAACCGCATACGCAGGTTCGTATCCTACATGAGACTCACAACACGTATAAGAAATGTGTCAAGGCCTGGGAAGTCATACCAATAACTCCACAACTTTAGGTGGGTCTACTAGACACTAGGTCAGACACAAGTCCTAACGTCAACGCCTTCGTTGACTGCACCCGAGTCTCTCTCGGATGTGCACAGTTATATAATCTAAAATATGAAACATGCAACTAACAATATAACTGAATTTAAACAGTACAACAAAGGCAAGGTATACTTGCCTGGCTAGAAAGCTGTGAAGTACCAATAACCTGCTCCTGAAGTTGTGCAGAATAATCCGATATGTCCTATATACATATAATATAATAAAACACAACATCAATCATTATACTAGCACGTGCACAATCATAAATACCTTGAACTCAGGGCATAGCTAGGTATGCCATTGGTCAACTAGGGTCAAGTGTGCACCTAATCGCACTGGTGTCGCATCTGTAATTGCTATACAAGGCAGACAGTCAAATGATACGGGGCTCGCCAGTATGTCAGTGTAAATAATGGCAGTTTGCTAACAGTATTACATGGTCACAGGTCAACGTAACTACGGGATATCAGTGGTTACGCTCGGGTCACCTAGTAAATATATAAATATACATTATTATCATCTAACATATATCGTTAATACTTATAATACATATATACATCAATTAAATATATATACCATATATATACATGTATATATGCTAATTAAATATGTATGCAATATATATATATATATATATATATATATATATATATATATATATATATATATATATATATATATATTTTATATACACTAATTGGATTTATACTATATATATTAACATATACTAGGGATATGTATATAATACATATACACACACATACAAATACGAAAGGGGAAACACATTCGTACCTCGGGATACATGCACGGATATGCTGATGACGACGATGTGGATGATAGTGATGACGAGGATGGTGATAATGATGATAGGTTGAAGATGATGGTGACGACGATGATAACGACGACGATAATGACGATGACGATAATAGTTAAGGTGATGGCGAAGACGATGATGGCGATGGTGATGATGATGATGATGATAATGGTGAAGGTGATGACGATGGTGAAGGCGATGATGATGATGGGTATTGATGTTGCTGATGATGTTAATAGCAATGGTGGTAGTGATGATAAAGTATGGTAGTGGTGACTGAACTCCGGCCAGGGGGAGGTCCAGCCAGTTAAAGGAGGAGGAGGAGAGGACAGGAAGGTGGAAAAGGAGGAGGAGTTCAGGCCAGGGGGAGGGTTGACCCGGCCAGAAGGAGGAGGAGGAGCAGGAAGGTCGAGGTGGAGGCCAGGGACGAGGTGAGGCGGTGCTGGTGGTGCTGTGGTGTTGAGGGACAGACATGAGGAGGTCGAGGGGGTGGAGGCAGTGGCTCGAGGGGAGGAGACGGTGGTGGTGAACTCCGGTGAGTCAGATTCGTCTGGCGGCGGGAGGACAGGGAAGAGGTGGAAGAAGAAAAATGGGAGGATGGCCATGGTGATGGTGATGGTGATGGCGAGTCCGGTGAGGGGCAGGACGGCGAGGGTCAGGCGAGGGCTGCTCGTCAAGGGGCCTGGGATCGAGTGAGGTGGTGACAGGGCTATGCCGGCGAGTCCTCCGACGGCGGGTGTAGGCAGGGAAGGCTCGGGGAAGACTGCTCCATGCTCGGAGGGGAAGGCTCGGTCGCGGCTGTTGGCAGAGGAGCCCGGGGTCGAGTCATGGAGGAGATGACGGGGAAGTGGTGGGCTGTGAGGGGTCAGGTGCTGGGTGGCCGGCGGCTCGGTCTCCGGTGAGTCAAAGGGCTCCGGCGATGGGCTGGCAACGGGGGAGGGGATGAACAAGGGAAATAGGGATGCTTGGTCGGCTAGGTTAGAGATTTGGTTTGGGGTTTTGTGTTTACAAGAAAATAAAGAAAAGTTATTTATTTATACATTTGTAAGGGGTTGGTTTCACCTAGAAACCTTGGGCTTGGTCAACACTCCTTGGGTTGGGCCTTGGGCTCACATGGAGATGTTTGGGAGGGCTATAAATTACATTGTTTAATGAAATGGCTAGGATTAAACTAAAGGGCGATGTTGTGCATTTGCACATTCCAAAAAATTATGATAAAAATTCATGTGAAGGAAAAAATTGGGTTTCTCCATGCATTGTCCAATGGTGTTGACATCTCAATACATTTTTGCATAAAAATGCCCAACAATCAAAAAATTGCACAAAGATGGAAATTGGGTTTTAATTAATTTAAATTACTACGTAAGGTGTTCTGGAATTAATTAGAAGTACATGGGGATAAAATTAGGTGGGACGCAAGTATCATGGACATAGAGGGCTCAGAGTAGAATTTTATCATAAATTAGGTTGCACGAAACGGGTTAAGATTGTGTCTCCAATTTCGATTGGAACACACAAGGATACAAAGTCGTATTTTATTTAGAATCGTTCGCGAAGAATATTGTGCGACTAAAATGTAGCACAAGAAAGCATAATTATAAGTTACACAAAGGTCAGAATAGTAAGTGGGCATGTCTAGGACAAGGGTGTAAAATTTGTAGGAAGGCAATGGCTAGTGTAGTGCTCCAATTATCGAAGCAACGGTAAGGTGCTACGTGTCATAAACAATACAAAATTAAATAATTATCGTGTTCTATTTCTATTTGGATTCAAACTAGCCCTAGTCTCTCTATCTATGCCAAGTAGACCAAATTTTGGGTAAGGGGGTTTACAGATTTCTTGTGTGTTATAATATAGTTAGTAGTATATCCTAGCAGAGACTGTAATACCATGATGAACAGAGACCGTAACCATACATACTGGTTTATTTCCATAAGATTGCATAGGTATGATTTTAGATGAGGATTTCCTTGGACCATAATTGCTGGAAGTTTGACCTAGAAGGAGTACGATCACCTTTAAATTTCAAGGACAAAATTTTCTAAGGAAGGTAGGATTGTCACGCCCACATTTCTAGATTAGGGTATTTTAGTCATTTTGCATATATTTATTTTTGTTGAATTAATATTTGTTCATATTATGCTATATATTTAAATTTTGCTTGTGCTAGTTACTATTTGTTAGTGGGCTAGCCTATTTTTATTTGGACTTGACACTAGTGGGCCCATTAGTTAGTCATGACAACATTTTGAGCCCAACATGAGATCAAACCCATTGGACCCCCTTTATTAGTTAATTTAGGAGGATTAGAACTAATTTTCATTAGTTTAGAAGGTTCCTAATATATTCCTCCCTAATTAAAATCTTATGACTAATTAGTAGGGGTATACATGGCATTGAATGTTTCTTGGAGAAGGGGTTTCTAGGTGCCGACCACATAAGGAGGAGCTTCATTCTCTCTCTTCATTTTATTTTACTACATCTAGATTCCCAATTTAGTTTATCCCCAAATTGACTCATCCCTCCACCAAATTCAACCCAAATTTGTACCATTCCCTCTCATTCCTATCCATTAAAGAGCATTGGAGCTTGGATTGTAAGGAGCACTTAAGGGAGAAGAAATTGGCAAGGAGATCGTGTCCGGATCGTGTCTATTTGAGCAATTTATTGGGAATCCATCTCCCAATAGATATAATTCTGAAATTCTCTATCATTCTATACCCTAATTTATGCATTTGACTATTAGAAACTATTTCATGGATTAGGGCTACTCATAGGAAGAAGTTCTAGGCCAAATTGACCCTTATTATGATTTCTACAGAGGTTTTTGTGTCCATTTTTGGGAAATTATGAGATTGACACATCAAGTGTGTGTCAAGAGACCAATTTATTCTAATTAAAATTAGATTGCGGTTGTGGGACTAGCTACGAGTCCAAAAATGGATACGAATAGGTCGTATCATGATATTTTGGGATACAGGGCTCTATTTTGGGAATTTTGTGCATGCTAGTGATTTTAACCTCAAATTTTATTGTACCAAGTTGTATTTGTCATATATAAATAAATTTGATATGTATATATATTTCTAATTGGGTATTATGGGATTTGATATGTTGGTTGATGGTGTATCATGACACCCTGAGAGTATCATGACTAGTGCACTCTAGGTATTCGAAATTATGACTAATATAGAGTGGTGGGTGTTGATGTTATTAGTATTAATAGTTGTGTTGGTGACTGATATAGGTATCCCTGTAAATGTGATTATATATATATATATATATATATATATATATATATATATATATATATATGTGTGTGTGTGTGTGTGTGTGTGTGTGTGTGTGTGTGTGTGTGTTGTGTTGTGTTGTTATGTGATTAGTATGAGTGGAAAGTAAGTTATGTAGGTGTGTGCCCATAGGAGAGGACTGTGTAGCTAAGGGAAATAATCTGTGTGACAAGGTGTATGTGAGTTGGCTCTTGTGTGTGTTGAAGAGTATCACATGTTAGAGGGTGTATGCAGCCATATGTAGGAGTTAAGGACTTGGGTTCAGGGTTAAGGAGTGGTGTCTCAGTTGTGTGTATCTGGTTTAGGGTGTTCGTCATGAGTGTGTAAGAAAGGGATGTGAAGGGAAATGGATGCAGTAACTTGCTTTTCCTACAGCTAAGTGTGGTCGGATTCAAGCAGCAGGAGATCAGTTGTAGTAACTATTGTGTCCTTGGTGTTTGGGTGTTGCCTGTGTTCAGATGGGGGAAACTGTGTGTCACCCTCACTTTTCCAAATGGGGGTAATTTAGTCAAATTTTATATAATTATATTTAGAGATTAATATTTATTTATATTGTGCTAATAATTAATATTGGTAGTTGTGATAATTATTTATTAATTAGAGGACTAGCCTATTAGTTAGACTTGACACTTGTGAACCCAATTAGACTTGTCATAATAAATAGTGAGCCCAACATGGACCAAGCCTAATAAACACATTCACACTAATTAATTAGGAGGATTAGCTTAATTTAAATTAGTGTAGAAACTTTCTAAAATATTCATCCTTAATTATTTCTCATAATTCACCATGTAGGGGAAAATAAGACTTTATCATGTGACTTAAGGAAGGGGAAAGGGGCCACACTTAAGGGGTCTCCTCTCTCTCTCTCTCTCTCTCTCTCTCTCCTCTTCATTTGCTTTCATTTTAGATCTCAATTCTAAATTTCCAATTTTCTATATTTCCTACATCAATTCTTTCATATCCCCTCTCATTTTCATACCTCAAGGAGCTTTGGAGCATGGTGGAAAAAGGAGCACAAAAAGGGGGAGCATTGGTGGAGAGATTGTGTCCGAATTGTGTTTATTGTATATTTTATTGGAAATCTATCTCCCTATTGGTAAATTCTGAATGTTCCTTCATTCTAGTTCCTAACTCATGCATTTAACCATTAGGAACGACCCCATGACATAGGGCTACCAATAGGTTCAATTTCTAGGCTAATTGATTGCGTATAGAGAATTATACATAGAGTTTTGTATACATTTGGGGAAAATTTGAGATTTACACATCAAGTGTGTGTGTCATGACGCTAATTTAGTCTAATTAGACTTAGATCGGGGTTGGGATACTAGATACGTGTCCACAATTGGATAAGAGTATGTCGTATCATGATACGGTGTGATACCTTGTAACACGGAGCCCTATTTTAGGTGTTTGGTGCAATTACGCCTTAATTCTCATTGTAGCAAGTTATTTTAGTTGTGTTATGATGATATATATATATATATATATATATATATATATATATATATATATATATATATATATATATATATATATATAAATGAGTATTGTGGAGCAATTGGGATTTTGGTATCTCTAATTGATGAGTATCATAAGTTTCTAAGTGTATACTTTAAGTGTTTGTTTAAATGCCTTTGATGAATAATATGTATGTGCATATGATATATGATATATATATATATATATATATATATATATATATATATATATATATATATATATATATATATATATATATCATTGTATGTGTGTGTGTGTTGCTCGAGTATAAGGAGTTGTGTGCATTGCTTTGTGTGGGTAGTGGTCGACTGGTAAATATCATGTGCACACATTTGTGTAGTGGGCAGGGGGTGTACAAGAAGTAGGTACTGCACTAGGCAGTATAGGTGTACTGTGTTGCAACTAGACTTAGCTGTAGTGCCTGCAATAAGGAGGACAAGTAAGGGACAAACCATGGAAGAGTAAGGGGAAGCTTGGACAGTTGCAGTTGTATAATTGGCATCTTATGGTGCTGCTGATGTGAGGGGTCGGGTATCCTTACAAGAGTAGCATAGCAGTAGTTGGCAGTTTTATAAGTTGCTTGGACTGCAATAAATGTTGCACAACAACAGGCAAGAAGAACAACGGTGTGAAGTACCTCGGTATATAGGGAAGAGCTAAGAGTAGGCTTGTGGGGGTACTCAAATTATAGTAGCAGTTGGCTGCTACTATTTTGTTGCTGTTATTAGTATGAGCAGTTAGTTCAGCAAACTGAACTGAAATGAATATATGGGGGTAATACATTTTTGTAGGATGTGAAGTCCAAGTTGGACTGATTTGCATCAATGGTTTATGATGCTCGATTAAGGGAAGCTGATATTGTAGGTGTATCGGGTAACATCAACAAGTCAGAATAGAAGTGAGGTTCTGATACATAAGTCTGTATAGGAGTTAGGTTCTGATACACAAGACAGTATAGGAGTAAGGTATTATACTGGGGAAATATGATTGAATCTGAAAGTGCAAGTGTGGGGTTGGTGTTAAAGTAATTTTAGTTCATCAATTCTCAGTTGAGTAGGTTAGTTCAGATATGGCTTATAGTTAGAGCATTGATATTAGTTAGATGTTAGTATATAAATATAGATATATCAATTAGCATATCCATAGATATCAGTTAGTATAGATCAGTGATGTCAGTTTATGTCAAGTAAGTATATGTAATAGTTAGAATAAGTTATTGGTACCAGTTAGTATCAATTGGTTTGTGTTAGTTAGTATAGTAGATAAGGAGTTATCTAATAGTGTATTAGTTTGTTTAGTTGGTGTCAGTTAGTTATCAACAAGTATCAGTTAGTGTATTAAGAATTAGTGATATACTAGTATCATTTCTAGGTTAGTTAGTTAGTTAGTTAGGTAATTATACACTAGTTAGTGTATATATATACATGAGTATTGACCATATCCTTTAGGATTGAGCTAGTACTAACTAGTTAGTAACCAATATAGACTCATACCATAGTGTAGACCTAGTATGACTTAGTTGAACTAGAATGACTTAGAAATTAACCTAGAAAGCATATTAGTGCATTATTTTACTTATTTATCACTCTTTACACCATTTAAAATGATATTTCCTAAATAGGTGTGTGTGACACCAGCTTTGATACCGAGTGACATCATTTGCTCTGGACAGAGGCGAGTACATTCTCTGATAGTTTTTTTATTTAATAGTCTCTATATTTTATGTATTTAGTATTCAAATATTTGATTCATGATACGATGTTCACATGGATTGGTATACGTGGATCATTGTCATGAGATATTATTATCGTGATAACTCAGTAATCACCGTGTCGTTCTTCATGATTACTCAGTGATTATTGTGATATCTTCGTGATTATATAGACCGTGATTATAGTGTCTGATATTATAGACCGTGCATTATGATATACATATTATAATGTGTCGTGATATGGATCCGTGTACTAGTTGGGGTTGGGGAAATATTAGTGGATATGTGATCATACCTTATAGCCCGTGATAGTTAGCAGATCATCTAACTTACGTGTGATCACGCTAGCTCACTTTTTATATATAGTCCGTGTTAGGCCCAAGCCGATCACATGATCTTACTAATATTTCAAGACACATTTATTATTAGTATTTCTTTTATTCCAGTACATTACACTATTGTTCATCACCATATTATTCTCAGTTCTTGCCATTATTTACTATGATACTCTTGCTCGTGATATCTGTTAGTTCAGTTACTTCCATCATGTATTTTTATTACTATTGTTGTTTCATAGTTTTCGTCAATTATTGGAACTGCTATTGGGTTATACTTTGCTCCAATCCTGACTGAATATATTTTTTATATGATTAATTAGAGGACTGGTATCCTACGTATTACGGGCCGCAGGATGGTGAGGCAGTTGAGCCAGTACCCGTAGAGCCCATTGAGATAGTACCACCAGCTGGAGAAACTTAGACTTTTATTATGAGTTGTATTTGATTTTAGTAGACTTTTTGGTATGTATTATTATTTTGAGACTTATGTTGAGATTGGACTTGTATTGAGACTCTTGTATTTCTTTTAGTTCTAATCAATATCGTACCATTCTTCCTCTAGTTTGATATTGGATTAAGTATTGATTATCATTTATCACACATTATATTGTTCATCCAATTGGAGTTGAGATAACATGACAGGTACCTTATATATATTGTGACATATGTGTAGATAGTTATATTGAGCCAGACAGCGTTCTACTGTCGATGTTGTGGCATAGGCTGGATGTACACACGTACTCGTGTCCCTACACCGGGTGATGGGTCGTGACACATTTTTAGTGGTGGCCCATGCAAGATCTTCGAGAGGTCGCAACAAGTACGATATCGTAGTAGTACTCTAAGTCTGAGATACTGTTTTGAGCCTCCTTTAGGATATAGGATATAGACTGAGAGTATACTCAATCACAACTAGGAAACATTTCCTAATATTTATTTTTCTATCCTTATCTATTTGAATGATTGCTTTACTTTGAATGATTATGTCCTTCCTTGATGATACCATATCTTACTCAATATTGATTCCTTTGTTTTAATCTATCTTCAGGATGCCTCCGAAAATGTTTTTCTAGCGCTCAGGCGCAGTATCAACGAAATCGGTCACTTCATCGCCTCTGAGGGCAGCACCAATAGACACTGTTCCAGCAGATTCAGTTCATAGGTCTGCTTCACCATTCCAGGTGGGCGATTCTGCAGCAGCTTTTGGGGAAGCTCCACCTCTAGTACAGGAGACAGTGCCGACAGTCTCAGAGGAGCTTCAATCTCCACCACCCACAGTTGATCATACACAGGTGTTTGCGCTCTTTCAGCAGATGATAGAGGCCCAGCAGCGCCAGTCAGAGGTCATGAGGCAGGGCATTGAGAATGTCCACCAGCTTGCACTCGCTGCAGTCGAAAGAGTTACCTTGGTCCAGCCACAAGTAGCTCCACCTCAGTTCACCCTACAGCAGCCGAGGCCGGGGACTATCATAGACTTCAAGAGAATAAGGCCGAAGGAATTTAAGGGCACTGAGGGGATTATTTATGCTAATGTTTGGATAGAAGACATTGAGAGGAACCTGCGGCTGACGCTGATTCCAGAGAGGTTGCAGGTAGAGGCCATAGAAAGCATGATGTTTGGCATCACATTGACTTGGTTCAGGATGGACCCCAGGATCTCAGCGTCGGAACTTACTTGGAAAGCATTTAAGAAGATCTTCAAGGAAAAGTTCTTCCCAGATGTGGCTTTGACATCTCTAGAGAGCCTATTTCAGTACCTCTTCCAGGGAGGTATGACAGTGGATGAGTATGCAGCGGAGTACTGCAAATTGGGTTGCTTCGTAGAGAGGCATAATCCCTGGGGGAAGGCCCAAAAGTTCAGAAAAGGTTTGAACAGGGAGATTAAATCTCATACTAGTGGACACTGTACTGCTACATTTGAGGAGATTCTAGTAGAGGCACAGCAGACAGAGGATGATTTGGAGCTAAGCTCCAAGAGCATGAGAGATCATTCCGGGGCTAGTAGTTGTATGGGTCCAGCAAAATGGCCTCACTTTTATCAGCAATGGCAGAGGCACTTTCAGCAACAGCCGAGAAACAGTTTCAGGCACCATTTCGGGCACCGATGCAACAGGCACATCAGGCCCTGAGGCTAACACATTATTCCCCATAGTGCACTCACTGTAGGAATATGGGATATACACAGGAGGTCTACAGGAAGAGGCTTAGGGTGTGCCTCTATTATGGGAAGGCAGGCCACCAGTTGCGAGATTGTGTTCTAGCTCCTGTTCGAGCAGGTCAGGGCGGAGGCCAAGCACAGAGAGCAGCCGCGAGACCACCAGAGAGAAAGCAGAGGGGACCTCTATTACCACCACAGCAGCAGCGGTTCACTCAGCACTAGTGGCAGCAGAGAGGTGCTCGACCTCAGGGGCGAGCTTTCTCCATGACGGTCGAATAGGAGGAACCAGTCGAAGATGTCATCTCAGGTTCAGTCTATCTTGATTCTTTTCCAGCTTATGCTTTATTTGATTTCGGTGCTTCCCATAATTTCGTATCTGGATCTTTGCTTTGAACCATCATATTGAGGCTGAACCATTGGCGAGGACTTACAAGATCATGAACGGAGGTGGCATTATCATGGACAGTGATATTTTCTAGGATCAAAGAGTTTCTCTGGGAGGCCGAGAGTTGAGCACGTATTTACTAGTAATGCCACTTTCGAGCTACGATATAGTACTTGGGATGGATTGGTTAAGTTGAAACCATGATATTATTGATTATCGTGGAGGCAGAGTTTTGTATCAGACGCCATAAGTGCCGGAGTTTGAGTTTGCCAAAGGAGCAGTGGAGCAAAGTGAGAAAGACTTCTGTGGAGCTTCGATAGAAGAGCAGGAGCCGCCACATCCATTGATTGCAGAATTTATGGATGTCTTTCCAAAGGAATTATCGGTTTTGCCACCAGACCGAGGTATTAAATTCTCTATAGATTTGGTACCAGGAGCATAGCCGATATCACAGCACATTTATAGGGTCAACAATAGTGAACTGACAGAGTATTAGAAGCAGGTGGATGAGTTACAGGACAAAGGCTTCATCAGATCTAGTTTATTATCGTAGGGCGCTCCGGTATTGTTTGTACCAAAGAAGGATGGGTCAGTACGTATGTGTATCAACTACAGGGCTCTCAACAACCTCCCTATCAAGAATAAATATCTGTTGTCGCAGATTGATGACATGTTTGATCAGTTGAGCGGAGCGAAGGTATTCTCGAAGAAAGACTTGAGGTTGGGGTACCACCAGGTGAAAGTGAAGAAGGAAGGAATTCCGAATACAGCTTTCAGGACTCGGTATAGGCAATTTTAGTTCTTGGTGATGCCTTTTGGGTTGACCAATGCCCCAGTGGTATTCATGAATCTGATGAATAAGGTGTTCCATCAGTACCTTGATCAGTTTATGGTGGTATTTATTGATGATATATTTATTTATTCGAAGACCCTGGAGGAGCATGAGAAGCACCTGAGGATAGTTCTGGAGAATGTCAAGAAGGAGAAGTTGTATGGTAAGCTTTTAAAGTGTGAGTTCTTCCTTGATAAGGTTGAATTCCTCGGGCATGTGATTACAAGAGACAGAATCTCAGTAGACCGAAAGAAAATATCAGTAGTTGAGTCGTGGTCTACCGCGAGTTTAGTGGAGGAGATCAGGGGCTTTCTTGGATTGGCAGGCTATTATTGGAAGATTCCTTTAGGATTTTTCTAGGATTGTAGAGCCGATGAGTAGGATAACCAGGAAAGACGTGGAGTTCGTCTGGACGGAGGAGTATCAGGCCGTATTTGAGGAGCTGAAGAAGAGGTTGACTATGGCTCCAGTATTGACGTTTCCATAAGGGACCAGAGGATTTTTCATATATAGTAATACTTCGGGTAAGGGTTTGGGATGTGTGTTATAGCAGAATGGGAAGGTGATTTTCTATGCTTCTAGGCAATTACGCCCGCATAAGAAGAATTACCCTACCCATGACTTGGAGTTTGTAGCAGTTATTTTTCTCTTAAACTATGAATGAACTACTTGTATGGAGATTGGGTAGAGATCTTTACAGATCATAATAGCTTGAAGTATGTGTTCACACAAAAGGAGCTCAACATGAGGCAGAGGTGGTGGTTGGAGTTGATGAAGGACTTCGATATTTTCTTATAGTACCATCCAGGAAAGGACAACGTAGTCGCTGATGCCTTGAACATGTATCCACTGGCTATGTACTTGATGAGGGACATATATTTATTGGCTGATCTTGATAGCTTGGGTATTAAAGTGTTAGTTCCTAGAGTTGCAGCACAGATATGGAGACTCCAGGTACAGTCAGAGTTGATGGACCGGATTAGAGCCGCATAGTTTGAGGACGAGTCTCTGAGGAGCATCAGAGCACAGGTCTGGATGGGATTGGCAGAGGACTTCAGTATTGCAGAGGATGGATCATTATGGCACGGTACCAGATTGTATATGCCGAGTGGAGCGTTGCTCGAGGAGGTTCTTCAGGAGGCACATCAATCTCAATACTCTATCCATCCATGTGCCAACAAGATGTATAGGGACATGAGAGAGCATATTTGGTGGTCTTGTATGAAGCGGGAGGTGGCTAGCTTCGTATCCAGATATTTGGTATGCCAGCAGGTAAAAGCAGAAAGACAAAGGCCAGGTGGATTACTTTAGCCTTTACCCATTTCAGGGTGGAAGTGAGAGTATATGATGATGGACTTTGTTTCAATGCTTCCGCGTTCTCCAGGAGATAAAGATGCGATTTGGATCATCGTAGACAGGTTGACCAAATTGGCCCACTTTCTGCCATTCAAAGTGGGTATGTCTACAGAGAAGCTCGTAGTATGTATGTTCATCAGATAGTCAAATTGCTTGGAGTTCCTATGAGCATAGTCTCAAATTAGGATAGTCGCTTCATATCCCACTTCTGGAGGAGTTTGCAGGCTAGCTTGGGTACCCTGCTCAAGTTTAGTACTGCATATCACCCTCAGACAGAGAAAAATCGGAGAGGACTATTCAGACTCTCGAGGATATGTTTCGTACCTGTGTTTTGGATTTTTGAGGCTCTTGGGAGGATCATCTTCACCTGATAGAGTTTGCTTATAACAACAGCTACCAGGCCAGTATCGAGATGTCACCATTTGAGGTGCTGTATGGATGGAGATATCGTACTCCATTATTATGGGATGATATTGGTGAGAGAGCCTTATTGGGACCAGAGATGGTCGTAGAGGCAGCTGAGAAGGTGAAGCTTATCAGGGATAGACTTCGGGTGGCGCAGGACAGACAGCAACATTGGGCCGATAGCCACCGAAGACCATTGGAGTTTGAGGTATAGAATTTGTTTGTATTGCTTGTGATTGTTTAGTTTTAGATAGAGTGTTAAGGCTGTATTTTGTGTTAGGATGGCGATCTAGTGTTCTTGAGGATTTTGTCGACACGGGGCACGATTCGCTTTGTTGGAGGCGGAAAGCTTAGTCTACGGTACATCAGACCCTTTGGTATTCTTGAGAGGGTCGGTATAGTGGCCTACAAGCTAGACTTGCCGCCTACACTAGAGAGAGTGTACAAGGTGTTCCACATGTCGCAATTGAGACGGTATGTGGTAGATCCTAACCATGTATTGGATCACTCGGAGATCTAGGTAGGGCCGACTCTCAGTTATCCAGATCAGCCGGTAGAGATTCTGGATTGCAGAAAGAAGGTGCTGAGGAACCAGACGATTCCCTTGGTACGTGTCGCGTGGAGGCATCACTCTCCAGGAGGGTCTACCAGGGAGAGGAAAGCCGAGATGCGCGAGCGATACCCTTATCTTTTTGATCCGTGAGGTAATTATTTTTTGCTTGTTGTGATTGCTTGTTGTAGTTAGTTCTTCCTTAAATTTCGAGGACAAAATTTTTCTAAGGAGGATAGACTTATCACCCTCACTTTTCCAAATGAGTTTAATTTAGTCAAATTGCATATAATTATTTTTAGATTAATATTTATTTATATTGTGCTAATAATTAATATTGGTGGTTGTGCTATTTATTTATTAATTAGAAGACTAGTCTATTAGTTAGACTTGACACTTGTGAATCCAATTAGACTTGTCATGAGAAATAGTGAGTCCAACATGGACCAAGCCCAATAAACCTATTCATAATAATATATTAGGAGGATTAGCTTAATTTGCATTAATGTAGAAACTTCCTAAAATACCTATCCTTAATTATTTCTCATAATTCACCATGTAAGGGCAAATGGGACTTTAGCATGTGACTCGAGGAAGGGGGAAGGGGCCGGCCACACTTAAGGGGGGTCTCCTCTCTCTCTCTTCCTTATTTGCATTTATTTTAGCTATCAATTCTAGATCCCCAATTTTCCATATTTTCTCCGTAAATTTCTTTCTCAATTCCTTCACATTCTCTCTCATTTTTATTCATCAAGGAGCTTTGGAGCTTGGAGAAACAAGGAGCACAAGGAGGAGGAGCATTGGTGGAGAGATCGTGTCCGGATTATGTCCATTATATATTTTATTAGAAATTTATCTCCCAATTGGTAAATTCTGAATTTCTCTTTATTCTAGTTCCCAAGTCATGTATTTGAACATTAGGAACGACCCCATGGCATAGGGCTACCAATAGGATCAAGTTCTAGGCCAATTGATTGTGTATAGAGAATTCTACATAGGTTTTCGTATACATTTTGGAGGAATTACGAGATTTACACATCATGTGGGTGTCATGACGCTAATTTAGTCTAATTAGACTTAGATCGAGGTTAGAATATTAGATACGTGTTCACAATTCGATAAGAGTAGGTCGTATCACGATACGGTATGATACCATGTGATATGGAGCCCTATTTTGGGTGTTTGGTTCAATTACTCCTTAATTCTCATTGTAGCAAGTTATTTTAGTTGTATTATGATGCATTATATATATATATATATATATATATATATATATATATATATATATATATATATATATATATATATATATATATATATTATTCATCAAAGGTATTTAAACAAACACTTAAGGTATACACTTAGAAACTTATTATACTCATCAATTAGAGATACCAAACCCCAATTGCTCTATAAATGATTATTGTGGAGCGATTGGGGTTTGGTATCTCTAATTGAGGAGTATAATAAGTTTCTAAGTGTATACCTTAAGTGTTTGTTTAAATACCTTTGATGAATAATATGTATGTGCATATATATATATATATATATATATATATATATATATATATATATATATATATATATATTGATGAATAATATGTATGTGCATATATATATATATATATATATCACTGTATATGTGTGTGTGTGTATTGCTCGAGTATAAGAGGGAGTTGTGTGCATTGCTTTGTGTGGTTCAGTGGTCGAGTGGTGTATCTCATATGCACACATTTGTGTAGTAGGCAGGGGGTGTGCAAGCAGTGGGTACTGCACTAGGCAGTGCAGGTGCACTGTGTTGCATCTAGACTTAGTTGCAATGCCTACAACAAAGAGGAAAAATAAGGGATAAACCATGGAAGAGTAGGGGGAAGCTTGGATAGTTGCAGCTATGTAATTGGCACCTTGTGGTGCTGCTGATGTGAGGGGTTGGATATCCTTACAATAGTAGCACAATAGTAGTTGGCAATTTTGTAAGTTGCTTGGACTGCAACAAATGATGCACAACAACAGGCAGGAAGAACAATGGTGTTAAGTGCCTCGGTACTATAGGAAAGAGCTAAGAGTAGGCTTGTGGGGGTACTCAAGTTATAGCAGCAGTTGGCTGCTACTATTTTGTTGTTGTTATTAGTAGGAGCAATTAGTTCAGTAAATTGAACTGAAATGAATATATGGGGGTAATATATTATTGCAGGATGTGAAGTCTAAGTTGGACTGATTTGTAAACAAAAGTTTATGATGCTCGATTAAGGGCAGCTAATACTGTAGATGTATCGGGTAACATCAACAAGTCAGTGTAGGAGTGAGGTTCTGATACACAAGTCAGTGTAGGAGTGAGGTTCTGATACACAAGCCAGTGTAGGGGTGAGGTGTTATATAGGGGAAATGTGATTGAATCTGAAAGTGCAAGTGTGGGTTGGTGTTAAAGTGATTTTAGTTCATCAATTCTCAGTTGAGTAGGTTAGTTCAGATATGGCTTATAATTAGAGCATTGATATCAGTTTGCAATCAATATATATATATATATATATATATATATATATATATATATATATATATATATATATATATATCAATTATCATGTCCTTAGATATTAGTTAGTATAGATTAGTGATGTCAGTCTATGTCAAGTAAGTATATGTATCTGTTAGAATAAGTTATTGGTACCAGTTAGTATTAATTGGTTTGTATTAGTTAGTATATTAGATAAGGAGTTATCTAATAGTGTATTGTTTAGTTTAGTTGGTGTCAGTTAGTCATCAACAAGTATCAGTTAGTATATTAAGAATTAGTGAGACACTAGTATCATTTCTAGGTTAGTTAGTTAGTTAGTTAGTTAGTTAGTTAGATAATTATATACAAGTTAGTGAATATATATACATGAGTAATGACCATATCCTTTAGGATTGAGCTAGTATTAACTAGTTAGTAACCAATATAGACTCATACCATAGTGTGGACCTAGTATGACTTAGTTGAACTAGAATGACTTAGAAATTAACATAGAAAGCATATTAGTGTATCATTTTACTCATTTATCACTCTTTACACCATTTAACATGATATTTCATAAATATGTATGTGTGACACCAGCTTGAACACCGAGTGACATCATTTGCTCTGGACAGATGCGAGTATATTCTCTACTAGTTTCCTTATTTGATAGTCTCTATGTTTCATGTATTTAGTATTGAAATATTTGATTCATGACACAATATTTACACAGATTGGTATACTTGGATCCTTATCATGAGATGTTATTACGTGATAACTCAGTTATCACCGTGTCGTGCTTCGTGATTACTCAGTGATTACCATGATATCTTCATGATTATATTGACCATGATTATAGTGCATGATATTATAGACCGTGCATTATGATATACATGTTATAACGTGTCGTTATATGGATCCGTGTACTAGTCGGGGTTGGGAAAATATTAGTGAATATGTGATCATACTGTATAGCCCATGATTTAGTCTATCTCGTGATAGTTAGTAGATCATGCAACTCACATGTGATCACGCTAGCTCACCTTTTATATATAGTCCGTGTTAGGCCCAAGACGATCACATTATCTTACTAATATTTTAAGGCACATTCATTATTATTGTTTTCTTTATTCTAGTACATTATACTATTGTTCATCACCATATTATTCTCAGTTCTTTCCATTATTTACTATGATACTCTTATTCGTGATATATGTTAGTTCAGTTACTTCTATCATGTATTTTTATTATGATTATTGTTTTATAGTTTTTGTCAATTATTGGAACTGCTATTGGGTTGTACATCGCTCCAATCCGGATTGGATATATTTTTTAGATGATTCATTAGAGGACTGGTGTCCTACGTATTACAGGCCACAGGATTGTGAGGCAGTTGAGCTAGTACCCATAGAGCCCCTTGAGATAGTACCACCAACTGGAGAGACTTAGACTTTTTATTATGAGTTGTATTTGATTTTAGTAGACTTTATGGCATGTATCATTATTTTGAGACTTATGTTGACATTGGACTTGTATTGAGACTCTTGTATTTCTTTTACTTTTAATCCATACCGTGACATTCTTCCTCTAGTTTGATATTGTGATTGAGTATTGATTATCATTTATCACATATTATATTGTTCATGCAATTGGAGTTAAGATGACATGGCATGTACCTTATATATATATATATTGTGACATATGTGTAGATAGTTATGTTAACCCAGACAGCGTTATACCGTCGATATTGTGGCGTAGGCTGGACGTACCCACGTACTCATGCCTCTACACTGGGTGTGGGTTATGACACTGTGTAATACCCTATAATTTAAGCTCGGGTAGTGTGGGAGAGAACAACTGATGCTAGTGTATCAAGTGGAAGACCTGGGAATATGAGTGTGTGCTTGTGTCCACGAGGAGAGGGGTATACATGACTATGAGTGAGAACTCAGTATGGGGAGTGTATTTGGTTGGTGTACTGACATGTGTGAGTGTGTGGTGATTTAGGAAGAATGCAGTGGGTACTAGTCTCGGGCAAGTGTCAGTGGGGTAGAATTGATGACTGATATACATGTGAAGAAGTTGATATCTAGTGTAAGTATTAGTATTCAGTATAATGGATGTACCTACACAAGAGAGTGTTTGTGCTTAATGAGTTGGTTCCAGAGTTAGGTAGTATTAGCAAGTGTGTGTTTGTGTGTATATAGAATATGGTGGTTAGAGTGTCAGTTGGTGCCAGGTTGGGGTTTACCCTCTGTGAGCAAAGGAATAGAGAGAGAGAGAAAGAGAGAGTGTAGTATTGTTCAAGGAATGTTCTGCAATTGGGGTTTGGGATTGATGAGAAGGTATTAGTGTTAGTATCAGTTAATTGATTAGAGTTAGAGATATGTTTTGATGTTAGAGAGCTAGATGTATGTTCAGAGCAAATTGGTATATCATATATTAGTCAAGGGGGTTAGGTACTAGTATTAGAGCTAAGATAATATAAGTGTAGATACTAAGTTATTACCAAATTTGTGATAGCTTATAATTACTAACTAGTATGGGTGGATACCTTAGTATTAATGACTAGTATAGCTAAATATTGAAGGTATTGACTTAGAAACCTAGGTATTACCTAGTATAGCTAATATAAGCTAGTGTTATCTAGTTAGTGACCTAGTTTGACTACTATAGACTAGTGTGACCTAGAAGTGACCTAGAAAATCATGTTTTGACTCATTTTAGCATTTGATCACTTATTTAGACCCAATTTACATGATATTCATATATAGGGTTGTGTGAAACCAGCTCAGACATCGAGTCATTCCTTTTGCTCAGGACCACAGGCAAGTACATTCTCTGATAGTTTCCATTAATTGATAATTACTATAATACAAGTATTTGGAAATATTTTACTTGATTCCGACACTATGGTTACACAGACTGGTACTATATGGATCCGGTTAGGAGATATCATTCTATTATCGTGTACTACTGATACTCCTTTCGTATGTACTTTATCGTGTGAATCGGGTATTCCTTGTGCTCGTGCTCATTCATGTACATTTATGTTCTTTATGTACTCATATTATATTCGTGTTTGTGATCTGTTGTGATCGGATCCATGAGTATTAGTTGGGGGCGGGGGAAATGCTAGATAGATATGTGATCAAAACCTTGAATAATATTTTATATAATGTAGACAACAGCCAATCATATGTGATTTTGTTATTGATCGTGTTACTTGTAGACAACAACAAATTATACTGTACATATGATTGTGTTATATCCATGATAAGTTGATCTTGATAACCCAAGACGATCACATACCTAACTGGTATTTCAAACACTTAGTGTAGTTATAGTTTTTCTCTATATTCTAGTTCATTGTCTTTATTCGATTTCATCATGATCAGCTTATACCATATTGTACTAGTTTACCTGTTTCTTTCCACCATACTTTGACATGTTGTTTATTGCCTCTCATCTTGTATTATATTCTCTATTTCTATTTATAGTTTTTATCAATTAACTTGGAACTTCTATTGGGTTGTACTCACTCCTTCCTGACTAGATATATTTTTCAGATGATTGGCTAGAGGCGATGCGTCTCACCTATTATGATCCACAGGATGGCGAGGCCGTAGAGCATGTTGAGTAGTATCACTAGTTGGAAATGTTTAGACATTTTATTATGAGATTGTATTTGAATCTAGTTAGACTTTATGACATGTATTGTTATTTAAGACCATTATGTTGTGATTAGAGTTGGACTTGGACTTGTGATGTATTTGTGACTCTTTATTTTATTTTTTATTCCTTATCGTGACATTATCTCCCTTTAGTTTTTATTGTGATTGTATATCGATTATAATTGAACCATTATATTGTCCTCCAATTGGAGTTGAGATATTATTATCAGGTACCATTATATATTGTGCGAGATATTTAGATAGTATTATTGATCTAGACAGCATTTATCCCCGATGCTGTGGCGTATGCTGGACATACCCACATAATCGTGCCCCTACACTGGGTGGGGGTCATGACACCAAGTCAGAATGCTTACAAACTCGACATACGCAACATGCTCACTCCCCTAAAATGGTGCTCTGAAAAAAGTCATTTATGTGCTTGAGCACAAATAACAGCTTCACTTCCATGCGCGTAATCGACCACAACGCATGTTCTAGATGCGGCATCTCAGAAAGGCAGCCATATCCATACGGGGAGCAGTCGTGCATGGCCTTACAATGCAAGCTCCTGGTGAACGTCGTGAGATGGTTACATCCAAGTGCATAATGAAAGGTTCTTTCCATCCGCACATCTTCATGCCAGAGCCAGTCGACAAATGGCATGTGCATCGGCGGTGGAGTTATCACATGCGCATATTCTAGATGGTCACCCATCCATGCAACAGATTATACGTATTTTTTCGTATATCCAAATGCAAGCACGAGATGCGCCACCCTCTTCTCAGTGATTGGAAAAGAAAGTCGAAGGCATACCCCCTACCTTCGGTTGAGTCGAGCCCTAGAGGGTGGTGGATCATCAACTATCACTACCACATTCTAAAAATAGGGATATTTTTGACTTTTTATATATTATTAATATTGTGTGTAGTTATTTTAAATAATTGCATTATATGTGTATTTATATTATATTATATACAGTGTTCTAATGTTTGAGTTAGTAGACTGACCTAGAAGCCCACTAGATGGACCCCTGACCGAAATATAGGATTATGATTTTAATTTGTATTATTTAGGATTAAATTATTTGAGGTTGTAATTAATTATCGTAATTTTATTTAATTGTTACACCATACCGTTGTTGTAATATTCGGAGCCCAGCCTTAGCCCATAATTTCCAACAAGTTATTGTATTCTAGACTTGACACGCCAACTTAAACGCTGGACTTTTCTGTCACTCAAAATCATAATCCTTTGTGCTCTAATTTAATTGTACAACTTCCCGTGTCCGAAATCTATTATTTAATCGCGTGTCGCGCACATGTGTCGTTGTCATCAATTTTGAGACATCAACTTAATCCGTTTAGCCGGACAAATTAAAGGGTCCAAGACTGACACCAAGCCTACACCTCCCATGACCTTTGTGTAATTGATAATTATGCTCTCTTGTACTTCATTTTAGTCGTACAATATTCGTCGTAGATGTTGTTATTTAATTCCAATAAATTTGACTTTTACATCATTGTGCGTTCCAATCGAAATTGGAGACACAATCTCTATTTATTTTGAGCAACCCAAATTAGGGTAATATTCTGTTCTGAGTCTTCTTCATTCATGACACTTCTGTCCCACTTAATTTTAGTCCCATGTACTTCTAATTAATTTTAGAACACCACTTACATTTATTTAATTAAATTGGGGATACCAACTTTGACTAATCCCATTTTTAACCCCAACTTAACCCAATCCCTTATTCATTAAACCCATACAAAACACACAACACCCCCTCACCCTACAAAACATCAAACACCAATTCTCCCACCAAGTTTTTATCATTTTATGTATCTGTGCAAATACCCAAAATTAAGGGGCTTATTTGCAAATATTGTATTATGTGTCATCACCCCATTGGGTCAAACCAAATGGAGAAACCCTAACCCATTGACTAGTCAACCTCACTCCTCTCTCCTTCCTTTGTATGAATAATTCCCTCATGTTAAATCTGAGCCACCCATTCAAAATGGGACTCATTATCACCACACACTCTACATCACACATCCCTATTTAATGTCTCCTCACACCCTTCCCAAGAGCAGGCCCTAATCCCCAATATTGGGAAACCCTCCTTCTCTCTCCTCCCTCCTCACGAAAACCGAAGCCTCCTTTCTTCTTCCCTTTTTCCTCTTCTTCTTCTTTACTCCACTTCTCCTTCTTCATTAATCCGGCCACATCAACACCTTCACCACTTCCCCTTCGGCCAAGCATTCCCTCCGGCGGCCCACATCTCCACCCGAGCCCGCAGCTTCTTCCCCCACCGAGCCCCCTCTCTGCAACTCCTTCCCCGGCTGCTACTGAACCATTCACCTCCAGCCAACCTCCCTACTACGGCAGACAACCCCGGCAACTCCTCCTTCTCCCTCCAGCATCACCGGCAGTCCCCCACGACCCCATCACCATCGAGCAACTGCCCGACGGCCCTACTCCGGCAACCACCACCTGAACCAACCGTGCCTCCACCGCCATCACAACCTCCTTCCCCGGCCATCTGCCCCGACATCAATCCGTCTGTACGCCACCACCACTTCACGCTGTAACCTCCCCACCGGTCATATCCTGACCTTCCCGTTCCTCCATGCATCCCATCCATCCCCTCCGGCCTCCAGACGACCGAGCCACCTCCAGTCTCCAGCCGACCCTCCCTCCAGCCTTACCGTCGACCATCACCCGACCACTCCACCACTCCCTTAACTCGTCTCCTCCTCACAGACCGTCCGGCCACCCCGCTCCTCCTCCAGTCACCGTTCACCACCAGCACCACCACCCCGTACCACTACCCCGTAACATCAGCACCACCACTCTTCACCATCATCATCGTCTTCGTCGTCGTCGTCGTCGTCATCGTCGTCATCTTTGTCATCATCATCATCACCTTCGTCGTCGTCGTCGTCGTCGTCATCAACATCGTGGACACCGTCGTCATCGTCGACCTCGTGCACGTATACAGGTTCGCGTTCTTCCCCTTGCGTACACGTACGCGTATATGTATTTTGAGGGTGTATGTATTAGTACGTATTAGTGTATGTATGTAGTATATATATTTAATATGTATGATTGGTATATATACACATATACATATATATAGTATATTTCTCAAATTAGTATATATATATATATACATATATAGTATATGTTTAGTATATATGTATTTGATATATATATATATACATATATATATATATATATATATGTAGCTTATGTATTCAATGGTATATGTTAGTATGTATATATTGGTATATATATATACATATATACATGTATATAGTATATGTATTCAATTGGTATATATATATATATATATATATATATATATATAATATATATATATATATATATATATATATATATATATACATATTATATGTATATTAATCACTTGGTGTATGTATATATATATATTCAGTACTTGTATTCTTTGGTATACATATAATTTTTGGTTGTTATATATATACAAATATATGGTATGTATATATATTATAAGTAATTAAATATATTGTTAATTATGACTACAATATGTACATGCTGTATGACCCCTAGGTATAGCAGCAGATATCCCGTAGTTGCACATGATCTTGTAACCCTGAGTATTGTGAGTTGACTGCCTTATGTACATTGACGTACTGGCAAGACCGTATCATTGGCTGTCTGTTATGCACAGCAACTACAGACTTGACAACCATAGTATAGTCTCTGAGTTTATTGTGTTTTATGTGTGTTAGTGTAATGTCTGATGCAATATTGTATTATATGATATTTCTATAGGACTGTTGGATTATTCTGTGAGACTTCAGGAGCAGGACATTGGTATTGCCAGCTAAGGAGCCCTGGCAAGTATATTCTCTGATAGTTTCTTATTTATGATATCCTCTATGTTTATTGTATCTAGTATAAATATCCATATTTCTCGATACGATGGTTACACGGATTGGTATATCTGGATCTCGTCATGAGATGTTATTCCGGGGAGACTTGCTACCTTCCTAGAGAATCCCGTATTATAGCATACCATGGTTGGATCTACTATCCAGTCGGGGTGGAGAGTATTTTAGTGTAGATATGTGATCATACCCTTCATGTACAAGTCTCGTTCACATGTTAGTGTTGGTCATACACCGTACGTATGATTAGCTAGGCTCGTACTCGTGTACAAGTTCCCAAGCCGATCACATGTTAAAGCTAGTACTTACACACTTAGTCATAGTATTCTTGTTCATTGACATATTGTTCCTTCCCGCATTTATTTACAGTATTTCCTTTATTGTATATCTCTCATACATATATATGCATCTTGTATATTTCCATCTATTTTCTGCTACATAGTTTATATCATTGATATAGAACTGCTGTTAGAGATGTACTTTGCTCCATCCTGACTTGAAATATTTTTCCAGACTACGTCTTAGAGGACTGGTGTCCGATATTTTATGGACCACAGGGAGAGTAGCTGCCGACTTGGACCTTGTAGCCAGGTGTGATTCCGGGAGGTCTAGCCGGGATCAATAGTTATTTAGTTAGTTTCTATTAGCAGTTTATTGTACCAAATTT
Organism: Iris macrosiphon; assembly: GCA_036927795.1. Classification (NCBI taxonomy): domain Eukaryota; kingdom Viridiplantae; phylum Streptophyta; class Magnoliopsida; order Asparagales; family Iridaceae; genus Iris; species Iris macrosiphon. Next base: position 114,051,793 of record JAYESA010000018.1, read on the forward strand.
GTCTCTGGCATACTTTGTTGAGACTTGGATATTATTATTGAGTTAGATTATTTCTATCTAGACTTGTGTTGCATTTTGGTTTATTTATTTCTTCGATATCTTATCGTGTTTTAGCTATGTGATTGAGTATTGTTCATATTATATTGTGATATCTATGACTCCTTATGGAGTTGGATGCTCGTATAAGAATTATTAGATAGCATTGTGACCTAGACAGCACTCTACCGCCGATGCTGCGGCGTAGGCTGGACGTACCCACGCACTCGTGTCCCAAAGTCCGGGTGCGGATCGTGACACATTTTTAGTGGCGGCCCATGCAGGTCAGACTTTACAAGTTATGCGATATCGTGGTAGTGCGACAACTTAGTTGTACTACTAAGTGCCTACGATAGGATCTAGGATATAGCATACTAGGATGAGAGTGGATACTCAATCACAACTAGGAATATTTCCAATATATCTGTCTTGTTATCCTTATTCCTTCTGAATATTGCTTCCTTTCGAATTTTACTGTCCTTCCTTGATGATATCGTATCTATTGCATAAATTTATTCTTTTCGATCTGTCTTCAGGATGCCGCGAAGACAAGATCTATGAGAGTGGGAGCATCAGCTTTAGAGGGGTCTGCCACCTCTCCACCTGACGGACAGACATCTAGAGTTCCTCCTCTCCCACCTGTTCAGAGGATTGCCCCAGCTATGACAGAGAACCTTCCTCCTTCATCGACTCTGATTTCCGGAGGTGTGCCCATTGACGGGGCATAAATGTTTACTTTGATCCAGGGCATGGTAGATGCCAAGAGAGTGACAGCAAAAGCTCAGCGAGTTCAAGCTGAGACTCAGAGATTGCCGGCAGAGGCACACCAAGCGCAAACTGAACTTATGAGAGAGAGCCTGGAGAACGCTCACCAGATGGCACTACAGGCAATTGAGAGAGTTGCCCAGCAGCAGCCGAGGACATTTCAGTATAACTACCAGTAGTACCAGGCACCGGTTCGTGTTCAGCAGGATCAGCAGACTTGTTATTATTGTAAGAAGCCAGGTCATCTTAGGAAGAACTGTAGAGCGAGGCTAGGACTTTATTTTCACTGTGGCGCTGCGGGACATCAAGTGAGGGATTGTCTTCTAGCCCCTTATCTTCCCGGCCAGCGAGCAGCTCCAAATTATAGAGATCCAGTTAGGCTACCTGTGAAACCGCAGATTGCTCAGCACCGCGGAGGAAGCCACCCCAGCAGCACGGAGCATTTGCGATGATGGTCGAGGAGACCGATACTGCAGGTAATGTGTTAGCAGGTTCTGTTCTTTCCTTTTCTCTTGTTCCATCTTCGTCTGTTTGATTGATTGATTTCTTAGTACCGTAGTTTAAACCAATAATTCTCTTGCTAAAATGTAGTTAGTAATACACCCTGACAGAGACTACAATACCATGACAAAACAAACCATAACCATGCATGTTTCCTCTTGATTGTATGTTGTATGACTGTAGGTAGAATTTTCTTAGACCATAATTATTGGTGTTGACCGTAGTAAAGATTAATAAAGAGGTTATGACTTGACAAAGAGAGAAAATGTGCCTTAAATTTTGAGAATAAGCATTAATTTAAATAAAGAGTTGAGAATTCAATATTGCAGAATTGACGATTTTGTTAGATCAGTAATTTTTATGAAGATTGTGGTATGATTGAATGTCATTAATATTTGAGGAATTTAAGAGGGTTATCATTATATTTATTGGACTGCAAGTTATGAACTTATATTTGAATATTGTATTGAAGATTTCATAAGTATTACATAGTTGAGTATTATGTAGAAAAAAAATTGAGGAATAAGATCACTAATGGATTAGTGTCGAATTCAAAATTTTGGGATAAGGATTTAAATTTATGAATACGCATCGATTGGACTCAAATTAGAGGAGTAAGATGATTAATGGATTAGTATTTTTAGATAAGATTTCTTAATTTTATAAATCTGCATTGAGTAAATTTAAATTAGAAGATTGGATATTAAATTTTGAGTATTTAGATATGAACTTAAAATTTTGGAGGAGATTGTGATAAGAATGGAATTTGATTATTAATTTTAAAGATTTGCAGGAATATGGTACTTATAGAATTTTGAAAGTTTTATGAAATAAAAATATGGATTTACTTTATGATTATATGGCTTGATGAATTTAAATTTTGATGGAAAATAATATAACGAATAAATATAACTGTTGAGGATCTTAAATTTCGAGGACGAAATTATTTTAAGGAGGGTAGACTTGTCACTACCACATTCAAAAAATAGGGATATTTTTGAATTTTTATATATTATTAATATTATGTGTAGTTATTTTAAATAATTGCATGATATGTGTATTTATATTATGTTATATACAGTGTTCTAATGTTTGAGTTAGTAGACTAGACCTAGAAGCCCACTAGATGGACCCCTGACCGAAATATAGGATTATGATTTTAATTTGTATTATTTAGGATTAAATTATTTGAGGTTGTAATTAATTACCGTAATTTTATTTAATTGTTACATCCTACCGTTGTTACAATATTCGGAGCCCAGCCTTAGCCCATAATTTCCAACAAGTTATTGCATTCTAGACTTGACACGCCAACTTAGGCGCTGGACTTTTCCGTCACTCAAAATCATAATCCTTTGTGCTCTAATTTAATTGCACAACTTCCCGTGTCCGAAATCCATTATTTAATCCCGTGTCGCGCACATGTGTCGTTGTCATCAATTTTGAGACATCAACTCAATCCGTTTAGCCGGACAAATTTAAGGGTCCAAGACTGACACCAAGCCTACACCTCTCATGACCTTTGTGTAACTGATAATTATGCTCTCTTATACTTTATTTTAGTCGCACAATATTCGTCGCAGACATTATTATTTAATTCCAATAAATTTGACTTTTGCATCGTTGTGTGTTCCAATCGAAATTGGAGACACAATCTCGATCCATTTTGAGCAACCCGAATTAGGATAATATTCTGTTCTGAGTCTTCTTCATTCATGACACTTCTGTCCCACTTAATTTTAGCCCCATGTACTTCTAATTAATTTTAGAACACCACTTACGTTTATTTAATTAAATTGGGGATACCAACTTTGACTAATCCTATTTTTAATCCCAACTTAACCCAATCCCTTATTCATTAAACCCATGCAAAACACACAACATCCCCTCACCCTACAAAACATCAAACACCAATTCCCCCACCAATTTTTTATCATTTTATGTGTATGTGCAAATACCCAAATTTAAGGGACTTATTTGCAAATATTGCATTAGGTGTCATCACCCCATTGGTTCAAACCAAATGGAGAAACCCTAACCCATTGACTAGTCAACCTCACTCCTCTCTCCCTCCTATGTATGAATAATTCTCTCATGTTAAATCTGAGCCACCCATTCAAAATGGGACTCATCATCACCACATACTCTACATCACACATTCCTATTTAATGTCTCCTCACACCCTTCCCAAGAGCAGGCCCTAATCCCCAAACTTGGGAAACCCCCCTTCTCTCTCCTCCCTCCTAACGAAAACCGAAGCCTCCTTTCTTCTTCCTTTTTTCTTCTTCTTCTTCTTCACTCCACTTCTCCTTCTTCATTAATTCGGCCACATCAACACCTTCACCACTTCCCCCTCCGGCAAAGCATCCCCTCTGGCGGCCCACATCTCCACCGGAGCCCGCAGCTTCTTCCCCCACCGAGCCCCCTCTCTGCAACTCCTTCCCCGGCTGCTACTAAACCATTCACCTCCAACCAACCTCCCTACTCCGGCAGACAACCCCGGCCACTCCTTCTCCCTCCAGCATCACCCGCAGTCCCCCACGACCCCATCACCATCGAGCAACCGCCCGGCGGCCCCTACTCTGGCAACCACAACCTGAACCAACCGTGCCTCCACCGCCATCACAACCTCCTTCCCCGGCCATCTGCCCCGACATCAATCCCGTCTGTATGCCACCACCACTTCACGCTTCAACCTCCCCACCGGCCATATCCCGACCTTCCCGTTCCTCCCTACATCCCATCCATCCCCTCAGGCCTCCAGACGACCGAACCACCTCCAGTCTCCAGTCGACCCTCCCTCAAGCCTCACCGTCGACCATCACCCGACCACTCCACCACTCCCTCAACTTGTCTCCCCCTCACAGACCGTCCGGCCACCCCGCTCCTCCTCCAGTCACCGTTCACCACCATCACCACCACCCCGTATCACCACCCCGTACCACCAGCACCACCACTCTTTACCATCATCATCGTCTTCGTCGTCGTTGTCATCATCGTCGCCATCGTCGTCATCTTCGTCATCATCATCGTCACCTTCGTCGTTGTCATCGTCGTCATCAACATCATGGACACCGTCGTCATTGTCGACCTCGTGCACGTACACAGGTTCGCGTTCTTCTCCTTGCGTACGCGTATAAGTATTTTGAGGGTGTATGTATTAGTGTATGTATGTAGTATATATATTTAATATGTATGACTGGTATATATACACATATACATATATATAGTATATTTCTCAAATTAGTATATATATACATATATAATATATGTTTAGTATATACGTATTTGATATATATATATATATATATATATATATATATATATATATATATATATATATATATATATATATATATATATATATATATATATATATATATATATATATATATATATATATATATAGCATATGTATTCAATGGTATATGTTAGTATGTATGTATTGGTATATATATATATATACATATATACATATATATAGTATATGTATTCAATTGGTACATATATATATATATATATATATATATATATATATATATATATATATATATATATATATATATATATATATATATATATATATATATAGTATATGTATATTAATGACTTGGTGTATGTATATATATATTCAATACATGTATTCTTTGGTATACATATAATTTTTGGTTGTTATATATATACAAATATATGGTATGTATATATATGTTATATATTATAAGTAATTAAATATATTATTAATTATGACTGTAATATGTACATGTTGTATGACTCCTAGGTATAGCTGTGGATATCCCGTAGTTGCACATGACCTTGTAACCCTGAGTATTATGAGTTGACTGCCTTATGTACATTGACGTACTGGCGAGACCGTATTATTGACTATCTGTTATACACAGCAACTACAGACGTGACAACCCTAGTTAGTCTTTGAGTTCATTATGTTTTGTGTGTGTCAGTATAATGTCTAATACAATATTGTATTATATGATATATCTATAGTACTGTTGGATTATTCTGTGAGACTTCAGGAGCAGGACATTGGTATTGCCAGCTAAGGACCTGTCACGACCCGATCCCAATAATCTGGGTCCAGTCGGATCATGCCCAGCCTGCACCGTTGTGAGACGGCGGCAGTAAGCTGTATCAATCCGTAGTAACACACAGACATCCAGAATACATGAAGGAAATTCAATTTTTTATTATTGCTAAGTCTGAGAGAGAAATTCATTTACAATCAAAGATCAAACAAAACATGGTCCAGGGTTATTACTTCAACCCTGATTATTACAATTTGGAAATGAAAGGGGAACAACTAAACATCGGCCTCCTGGCTAGGTTCCGCTAGGGCATCAGTACTCTGGTCCGGACCATAAAAGGTATCATACTCATCATCGTCACCGCAATCACCTAAAATTGTTAATCTCCAGTCAGGAGGGAGCAAGAACATATATCCAATTCCAGCATCTTAACGATAATTAAAATGATGCAATGAGATAGTTTTGAACAATATTTATAATTTTGTATGCAACAAATATGAAACAAGAATAGTAAAAGTCGATGAAGCAATGATGACAAGCTACAATCACTAAAGTGTTTTGAGAAAGGTAGCATCCCGTGGCCGGTCTGGGTTGGAGGCAATCTGTGTTCGCGTGAACACGGTGCGGCGTCAGTCCAGTGAGGTTGGACTTCAGCTATCCACAATGAGGCAATAAGGGGGCTTTGACCACGGGTGCTAACTTTTACTCCCCAGTTCCCAAGGCAATAGTCAATGAGTCAATGAGTCAATCAATCAGTCAATCAGTCGGTTCCGTGAAATCAAGTGTCGTCCCAATATTTCTATATGACATGCAACATATTTAATTACAACTAAAATACCAGTTTTGAATTATATGAAACTTGCCTGGAGTTGGTTTGGTGACGCGAGTGAGAAGTCGCGACGGTCTTAACCTTAGTTACAGGGACCTACAATTATTAATAATCTGATTTTAGAATAAAACAAAGGGTTTTAATCTGTCTTGATTAGTTAACTAAGTTAATGATTTAAATCCAACGATCGATTAAAAATAATAATTTGTAATAGTCATTTCGTAAAACAAAAACCCTTTTTAGTAATAATAAAACTTATTTATTTTATCGTAGAAAATATTATATTTTTATTTTACGGTAAAATGTCGTTTTGTTTCTAATAAGAAAAATAGGAAAGTACGATTAAAATAACATAATATCGTTTGTTTTTAGCAATTAATTTATAAGAGAAATAATATTTTGGAAAACATATTATATTTTGAATACTGAAAATCATTTCAGAATTATATATTAAATAATTACTAATTAGTATTTTAAATACTAAAAATCATTTCAGAAATTATCTATTAAGTAATTACTAATTAGTATTTAAATACTGAAAACTATTTCAGAAATTACCTATTAAATAATTACTAATTACGTAATATTTTACTAAGGTTTTTATTTTCTTAGATATATAATTAATATACGTATTGAGGATCGTTGCATTAAATCGTTAATTAATTAACCAAAACCAACAAATCATTACATTAACCAATTACTATCAAATTCTAAGCTATCCCGGGATTGACAGAGCTTTATTCTGTCAGTCCCGGTCGGACAGGGTAGCGGTTTGGAAAGGACAGAGCATTCTGAAAGGGGCACCTACCGGGGAGCTGATGGAGGAGCACCGAGGGGAGGCCTCGGACTCGGGATCGGGGTATTTCGTGTCCGACACGCGGTTCTGTGTCCGTATCGTGTCCGACACGACGCTGCTACTGTGTCCACTGCACAGTGAAGGGGCTAGGGTTAGGTCTGGGAGCTGCGGCGGCCGGCCGGAGGCTGAGGCGGCGCTGGCTGGCCGGGGACGGCGGCACGGCGGCGGAGGGAGGTCGGGGTCGACGTCGCCGGTGCTCGGGATGCGGGCGGCGCCGGCAGCGGGTTGCTGGAAGTGGCTCGGGCAGCGGGTCTGAGAGGAGAAGGCTGGTGGTCGCCGGGGCAGCGGAGGGGCCGTGCTGGGCGGCCGGGGCGAGTCGACGGCGGGTCTGGGAGGCCTCGCGCGGTGCAGGAGGCGGTCGGGATCGGTGGACGGGCTCGCCGGAGTTCGTCGTCTAGGGTTAGGTTTTAGTTTTGGGGGGAAAGAAAGGAGGCGGTGATGGGTGGATATAAAGGGGTTTGGCTGGGGCGAGGCCGGGCGTCGTGGCCGCGGGATCCGGAGAGGCGCGGTCGACGTGGGGGCGGTTAGCCGAAAATCGCGGCGGCCGGCGAATTTCCGGGGTCGTGGGCGACTGGGTAGGGGTGACAGCGGTCCGGGTCGGGTCGGGCGCGGATCCGGGTGAGCGGACCCGCCCGACCCGCTAAGCACAGGGGATGGGCTGGGCTCGCTGCACTGGGCTCGGCCCACTGGGCCGGGCCGGGCCCGAGGAAAAATAAAAAAAAAACAATTAATAATAGTAATAATAATAATAATAATAATAAATATAATAAATTTTAATTAATTAATTAATTAATTTAGAAAATAGTTTTTAGGCTTTTAAAAATAGGTCTGATGCCCAATAAAATCCCAGAAAATTACCCTAAGTCTGGTTTCCTATTTTACACCCAAAAATGTTATTTTCATGATATTTTAATACTATTTATTAACAATTAAAAATCCTTTATTAATTGAAAACCTTGATTTTAGTTACAGAAAATTCTCGAAAAATTCCAGAAAATCGGAAAGATTCCAAGATTTAAAAATTTGAAAAATTCAGGGGTTTACAACCTACCCAACTTATAGAAATTTCGTCCTCGAAATTTACTACAATTGAAGGGAGAACAAAGGTAGACATGCCTTAAAACAGATGAGGGTACTTCTGCCTCATCTCAGCCTCTCGTTCCCAGGTGGATTCGCCTGGGGAGTGGTGGAGCCACTGAACTTTGACCAGTGGAATCACGGTGTTCCGCAACTGCTTTTCCATACGGTCTATGATCCTTACTGGCTGCTCTGGTACTGTAAGACTTGGTCCAATCTCCAACTCTGAATGATCCAGGATGTGGCTCGGGTCCGGAATGTAACGCCTCAGCTGCGATACATGGAAGACGTTGTGTACGCCTTCAAGATTAGGTGGTAACGCCACTCTGTATGCCACCTCTCCAACTCTGCTCACTATCTCGAATGGACCAATATACCTGGGACTAAGTTTCCCAGCTCTGCCAAAACGGATAGTTCCTCTGGTGGGGGAGATCTTGACGAAGACACTATCACCTGCTTCGAACTCCACAAGTCGGCGACGGCTGTCCGCCCAATGTTTCTGACGATCTTGAGCCACCCGAAGTCTGTCTCTGATCACCTTGACTTTTTCAGCCGCATCTGTAATCATCTCAGGTCCCAGCATGACTCGTTCTCCTACGTCGTCCCAAGCCAAGGGAGTGCGGCAACGACGTCCATACAGAGCCTCAAAAGGAGTCATGCCGATGCTGGCCTGGTAGCTGTTGTTGTAAGCAAACTCTACCAAGTGTAGGTGGTCCTCCCATGATCCTCCAAAATCCAGGACGCAAGATCTCAGCATATCCTCTAACGTCTGGATGGTTCTCTCTGACTGTCCGTCAGTCTGTGGGTGATATACAGTGCTGAACTTCAGTTGGGTCCCCAGACTCTCTTGCAAACTCTTCCAGAAGTGAGAAGTAAAGCGGCTGTCTCGGTCTGATACAATGCTCACAGGAACTCCATGTATCCGGACGATTTGCCTCATGTATAGGGCAGCTAGCTTCTCGGTGGATAAACCAACCTTGAAGGGAATGAAGTGGGCAGACTTAGTCAATCTGTCTACGATCACCCAAATAGCGTCCTTCCCTCCTTGGGATCGAGGCAATCCTGACACAAAATCCATAGTGATGTGCTCCCATTTCCATTCTGGAATGGGCAGCGGCTGAAGAAGTCCTGCTGGTCTCTGTCTATCTGCTTTCACCTGCTGGCAGATCAAGCATCTGCCAACGAATTTTGAGACATCCCTTTTCATTCCATACCACCATACGTGCTCCCGTATATCTCGGTACATCTTATTTGCTCCAGGGTGGATGGAATACTGTGAGCGATGCGCTTCCTGCATCAGCTGTTCTCTCAATTCACCAGTAGGTACACAAAGTCTGGTGCCATTCCTCAGTGTTCCGTCGTCTGAAATAGAGAATCCCTCCAGTGTGCCAGCTAACACTTGGTCCCTGAGCTTGCACAATGCTCCGTCCTCGAATTGAGTCGCCTTGATTTTGTCTATCAAGCTAGACTGCACTTGCAAATGCATCATGGGGAAGTCAACGCCGGGTACTATTGCTTCCCGTCCAAGCTTCTTCATTTCCTCTGCAGGCAATACGAGTTCTAAACCCAGCTTCTCCATGTCCTCCAGTAGGTACCGATCTGTCGTCAAGAACATCGCCATCGGATATCGACTAAGTGCGTCGGCGACCACATTAGCCTTTCCGGGATGGTACTGCAGGCTGATATCAAAGTCCTTCATGAGCTCCAACCATCGTCTCTGACGCATGTTGAGCTCCTTCTGGGTAAAGACATACTTGAGACTTTTGTGATCCGTGTATATCTCTACTCTTTCGTCGTACAGGTAGTGCTTCCACAGCTTCAAGGCGAAGATGACTGCTGCTAGCTCCAGGTCATGCGTCGGGTAGTTCTTCTCATGAGTCCGTAATTGCCGGGAAGCATAAGCAATTACCTTTCCATGTTGCTGGAGCACACATCCTAATCCTTTGCCGGAAGCGTCGCTATAAATTGAGAATCCTCCCGATCCTGAGGGTAGCGACAAGATCGGTGCTGTTGTTAGCCTTCTCTTCAGTTCTTCAAATGACGCCTGGCACGCTTCGGTCCACACGAACTCTTCATTCTTCCTGGTTAGCTTGGTCATGGGCTCAGCAATCTTTGCAAAGTCCTTCACGAATTTCCTGTAATATCCAGCTAAGCCCAAGAAGCTTCTGATCTCTGCAACTGAACTGGGGGTATTCCATGTCTCCACGGCAGCTATCTTCTTGGGGTCCACTGATATGCCTTTTCCTGTGACAACGTGGCCGAGAAAGTCCACCTTGTCTAAGAAGAACTCACACTTGGACAGTTTTCCATATAGCTTCTCCTTTCTGAGGGTTTCCAAAACTATCCTCAAATGCTGCTCGTGTTCTTCCTTGGTCTTCGAATAGATCAGAATGTCGTCAATGAAGACAACGACAAACTGGTCCAGGTATTTGTGGAAGACCTTGTTCATGAGATTCATGAACACTGCTGGGGCATTTGTAAGACCAAAGGGCATGACCAAGAATTCAAATTGTCCATACTTGGTGTTGAATGCCGTCTTTGGAATGTCTTCCTTCCTCACCTTGATTTGATGGTAACCCGATCTGAGGTCTATCTTCGAGAAAATCTTAGCTCCACTCAGCTGGTCGAAGAGGTCGTCGATCCGGGGCAGCGGGTACTTGTTCTTGATAGTGATGTTGTTCAATGCCCGGTAGTCTATGCACATTCTGACTGTCCCATCCTTCTTGGGTACAAACAAGACTGGTGCACCCCAGGATGAGGCACCGGTCCTGATGAATCCTTGCGCCTGAAGCTCGTCAATCTGGTCTTTCATTTCCTTGGACTCCTTGGGATTCACTCGGTAGCAGCGTTGGGAGATTGGTGCTGCGCCAGGTATAAGATCGATCGAGAATTCCACATCTCGATCAGGGGGTAGCCCTGGAAGATTGTCTGGGAAGACGTCTATAAATTCCGCTATGAGAGGATGAGGGGGTCCGGTTTCTTCAGTGATGGATGTGTAAGACACACACTCCACTCCTTCAGGTGCTCGAATCACTTTGAGTTTAGGTCCTCCAGGTGGATCTAGAGTTACGCAGCCTTCTCGACAGTCTATCAGAGCATGATGTTGACTAAGCCAATCCATGCCCAAGACCACGTCATAGTTTGGCAGAGGCATTATTAGGAACTGAGTCTGAAACTCATGTCCTGAGATAGTGACTGGGCAGCTACAAGTCTCACTAATGGGTATTGGTCCTCCACCAGTCATAACCCTACAGATTATCTTACTTATGCCAGTAACTAGATGGTGTGCAGAGATGAAGTTTGCAGATATAAAACTGTGTGATGCTCCAGAATCAAATAATGCTAAGGCAGGGTGCGAATGAAGTAGAATGGAACCTGCGATGACATCTCCTTCCGTCTCGGGTTCAGCTTCTGGCTCTTCCACAGTCAAGGCAAAAGCTTGCCCGGCTCTGTGCTGGTTGTAGCGCTGCTGCTGGGTAGGCAGTGGACCTCTCTGCTGTCCAGCTCCAGTTTTGTTGTATGCTGTGGGGCAGTCCTTTACTTGATGGGTGGCAGATCCACAAGCAAGGCAGTGTCCCAATTTCTTCCGGCAGATCTCGACGGTATGACCTGGCCTTTTGCAGTAGACGCAGTTGACCGCCTTTGGTTGGTTGTACTGATGCGCTTTGTTGGCCGCTGCTGGCTGTTGTTGCTGGGACTGCTGGGGATAGGAGGGCCTATTGTTGTTGTTGCTGTGCCTCTTGTTGTTGCCCTGATAGTTGTTGCTTGACCCTGGATGCTCCCTCTTGGATCGAGCAGGTGAACTGGCCTCTACATCTTGGGCCACCTTCAACATCTTGTCATAAGTCTTCGCACCGTTAGCAGCTACTAAGGTGCGGATCTCTTCACGTAGTCCGTGCCGGAACTTCTTAGCACGTTCCACAGGGTTGTCCACCAGGTGGCTTGCAAACCTGCCAAGCCTGTTGAACTCAGCCGCATATTCTTCAATTGAGCGGTCTCCTTGCTTCAGATCTTGAAACTGTCTTCCCATAGCTTCGAGGGCAGCCTCTGGAAAGAACTTCCGCTTGAACTGCTTCTTGAATAGCCGCCAGGAAATCCCTCCAGCTCGAAATCTTGGCTCGTTGCGGTACCAAATGTTAGCCAAATCTCTCAGCTGGAGTGCTACGGCCTCAACCATGAGGTCGTCTGGGAGTCGAGCGACGCTGAGGAGTCGCTCCATATCATCTAGCCACTCGTCTGCGTAGATGATGCCTTCGGTCCCCTTGAAGGGACGCGGGTCCAACTTCTTAAAGTTTTCCACAGTTCCAACCTTTACCTTGGCAGGCTCCTGTTCTGACCGGGATGTTCCTAGCGCTGCCATGGCTACATTATGGGCGTTCTCCATGCCCTCTCTCATAATCGCGGTCTGCTCGCGATTTGCTTCAGCTTGGGCCCTCTGGGCTTCAAGAACTCCTCGTAGCAGGCCTACGAGTTCAGCGGGGTCCACTGGCACAGGTGGTGCAACAGGAGGAGTCACATCGGCTGGGATCGATGTGGTCCTGGGAGGAATGGGTGGAGCTGCATGCACTACTGAAGTGTAGGCAGCTCGGGGAGCTCTTGCAGCATGGGGGCGATCTGTGAGCTGCAACGGAGAGGGGTCGGACTGAGCTTGATTCGGGGTGTGCTCAGAAGACGAAGCCTCTTCTTCGGCTGGGCCGGAACGGGTTGTCTTCCCTCGTGCCATCTTCTGGAAGGTTTAGGAAGCAAGCATAAGCAAGGTAACCTATGTTCTATAAGCAAGCCAAAATAATTGTACATATGTATAGATAGAAGAATTTGGTCCTATGATGTGACAGTTTGAAATTTTCTCAAGAATTCTAAGTGTTCTAATTGTTTCTAGAGTCTGTTTTCCTAAAGTCATACTAAACCTAAAGTCAAGGCAAGTCGGTTTGTTTGGCTAGCCTAAGTTGACTAGACCAAAGGTTGTAAACTAGACCTGCATAGGCCACTACTGGAAACATGTCACGACCCGATCCCAATAATCTGGGTCCAGTCGGATCATGCCCAGCCTGCACCGTTGTGAGACGGCGGCAGTAAGCTGTATCAATCCGTAGTAACACACAGACATCCAGAATACATGAAGGAAATTCAATTTTTTATTATTGCTAAGTCTGAGAGAGAAATTCATTTACAATCAAAGATCAAACAAAATATGGTCCAGGGTTATTACTTCAACCCTGATTATTACAATTTGGAAATGAAAGGGGAACAACTAAACATCGGCCTCCTGGCTAGGTTCCGCTAGGGCATCAGTACTCTGGTCCGGACCATAAAAGGTATCATACTCATCATCGTCACCGCAATCACCTAAAATTGTTAATCTCCAGTCAGGAGGGAGCAAGAACATATATCCAATTCCAGCATCTTAACGATAATTAAAATGATGCAATGAGATAGTTTTGAACAATATTTATAATTTTGTATGCAACAAATATGAAACAAGAATAGTAAAAGTCGATGAAGCAATGATGACAAGCTACAATCACTAAAGTGTTTTGAGAAAGGTAGCATCCCGTGGCCGGTCTGGGTTGGAGGCAATCTGTGTTCGCGTGAACACGGTGCGGCGTCAGTCCAGTGAGGTTGGACTTCAGCTATCCACAATGAGGCAATAAGGGGGCTTTGACCACGGGTGCTAACTTTTACTCCCCAGTTCCCAAGGCAATAGTCAATGAGTCAATGAGTCAATCAATCAGTCAATCAGTCGGTTCCGTGAAATCAAGTGTCGTCCCAATATTTCTATATGACATGCAACATATTTAATTACAACTAAAATACCAGTTTTGAATTATATGAAACTTGCCTGGAGTTGGTTTGGTGACGCGAGTGAGAAGTCGCGACGGTCTTAACCTTAGTTACAGGGACCTACAATTATTAATAATCTGATTTTAGAATAAAACAAAGGGTTTTAATCTGTCTTGATTAGTTAACTAAGTTAATGATTTAAATCCAACGATCGATTAAAAATAATAATTTGTAATAGTCATTTCGTAAAACAAAAACCCTTTTTAGTAATAATAAAACTTATTTATTTTATCGTAGAAAATATTATATTTTTATTTTACGGTAAAATGTCGTTTTGTTTCTAATAAGAAAAATAGGAAAGTACGATTAAAATAACATAATATCGTTTATTTTTAGCAATTAATTTATAAGAGAAATAATATTTTGGAAAACATATTATATTTTGAATACTGAAAATCATTTCAGAATTATATATTAAATAATTACTAATTAGTATTTTAAATACTAAAAATCATTTCAGAAATTATCTATTAAGTAATTACTAATTAGTATTTAAATACTGAAAACTATTTCAGAAATTACCTATTAAATAATTACTAATTACGTAATATTTTACTAAGGTTTTTATTTTCTTAGATATATAATTAATATACGTATTGAGGATCGTTGCATTAAATCGTTAATTAATTAACCAAAACCAACAAATCATTACATTAACCAATTACTATCAAATTCTAAGCTATCCCGGGATTGACAGAGCTTTATTCTGTCAGTCCCGGTCGGACAGGGTAGCGGTTTGGAAAGGACAGAGCATTCTGAAAGGGGCACCTACCGGGGAGCTGATGGAGGAGCACCGAGGGGAGGCCTCGGACTCGGGATCGGGGTATTTCGCGTCCGACACGCGGTTCTGTGTCCGTATCGTGTCCGACACGACGCTACTACTGTGTCCACTGCACAGTGAAGGGGCTAGGGTTAGGTCTGGGAGCTGCGGCGGCCGGCCGGAGGCTGAGGCGGCGCTGGCTGGCCGGGGACGGCGGCACGGCGGCGGAGGGAGGTCGGGGTCGACGTCGCCGGTGCTCGGGATGCGGGCGGCGCCGGCAGCGGGTTGCTGGAAGTGGCTCGGGCAGCGGGTCTGAGAGGAGAAGGCTGGTGGTCGCCGGGGCAGCGGAGGGGCCGTGCTGGGCGGCCGGGGCGAGTCGACGGCGGGTCTGGGAGGCCTCGCGCGGTGCAGGAGGCGGTCGGGATCGGTGGACGGGCTCGCCGGAGTTCGTCGTCTAGGGTTAGGTTTTAGTTTTGGGGGGAAAGAAAGGAGGCGGTGATGGGTGGATATAAAGGGGTTTGGCTGGGGCGAGGCCGGGCGTCGTGGCCGCGGGATCCGGAGAGGCGCGGTCGACGTGGGGGCGGTTAGCCGAAAATCGCGGCGGCCGGCGGATTTCCGGGGTCGTGGGCGACTGGGTAGGGGTGACAGCGGTCCGGGTCGGGTCGGGCGCGGATCCGGGTGAGCGGACCCGCCCGACCCGCTAAGCACAGGGGATGGGCTGGGCTCGCTGCACTGGGCTCGGCCCACTGGGCCGGGCCGGGCCCGAGGAAAAATAAAAAAAAAACAATTAATAATAGTAATAATAATAATAATAATAATAAATATAATAAATTTTAATTAATTAATTAATTAATTTAGAAAATAGTTTTTAGGCTTTTAAAAATAGGTCTGATGCCCAATAAAATCCCAGAAAATTACCCTAAGTCTGGTTTCCTATTTTACACCCAAAAATGTTATTTTCATGATATTTTAATACTATTTATTAACAATTAAAAATCCTTTATTAATTGAAAACCTTGATTTTAGTTACAGAAAATTCCCGAAAAATTCCAGAAAATCGGAAAGATTCCAAGATTTAAAAATTTGAAAAATTCAGGGGTTTACAGGACCCCAGGCTAGTACATTCTCTGATAGTTTCTTATTTATGATATCCCTATGGGAAAGGCAGGCGAATGCCGTTGCACGGTGATCCCTACTGTCAACGAACTCTTTTTGGGTTAGGGTATACCACTTCCTTTGCAACTTCTGAGTCAAGTGAGAATATCTTTTCCTCTTCTCAAGATGGCTCATCGTCCTCCGGCTCATATGCTGATCTCGAACGAGCATCATCAGTAAATATGGTAGTGATAGATTCTCTCGAAGCAGACGAACAAGAATCTGAACCGTTTAAAAATGATTCCGGAGCACAGCAAATGGATACACAATGGGAACTCAGGTTCGAACAGAGAGAACCTCCCACTGAAGATAAAGTTATCCAAGTTGATGTTGGGGATAAAATTTTACCAAAACCGATATTTATCAGTAACAATCTTTTCAAAGAAGAAAAGGAAGAAATGACCCATCTGATAAAAGAATATATCGATGTCTTTGCGTGGAATTATGAGGATATGCCAAGTCTTGATCCAAAAGTGGCTACTTATAAGCTCAACATATTGCCTAATTCAAAGCCTGTAAAGCAGCACCAACGCCGGTTCCGCCCAGATATGATGGATGCCATTGAAGCTGAAATTAAGAAGTTGATAGCCTGCGGGTTCATCCGGGAAGAACAACATCCTGACTGGGTCGCCAATGTCGTCCCAGTCATGAAGAAAAATAGAAAAGTGCGTATTTGCATCGATTTCCGAGATCTGAATACAGCCTGTCCTAAGGATGAGTTCTCTCTTCCCATTACAGACGTCATGATCGATAATACGTACGATTTTGAGCGCATGTGTCATGACCCGCATCCAAATTTTGGGGCACGAGAGCGTGGGTACGTCCAGCCTATGTCGCAGCATCGGCGGTAGAATGCTGTCTAGGTCATAATACTATCTAATCATTCTCTCACGAATATCTAACTCCATAAGGAGACACAGATATCACAATATAATATGGAATACTCAATCACATAAACTAGAGCACGATAAGATATCGAAAAAAACAAATAAAATACAAGACAAGTCTAAACGACAAGATAACCATACCTGCAATCAATAACATCCAATCTCTAAGTATACTGGAAAATAAGTCCTCTAAGTCATAGTCTGGAAAAATATTTTCAGTCAGGATGGAACAAAGTATACCTCTAATAACAATTCCAGTTAATTGATAAGGACTATAAAATAATAAATAGATGATGCTATATACTAAGAGAAGACAATGAATAAATGCAATGGTAAAATAAAGAGACAGGCAATATAGGCAAATGTGGTACAGTCAGTGCATATATAAAATGAAGAGAAGAACTACAATATCATATACGGGTTATGTAGTATATGAACAGAAATAGAGAACTGTATCTATTCTAAGTGTTTGAAACCGTAGTTTTGAAATGTGATCGGCTTGGGAACTTGTTCGGTGACTACATGGCCTGGCTAATCATACGTGAGGTGTATGATTAACACTATTAATGTCTACACTTGTATGATAGGGATTTGATCACATCTTTCACTAGCAATTTCCCCACCCCCAACTAGTACTGTGGATCCAATCATGACACGTCACAATACACGATCAATGTCCAATATATCATGTACAATGTCTAATATCAATGTCTAATGTCAATGTCGTGTACAATGTCGATACGTTAACCAATGTAATATCTCATGACTAAAGATCCAATCTATATACTAGTCCGTGTAGCACAGTGTCAAGAATCAGATGTAATATTTCTAAATACTTGAATTATAGAAATTATCAAATAACAAAAATTATCAGAGAATGTACTCGTCTGTGGTCCTTAGCTGGTATGAATCAGAGTCCAAGTCACAGTCCAAATAGCCTATGTATTACAAATTTACCATGTCAAAAGATAATTTATTTTAATTTATTTAATTCTAGAATAATTACTCTAAAATCCTATTTTAATCTTATTATTCTGATTTTTAGGTTAATTCCTAAATTTTGTCCAAAGGAACTAAATTTTATCAACTCGAGACTCATGGCACGCAAATCGAGGCAATTTGTTGACCAAAAAGTCAACCATTACAAACTCCACTTTCATGCATGATTTCCTGTAGATTTCAGCATAAAAAACATGTTATAATTTATGGCTCATCCAAATTCTAATTCGTTTGGGAATTATGGCACATACAAATTTTGTATTGTGCACCGATGGTTAAATTCTAACCTAGAAGTTCTACAGAATTAACAGTATATAAATATTTCGAATTAAATTTTTTGAAAAACATATATCAATTATCTCGACATTAGATTTTCGAAACTTCAAACGGTTCATGATTTTGATTCCTGGTTCTCCCAAAATTGCGAAAACATTGAGACGCGTTTATTTTTGGATATGCTGTGTTCTACGAATTTTTTAGAATTTAATACTCATAATTTCGTAAAAAAATTTATATAATCAGAAATCTAATCTCAATATTGTTCTAACATAAGAAACTAGGCCTCGTTTGGAGTCCGGAGCTATTCGCAATGGCTTCTGGAAGATAAAGGAACCCTAGATGGCAATTCTCCAAAATCTCACTCTCTAAAATAATGGGATAATTAGGGTTATTATATTATATATATATATAGATGTACATGCGGCTGAATGTATATTTATAGGCTGACACATGTCAGAATCTGATTGGATGATTTTATTTATATTATTTATTTTTGATTTGCCTTTATCAAAACATTATTTAAGTCATTTTAAATCTAAATAACTCAAAATAAACATTAAAAATAATCATAAAAATCTGGAAAAATTACAAAAAATATATTTTGAACCCAAAAACTCTATAAAAATATTTGGGACAATTTTATATTCGTAAGTTTCCTACTATAATTAGGAGAAGCTCTAAAAATTACTTTTAAATATTTAAATAAAAATAAATATTAAATATATTCCAAAAATTCTGAAATAATTTCAGAAAATATATAATAATATTATAAACACTAAAAAATTTATGTGGGTCCATTCTATATATTTGGGTTTCCACAATAAATTCTAGAACTCCTAAAAATTTAGTTATTAGTCTAAATAACTCCCAATAAATACTAAAAATATTCAAAAAATTCTAGAAAATATATTTTAGTATTTATAACCTAAAATAAAATTTTGGGATATTTTTAGTTATATTTTCCCCTAAAATAAATTATTGAAAGTCCTAGAAAAATAGGGTTACTAGTTTTTAATTAACTAAAAATTATGAAAAAATCCCAGTAGCCCAAAATTAACCTAATAACAATATTTAAGCACGAATTTCAGGATACAGAGGTTACAAGTCTACCCACCTTAAAAAAAATTCGTCCTCGAAATTTAAAATCCTCAATTATTATTATTATTATTATTATTTTGACCATCAAAATTTAAATTCATCAAACCGTATAATCATGAAGTAAATCCATATTATTATTTCACGGTCTTCAAAATTCTATAAATATTATATTCCTAAAAATCCTCAAATTTAAAATTAAATTCCATTCGTATCATAATCTCCTCAAAAAAAAATTAAGTAAATTGCTAAATACAAAATTTATTATCCAATCCTTCAATTGAAATCCAATCAATGCGTATTTTAAAAATCTTATCCCAAAATTTGAATTCAAACACTAATCCATTTGTGTTCTTATTCCTCGATTTTTTTCGACATAATACTCAACGATGTAATACTTATGAAACCTCCAACACAATATTCAAAATATAAGTTCATAACTTGCAGTCCAATAAATATAATGATAACCTTCTTAATTTTCTCAAAATTTTATGACAAATTCAATTATTTCATAATCTTCATAAAATTTAATGTTTTAACAATATCGTCAATTCTGCCATATTAAATTCCCAACTCTTTATTTAATTTAATATTTCTCCTCGAAATTTAAGGCACCTTGTCTCTCATTGTCAAGTCATAACCTCTTCATTAACTCTTTGCTATGGTCAACACCAATAATTACGGTCTAAGAAAATTCTACCTACAGTACCAATACTAACTATAATGGCACCTATTATAGAACTATTGCTACAAGGTACTACGCTACGGGTTAACTCTAGATTGATGCCTACTGCTCACATGTCCAACTAAGAAATACTTACAAACTCACAAGTCATACTCAGTCAACACTAATACAAGACACAGACATAATTGTAAGTCACCCATTATCACACTAACAAGGAATCCTAATGGAAAGAAACTCTAGGAGGAACTGGACTGAGGAACTGAAGGTATTCCTACTGCTAGTAAAGAAAAGAAGCGATGGAACAAAGTCCTGTAATAACAGGAGTGGATAAGTATTGAGATGATACTTTAAGAACAAATTTAAGATACAACCTGATAATCATACACGTCTGTCCAAAATTATGACACTTAGAATCCTCGTCACGCCAGTAAGCATAGCTGCGATGAACGATAGATTCCATAACTTAGGTATGCAACTCTATAATCATGTCGTCTAGAATTCTCGCTGTGCCGACTAGTATAGCTGCGAGAAATTCTAAATTTCATAACTAAGATATAAACATCTGAAGTCAGGTACCTACATTTTTGACACGCCAGCTAATATGGCTGCGATAAATTCTAGGCTCCATAACCAAAGTAGACATTTTACCTTTCTCACTGTCCTCATCAACATATGTTATCAGATAATACCGTAAATTTTAGTCCGTAAAATTTATCTCGATAAGAATCAAACTCAACAACGACACTAAGAATTAAATTTAGTAACTGATCAACAAGAATCAAATTTAATAACAACAAGTGAGAACCGACGGAACAAGGAAAAAAGATTTTAATTAGAAATTATAATAAGATTCTCAAGGGTCGTCCAAGGAATCTCTCAAAAATTAGTGATTGAGTATCCTCTCTCATCCTAGTATCCTATATCCTATATCCCATCACAGGCACACAGTAGTATAACTAAGATGTCGTACTACCACGACATCGCACAACTTGCAAAGTCTGACCTGCATGGGCCGCCACTAAAAATGTGTCACGACCCACACCCGGATTTTGGGGCACGAGAGCGTGGGTACGTCCAGCCTACGCCGCAGTATCGGCGGTAGAACGTTGTCTAGGTCATAATACTATCTAATCATTCTCTCACGAATATCCAACTCCATAAGGAGACACAGATATCACATATAATATGGAATACTCAATCATATAAACTAGAGCACGATGAGATATCGAAGAAAATAAATGAAATACAAGACAAGTCTAAACGACAAGATAACCATACCTGCAATCAATAACATCCAATCTCCAAGTATACTGAAAAATAAGTCCTCTAAGTCATAGTCTGGAAAAATATTTCCAGTCAGGATGGAACGAAGTACACCTCTAATAACAGTTCCAGTTAATTGATAAGGACTATAAAACAATAAATAGATGATGCTATATACTAAGGGAAGACAATGAATAAATGCAATGGTAAAATAAAGAGACAGACAATATAGACGAATGTGGTACAGTCAGTGCATATATGAAATAAAGAGAAGAACTACAATATCATATACGGGTTATGTAGTATATGAACAAAAATAGAGAACTGTATCTATTCTAAGTGTTTAAAATCGTAGTTTCGAAATGTGATCGGCTTGGAAACTTGTTCGGTGACTACATGGCCTGGCTAATCATACATGAGGTGTATGATTAACACTATTAATGTCTACACTTGTATGATAGGGATTTGATCACATCTCTCACTAGCAATTTCCTCGCCCCCAACTAGTACTGTGGATCCAATCATGACACGTCATGATACACGATCAATGTCCAATATATCATGTACAATGTCTAATATCAATGTCTAATGTCAATGTCGTGTATAATGTCGATACGTTAACCAATGTAATATCTCATGACTAAAGATCCAATCTATATACTAGTCCGTGTAGCACAGTGTCAAGAATCAGATGTAACATTTCTAAATACTTGAATTATAGAAATTATCAAATAACGAAAATTATCAGAGAATGTACTCGTCTGTGGTCCTTAGCTGGTATGAATCAGAGTCCAAGTCACAGTCCAAATAGCCTATGTATTACAAATTTACCATGTCAAAAGATAATTTATTTTAATTTATTTAATTCTGGAATAATTACTCTAAAATCCTATTTTAATCTTATTATTCTGATTTTTAGGTTAATTCCTAAATTTTGTCCAAAGGAACTAAATTTTATCAATTCGAGACTCATGGCACGCAAATCGAGGCGAGCTGTTGACCAAAAAGTCAACCATTACAAACTCGACTTTCATGCATAATTTCCTGTAGATTTCAGCATCAAAAACATGTTGGAATTTACGACTCGTCCGAATTCTAATTCGTTTGGGAATTATGGCACATACAAATTTTGTATTGTGCATCGATGGTTAAATTCTAACCTAGGAGTTCTACAGAATTAACAGTATATAAATATTTCGAAATAAATTCTAAGAAAAACATATGTCAATTATCTCAACATTAGATTTCCGAAACTTCAAACGGTTCATGATTCTGATTCCTGGTTCTCCCGGAATCGCGAAAACATTGAGACGCGTCTATTTTCGGACATGCTGTGTTCTACGAATTTTTTAGAATTTAATACTCATAATTTGGAAAAAATTTCTAAAATCAGAAAGCTAACCTCAATATTTTTCTAACGCAAGAAACTAGACCTCATTTGGAGTCCGGAGCTATGCGCAATGGCTTCTGGAAGATGAAGGAACCCTAGATGGCAATTCTCCAAAATCTCTCTCTCTAAAATAATGGGATAATTAGGGTTATTATATTATATATATATATATGTACATGCGGCTGAATGTATATTTATAGGCTGACACATGTCAGAATCTGATTGGATGATTTTATTTATATTATTTATTTTTGATTTGCCTTTATCAAAATATTATTTAAGTCATTTTAAATCTAAATAACTCAAAATAAATATTAAAAATAATCATAAAAATCTGGAAAAATTACAGAAAATATATTTTGAATCCAAAAACTCTAGAAAAATATTTGGGATAAATTTATATTCGTAGGTTTCCTACTATAATTAGGAGAATCTCTAAAAATTAGTTTTAAATATTTAAATAAAAATAAATATTAAATATATTCCAAAAATTCTGAAATAATTCCAGAAAATATATAATAATATTATAAACACTAAAAAATTTATTTATGTCCATTCTATATAGCTGGTCTTGCACAATAAATTCTAGAATTCCTAAAAATTTAGTTATTAGTCTAAATAACTCCCAATAAATACTAAAATATTCAAAAAAATTCCAGAAATCTCTAGAAAATATATTTTACTATTTATAATCTAAAATAAAATTTTGAAATATTTTTAGTTATATTTTTCCCTAAAATAAATTATTGAAAGTCCTAAAAAAATAGGGTTACTAGTTTTTAATTAACTAAAAATTATGGAAAAATTTCAATAGCCCAAAATTAACCTAATAACAACATTTAAGCACGAATTTCAGGATACAGAGGTTACAGCATGTCTTTTATGGATGGATTTTCTGGATACAACCAAATCAAGATGCATCCTGAAGACGAGAAGCATACTGCCTTCCGGACACCATTGGGGGTATATTGCTATATGGTCATGTCCTTCGGACTGAAGAATGCCGGGACTACGTACCAACGAGCTATGAGTAACATATTCCATGAGCACTTACGCAAAACAGTAGAATATTACGTAGATGATATTGCTATCAAAAGCTGCCTCAAGGATAATCACATCCAAGACTTGAAGACAGTATTCGAGTTGATGCGCCAACACCAACTCAAAAAGAATCCTACAAAATCCTTTCTTGGTGTATCCAGTTACAAATTCCTGGGATTTATCATTACCGCTAAAGGCATTCAAGTGGACCCTGATAAAGTGGAGGCTATCTTAGAAATATGACCACCCCATAATCTGAGGGAACTCAGGGGATTTTAAGGTCGTATGGCTTATATCAGGAGATTCATATCCAACCTCTCTGGGAGATATCAGCCTTTTTCTCGCCTGATGAAGAAAGGTGTGTCCTTCATATGGGACAAAGCCTGTCAGCAAGCGTTTAACGATATCAAATGCTACCTCACTAATCCTCCAGTTCTGGTGTCTCCTGTCATAGGAAGACCATTTTTGCTGTATGTTCGAGCAATGGATCATTCTTTGGGAGCTCTCCTCGCACAGAAGAATAATGAAGGTTATGAACAGGCTATCTACTATTTAAGCAGGATGATGGTCAGAGCTAAACACCGGTATAATCCAGTAGAAAAAGAATGCTTGGCCCTAATATTCGTTATTCAGAAGACGCGACATTACGTCACAGGCCAAACTATTTATATCATCTCTAGGATCAATCCTCTTTCGGTATTGATGAACAAGCCAAGTGTTCTTAATTCCTGACTCGCGACTTGGGCAATGTTATTAACACCATATGATATGGTGTATGTCCCTCAGAAGTCCATCAAAGGCCAAGCATTGGTTAATTTCTTAGCGGCTCATCCAATTCCGGAAACCTCTAAACTATACGAGAACATTCCCGACGAAGTTGCAGAATATAATTCCGCAATGGAAGGCATTACCTGGCAGCTATTCTTCGATGGTGCCTCCAGGACTGGTCCCAAGGGAAACATGGTTTCAGAAGTAGAAATTATCCTGGTCACTCCGGATAAACTCGTCATCTATCGAGCATATTCTCTTAGCGAACCCTGCTCTAATAATATGGAAGAATATAATGCACTGCTAATCGGGTTACAAGTTGCTAAAGAATTGGATGTCGAATACTTGGAAGCTTTCGGTGATTCTCAGCTGATCGTCAATCAAGTCAGAGGAACATATGAAGTCCGCAATCCAGACCTCATTCCTTATCACCAAGCAACGATCGAGATAGCCATGTCTTTCAAAGGGTTCTTCCTAGAGCATGTGCCTCGATCCTAAAATTTGGAAGCTGATGCCCTGGCCAGCCTAGCTGCAGATCTAGCTATTCCTATAAGAAGGCAGAATTCAGTGATCCTTCTTAACAGAGATTTATTCTGTGTGAAAAATAACTTTCACATAGAATGCAGCTACACTGTGAACACGGATCCTCCTAAGAGAGACTGGAGAAGTCCCTTTATAGATTTTGTGGCATACAGAATCTTACAGAGGATCCTAAAGAAGCAGTATCCATCAAAAGATGATCATTACATTTCTATTTTGATGCGTCTTCACAATGTCTATATCGTCGAACATACGACGGACTGCTATTACGATGTCTCTCCGATGATGATGCACAACGGATTATCCGTGAAGCTCACGACGGTGTATATGGAGCACATCAACCCGGTCCTAAGTTACAGGATCGTATCAGGAGGATGAGCTACTACTGGCCTACTATGATCACAGATACAGTAAAATATGCAAGACAATGCAAGGCCTGTCAAGTTTATGCAGATTTCGTACATCAGCCTTCTGAATATTTACATCCTATGATTACATCCTGACCTTTTGAAGCATGGGGTATGAATATCATTGGTCCTATTCACCCGTCTTCTTCCAGAGGTCATCGGTTCATATTGGCCATCACGGATTATTTCTCCAAATAGGCGGAGGCGATCCCTCTTGCTGAGGTAAAAACATCCAACGTGATCAGCTTCATCAAGCATCATGTCATTTATCGCTTCGGGATACCCCGAAGGATAATTCATGACAATGAACCTCAATTCATCAGCCAAGCGTTTCACCAATTTTGCGATAAAAATCAGATACAAAATATAGCCTCTACGGCATATAATCCTGCTGCTAATGGTTTGGCGGAAGCTTTCAACAAAACTATTATCAAACTCTTGAAAAGTTTGTCTCTTCGAACAAAAGAGATTGGAACGAGAAGCCAGGAGAATGTCTCTGGGCATACCGCACAATGATACGAGCACCGACGGGTTGTAACCTATTCTCATTAGTCTATGGGAGTGAAGCAGTTCTCTCCATTGAAATCCAAATTCTATCACTCAGAATAGCAGTAGCTAATGAGTTGACTCAGGAAAATAATGATTGACTACGGCTTCAAGAGCTAGAAGGATTAGACGAGAAACGCCTTCATGCTCAACAGCGCATTGCATTATACCAAGCACGCATCTCCAGAGCTTTTAATCGAAAAGTGAAAGAGAGAGTGTTCAAAGTTGGCGAGCTAGTTCTAGCTGTGAAAAGGCCAATGATCATTACACATAAGAGTAAGGGTAAATTCTAGCCCAAATGGGAGGGCCTTTATGTGATTGAAATAACGTTTTTAAATGGCGCCTACAGATTAGCTAGCCAAACCTAACGGAGACCTGATAATGGCTCCTATCAACGGCAAATTCCTGAAGAGGTACTATGCTTAATCTTATTTGCTTAATAGAGTATGGTGAAGATCTCATTCTGACAACACTACATACAAAAAAACTAGTTGGATCATATTCTATCATGTCCATATAACCTCTGAATAGATATATCCAGCTGAAGCTTACCGAAAGTATATCACGTCCATATTACCTCTGATATCACATTCACCCTATCCTATCATTTATATTCAAAAATGATGGGTCCAAAGTCAGATGAAGTTTCTTTATTATCTTCGGGAAGAGCAAATTATATAAAGAAGCAAAGAAATACATCATTGGGGAGGAACAGTTAAATCATGAATCTGTCGCGCCAAAGCGGCCATCTTCTCATTCCTGGAGTTCAAGACGTTAGCTCGAGCTTGCTCCAGTCGTACCTCGTTATTGCTCAGGAGGGACAGTTCGGACCGAGCTTGGATAAAACCGGCACAGGCGACTCCTGCACGTGCCAAGTTCTGTTGAGCTATATCCAGTCGGCCATTCACCACATCTAGAGCTTCCAATGACTGGAAAGCCCACTCCTTTGCCTGAGCGAGTTTGGCTTCCAGTTTGCGAACCCTCGTTGCATTCCCTTCATGTTCAGCCTTGCACTTTGTTTGAAGAGGAATAACCTCCTCCAAGACGGCTTTTCCTTCATCCATCTCCTGCTGCTGTGTTTGGATGGATTTATTTAGGCCTTCCATCTGTTCAGCAAGCTGCGCAGTCAGGGATTCATATTCAGCCTAAATCAGCTCATCGACGTTGCCTCGAGATAGCTGTAAATACTCGTTAATGGGTTGTTCTAAACCATTAACTATTTGCTCTAATGCATTAGCTCTTTCAGTGTCACTAAAATTTCTAATCTGCGTTATAGTAAGATTGGAGGACGTCTTCAGAGCCTCGAAGCCTAGATTCTTCTCCAGCACCATCGATATCAGCGTTTTCAAAGTGACGTAGAAAATGCTAGTAAACAGCTCAACTAGCATGGATAAATTCGAGTAGACGCTGGGAGTGGCGGCGATATCGATGAACCCCCTTCCAGGAATGACTGCAGAGGGTGTCGTCACAGTCGTCGCTTCAACAGATGGCGCAACAAAAGTAGAGGCACCAACAACTGTCAAAGTTGTTGGCATGCTTGACAAAGGAGGCACAGTCGAGACAACCGGTTTATCCTCCTCTGATGTTATTTGGACCGGTACTGGCAGAACAACATCCGAGAATGTTGCGGATAAAAGATCGGCAGCTTCAAAACTTGCTCCCTCAACATCTGACGCCGCCACTTCATATGATGGGTCCGTGACAAAATCAAAGGTTGCGTCTATTCCGCCCTCCCCGTAGATGTCTGCACCTGCAAAGAAGACAAGAGAAAGTTAATATCAAATTGATATTAATTTTTCTAAAAGAGGTGTAAAGACAATATTTATCCATGGCCGATGGTATATATGTCGCGTCTGCAGCCAGTACAGCTAAATCATTTCTTAATAATGCTAAACGAGCTATCATACCTGGGGAAGGGGGTGCACCAACTGACACGGACAGGTATTCTTCTAAGTCTTCACCAAGATCCACTCAAGGCTCATCGGGTGGAATCTCGCTAGATATACTCACAGACGCGGCAGGGGTTATTCCCGTTACTGGTCTGGATAAAGGTATATGCAATTTTATTATGCTTGGCTTTGAAGGCGATCTTGTAGCACTACCGGAAGCAGTAGTAGCCGCGATCTCGAGCAAAGAATCTCCGGCACTGCCTGCCGGGACTGTGGAGATTCCCTTTCTAATAAGCGAAGGACCTCTAATCAAAGAATCATCCCCAGCAGGGGAGACGACAGGCTCACTTCTAAGAGCCTCCCTGGTAGAAGCCCTTTTCGGACCTCTGGCAATCCTCTTCTTGCAGGGAGAAGGTTTTTTCAGAGCAGAATCCTTCCTTTTATGGGGGATAACGAGAGGCTCTGCAGGCAAAGCTAGTATGCCTCTCGGTATTATCGTCAAAAATTTGTCTGCCCCAGCGATGTCCTCATTCTCATCCGAGGAAACAGACGGAGCATCCTCCCTGGCAGTAGACCTATGGGAGGGCATCCTAAAACTTCCACACATATCAAAATTGCGATGGAAGGTATTGATGGACGCATAGAAATGCACGTACGAGTGAAGCATACGCAGCTCCATGGAAAGAGAAGTCGCGGGCACCACAAAAGTTGTACCAGTGCAGCTCGTGATGAAATACTGCCACCCTCTGGCTCCATCAATAAGTCCACCTCTGGACTTGAAGCTAGTAATGTTATTTCTCACATACAATTGGTCATACCCAAACTGCCTGGCGAACCGACTGGGCAGATAGGGCTCCAAGAAGCAGTGGTCATTACTTCTGTATAGCAAATGGGAAGGTCTAATGCAGACCAACCAATAGAAGGCTTCAGAAGAAAGAATGGTCCTTCCATGGCCCTCATCCTTAAGTTTCCTCCCCTGTTGATTGATGTGTACGGGAGGAACGATACAGAAGATCTTCCAGCTGTGGGCTACGTTTAATGCCCGTCGACAATCTGTGACGGTCGCCACGTTCCAAGAGAAATTCTTGTAATTCAGCAAGAAATTATTTCCTGAACTACTAGTGGAACCGGGAGACATCACCCGGGCATTGTGAAGGATTAACCATCCCATCAAGTATAGGAATGATAATTCCACCCTGGGAAAGCTTTCACGCTGCGTCTCATCAGCGAGCAGTCCATTAGTAAAGGCCCTCAGGCCTGCCAGTATTCTACATACCATAGTAGGAAGCAGACCAAGTCTTGCTCCAAACACTAAACGTACTGTAGGCCATAAGGTGTTGCGATGGATGTGATCTGCAGACGCTATGCCGGGCACCACCCAGCGACGAAGCCAGACGGAGAGGAAGCCAGCCAATTGAGCTTCCTTCGACAGAGGCTTGCGGCAATGCCTCATATAACTGAAGGCTTTCGTACCTGCAGCATAACCCCCTACCTCTTCGTCAAAAATATGATCTGAATCCCCTGCGTCTTCAATAAGGTCATCGACAGTGTTGGCATTCAGCATGCTTAGGAGGTTCATGGGCCTATCTTGGCTATCTACCACCTTGTCTGGCTTAACATTTCTGGCCTGGTGGAAGAAAAGATAAGTGGCCCATTTGTTGATGTGAGCCAAATCAGAAGGCTCCTTATAAAAAGTGGTGCAGGCAAGATAGTGGCACATCAGCTCCTGATATACGGCCACTGCCCGAGGGTTTGTATCCCTCAATTCCCGGTTTGTAGGGACGTACTCCTCATAAGGAGTGTCCCCCATTGGCAGCTTTAAAATTTCTGCCATCTCATGAAGGGCCAGGCCCAACTCCCCTAGCGGAGTGGCAAAAGTCCCGGTGAGCGAATTGTATCGCTCCATCAAGGCTAGGAACAGGTTGGGGTTGGCAGGCAGCCCAACACTTATAACGCTCACAGCCGCAAACAAGCCTATACTTTCCAGCTCCGTCTGGAAGTGCTTCAGGGCCCAGGCAGTTAAACTGTCCCATCGAAGATTTCTCGGGCTAAGCCATCCATTGGTCCAAGGGTTGACCCTGGGGTACATTCCTCCCGGCCCCATAAAGTTGTTGCAGAAGGTCGACATCTAAACCGGCTGGATCAACGACGTATCCTCGCTCGGGACACTACCCGGCAATAATCCCCTGAAGGGCATAACTGGACCGGAAGGTCTACTCATAAAGGATCCTTGGTTCAATCCTTTGTTAAATGAGATCTTCCCCAGACGGCCGTGAAGATTGGGAGTCAGTACCCACACCATCTTCCGAGGATGAGTGGCGTGAAAGAACGCAGAGATGGGGTAATCCCTAGGCATACTGGGCAGATATATCACCGTGCCCTCAGCAGTAAATACCCAATCCTCCTTCTTGGGCTTGGTCTGGGATTGTTTGTCAATAACATCCCTAAATAAGAAACCAGGTTTCTTATATTCCATCCCGTCTATGTATGTCAGGGGTTCCCCACTGATCATACTCAGCAGCATGCGCTCTCCTTGGGACGATATCAGAATTCCCCTCTCTTCAGGGTAGTTGGCTCCAAAAATGGGGAATGTCACATGCGACAAATCCTCCAGATAATTTGAGCTTAACATCCCGGCAGCAGAGCCCATCACTTCGGCCAATGGAGAGATCTGCAAGTCCACTATAAAATGCAAGAGAATAAGTCAGTTTCTATACCAGACATTACACTCTTGCAGTTTGCTCCAAAGATTATCAGTCTGTGCTTTTACGCCAAGACTATAAAAAAAACTTGAGCTTTTACGCCAGGAATCTATTTTTCCATCGCGTAAAATTTAAGGTTGGCAGCAATTAACAATCTGAGCTTTTATGCTGGATTGACAAAATTTGAATTTTTACGCCGGTATTCATATCCAGCGCATAAAAATTCGAAGATTGCATTAAAACACCAAATCTCGACAGTATGGGTTTTTACGCCAAACTACAAAAATTTGGAGTTCTTACGCCGACACATTAGGAATATGCGCGTAATGATAAAATCCCTCCGTACATCGTCTTCCTCAAAGAGGCTCTCAGTACGAAAGAGGACCTTGCGCGTGCACGTACAACGTGTGCGAAAGATTTTTGTTCTCTCCCGAAGTCTCTACCTGTAATATCCGGAGCACATCTCGACGGCGGAGCGCCGCATTCCGACCGAGGCTCGTTCAGCCTAATGGGAGTTGCTCGCTCTTAAGCAGCAGAGCGGGAAGAGGAAACGGCCTTCTTTCCCTTAGCAGTGGAAGACTATTTTGGGGCCATGGCGATTCTAAGTTTTCAAGAAGAAGACGAAGAAGAAGGGTTCTTGGAAAGTAAGAGTTTTGGGAAGGCAGATAAAAGTTTTCTTTCTCCAGCCCTTGGACTATTTATAGAGTTTGGATAACTCTTCGAATCCCTAACCAAATTCGATATTTAATATTCTGTTATGATTTGGGACCACGTCAGCCTATGATTTAGGAAAGACGGACAGTCAGCGGATTCAAAAAAATTTGCGCAGAGCAGATCTATGATTTTACGCTAAGGAACTTTTTACGCTCAGAGGCTACAAATCTATGGTTTTACGCTCAGAGGCTATAAGTCTACGGTTTTATGCCCGGATGCTTTTATGCTCAGTAGCTTTTACGCTCGAGAGGCTACAAACCTACAACTTTATGTTCAGAGGCTACAAATCTATGATTTCACGCTCGGAAGCTTTTTACGCTCAGAGGCTACAAATCTACGATTCTACGCTCGAAAGCTACAGATGGCCAATTATAAGGGTTTACGCAGAAGATGCTCCTTTTTGGCTATAAAATATTCCAAGTACCTGAAATATACAGAGTTCAGCATTGAACACGACTCTTCTTCTTGGGTTATTTGGAAGTTCATCCAAAGTCCAGTCAGAATACTTTACAAAAGTTCAAGTATGGCTTGGTCGACAGAAATTTTTTGCCCTTTTTTAATGGATTTTTCGGGAAATCATTCTTGAAGATGGTGGTCTGAACAAGAATTCTCCGCATCATAGAAGTGACAGTTCAGAAATTCTATGCTACTCCTCGTCCAAAATAGCATGACAGTTTGGATCTTCAACTTAAATGCTAAGCAGCTTTCTATGCGTCTTCTGTTATGCGTGAAAGATAGGACGAGATCAGATATTCTTTTATCAGAGTCGGCGTAAACATTATTCGGACGTGCCAAAGTTTCACACTACTCAGACTTTCTTACAACAAATATGGCAAATCATCAGATGCGTAAAAGAAGATAATTTTATTAATCATGATTACATATGATGGAAATCCAGTCTACAAAGGGTTTTTCATCTTCATGATTACATACGATAGAAATCCTTTTTCTACAAAGGGTTTCTCATTCTCATTTAAGATTATACCAAGAATCTGTTTTGCCAGATTCTCATATTGGTGGAGATCTTTTTCGTCTTCTACAACAGTTCATCGACTTCCACAATCGATGAACAAGAAAATAATTAATGGCGGGAGGATACACAACTGGGCTTGTGTAAATTATTCAAGCCCATCCTCCATACGCCATGAAAGGCATACCCTAGAAATTGAGTTGGGTGTTCGGAACCCAACTCAATACTGGAAGACAGGGCCAAACTGCCTATCCTCGGCCAGCGCCGTAACGGGAGAAAATACAGCTTGCAAGCTGTGTGATCGAATGCGACCCTTCCTCTCTCCTGGACGAATTGCCATATAAAATTGCTGACTATCCCGAGAAAAGGAAGCTATGATATCCTTCCATGATCCATCGTTGCAGAGGACATTTGCTCGAAGACGCCTCTTTTTACGGCTCCTTACATGCTGGAAGAACATGATCTTCTTCTTCCTCAAATCAACCCGACGAAGCTCGGCAATCATCTCTCTCTTTGAGGTGAAGGAAGTGTGGAAAAATAGGTTAACCCACTCGCCTTTTATAGGCAGAGGAGAACACACCGAATCCCAACAAAACTCCTAAAAATCTGTCGAGAAATCAGCCTCGTGGAACGAGTCAAACTTGATCGTTTTATGCTTCATTCAAAGTGTTTCAAGTTACGAGGAATTTGAAAACTTTGAAGGGGGTCTTGTAGAAGCATAAAAAATACGCTGGGGAATTATACGCGTAAAACCCTCAACATACAGGAAGCCCGCGTAAAATAGAGCTCTAGCATTGGGTGTCATGAAACATGACTCCAGAGCCATCGGCGTATAGCAAAACTTTAACGCTATTCAGCGTAAAGCATAGCTCCAGAATAGCCCGCATCATGCAGTATCTCCAAACTGCTTCGGCGTAAAAATGTTGTTACATCGCCACTTTGGCGTAAAACCTGCTTGCTTTTAATGCAGCGGAAAGTTGTACGAGGATCTCTTCGTATTCCTCGAACGAACCTGTCAGATCAAGCAGTGAACCTGACTCCTGACAAAGAGTACAGCACGACGACCGAGAGGATGGCTGTTATGGTGATTCTGCACAGAGCCCCAAACTGTCGTTTAGTGACACCAACCTTGATATAAGATGTCATCTACGCATCCAAGGGATACGCTGCCTGTTTTGTATTGGCATAAGTGAGCTTTTACGCTCAAGAAGAGACAAAACCAACTGCCACGTCAAAAGCTGTCCTTCGTACAGAGCTCAAGGCACGTCTCTGCAGTTAATGCGCGTGATAGGGGCAGATCTCTCCATTTAATGTACGAGATTTGGTTCTACTTTCAAAGACTGGTTGAGCTATAATTAGGACTAAAACGTCCATATCACCATCCCCGCACATTACGCCAACCAGGCTATCTTCATCTATAAGGAGCACTCCGTGTGCTATCTCCTTGAAATACGCCGACTCGGGCTACATTTGCAAAGCATCACTCTTTACGCAGAACTTGGCTTCCATGCCAATATGACAACCACTTGGCTTCTACGCCAACCTGACAACTATTCGGCTTCCACGCCTATTTTGGCTTCTATGCCAACATGACAGATATTCGGCTTCTATGCCAATATGACATCTACTTGGCTTCTACGCCAACAGAACAGCTATTTGGCTTTTACGCCAACGAGATAGTTATTTGGCCTTTATGCCAACCACCTCTACGCAAGGGGCAGTTATCTACGTGGCTTGCATGTCATGATCTTCGACGAGCAGTTATACGCATTACCTCATAATGGGACACGCATCACACGCCGATTCAAAAGATCATTCATACGTGGGTAGCAGTTATTATAACTGCCGCATAAAAGGTGCAGTTCTCTTGTTCGGCTTCTACGCCGACGGTAGCTGAACTCTATAAATAGAGACCTCCATCCACGGAGGTCGGGGGTCAGAGGTTGAAGAGTTTTAAAAAAAAAGAGTATATCCAGAGAGTATTGATTGACTACTTTAGCAACGAGAGTTCAACCCCTCCTGCAGTCTTTGAAGCTTCTTGTTTCGTCTTCTACAATACTTCTTCATCATCGTGTGGTCCAAGGGACAAAGTGATCGACCGTAGATCAGACTCCTATAGCAATATTTTCCTAGAATCAAACTTTTGTACTTAACATCCTCGTATAGGATTAATTGTACTTCTTTTTCTTGTTTGTAAACCAAAAAAAGGGTTTCGTATAAACCTAGTTTCATTTCTTTCGTTTATTATCAAACAGTGATTCAGCAGCAGCCACAGAGGAAGATACAATAGGCTTTTCTTTGCAACTATTGCAAGAAGCCAGGCCATTCATGGGATGTCTGCAAGAAGTGCCTGAAGGTATATCTGTTTTATGGATCGACAACACATCAGATGAGGGAGTGTCCCACTGCACCTCCTATAAGTGGAGCACCAGCTCAGAGGGGTCCGGTTAGGCCAACTGTGGCCCAGCAGCAGAGGGGACCAACACTCCCTACTCAACAGTAGTAATTTGCCCAGCGTCAACAAAGGGAAGCACCTCTACAGGGCAGGATTTTTGCTATGACGGTCGAGGAGACTGATGCTACTAGTGGTGTTATAATAGGTACAAGTTATTAGATTTATTTACAACTATTGATTGTTTGATTTTTAAGCATCTTATATATCAATAGTAATATTTAAGCATAGTTAGTAATAAAACTCTTTATAGAGGTTGCAAGATCATGACAAGTGAAGATTTTAACTATGTACGATTAATAATAGAAGAATTGTTTTGAAAACAAAACCGTATACACGAATGTTGAGGATAGAATTTCCTAGATCATGAGAATTTTGAGGATTACAACTCTAAAGAGAAATTGGATAAAATTGTTGAGGTTAATCATTGTCAGAAGAAATAACATTTCGGATCAAAACATTGATGTTAGAAATTAAAAGATTTAATTGAGTAAAATAATTTTTGAAACAAAGGATGCAGAATAAGAACTTGTGATTTGAGGGAAAGAAAACATTGGTCATTAGTAAGTGGTGCAATTAAAGGTGGTTTTGAGGACTAACAAGGTAATGAATGACGATGATTGATCTTGAGAATCTTATTCTTAGTAAATTTAGTGATAAGTGAGAAGGATATATTTGAGGATTTAAATTTTGATGGAACTAAGATCATGGTGAATCTTGAGTTTATGTAGTTTTATAGGTCGAGGGAACTGATTAAATGACTAAGATAAAGATTGATCAATATGGATAATTGATATAAATTTGTGATGGATTTTAGGTTGCAAGGTATATATTTTTAATTGAGTAATTATTATATTGGAGACAATAAGGGGAATTAAAAGGATGAAGATTTACTTTTATAATATTTTACTAAAGTAGTCTGGGTATCTACCTAGCTTTATAGATTGAGTGAATTGGTAGCCTATAATATAGAACATATTTGACCCTTAGGTATCACTTGATTTGGACATATAGAATAGATTTTAAGTATCTTAAATATCTAAAAATTGAATTTAAAGAAATTATATTTGGGATAATGAAGTTAGAAGATAAATAAGGAACATTCTAGTGAATGTTTATTGAGTTCGAGAATTTTTTTTCAAGATCAAAGGATTAAACCTAGATAAAACCATAAAGTAAGAGTTATAGAAGTAATAAGAAGCTTATGGTAAAAACGAATGGTGTAATGGAATTGATGAGAGAATTATATACTAGAAAGTCTTGATAAACCAGGATATAGCGAGATTATGAGTTTAAATTAAAAGATAAATTTTAAGAACCTAAGTAAATGAGAGTACTCAATGTTGATGGAGGAAATGAGATTTTGATCAAATATTGATATAGAAATTTGATAATTTTAAGTAGAGTGGTTTTAACTCTGAGTATTGAGATTTGCAGAATAAAAATGATTTGGAAGACACATACTTGATTTATAACTACATTAAATATCGTATCCATCGAGGTTAAGCAACAATAAGGAAATGATTGGGAAGTGAAGTAGTTGAATTGGAACGATGATACTGAAGATCATGAAATAGATGGTAACTGACAAGGAATACGTGATGCGATATACGAGACATAAAATTAGCTTGGGGATATAAACTTAGCGGATAGAAATCTTAAAAATTAATACGATGGATATGGAAACTTGAAATTTAGGTTGAAATTTTGAGAAGATGGACTCTGGAATAGACAAGATTGAAATTAGGTATATATATATATATATATATATATATATATATATATATATATATATATATATATATCTTACAGAGTTTGTAATTAATGATAGATGATAATAAGGTTAACTGAAAATGACAAAGAGGTAAATATTAATGAATAAAGAAGAGTGAACTTCCAAGGAGTTTCATGATTATAAATGTTAAGATCGAGAGATTGGGTGGATATGATAGAGATGAATGTATCAAGGACTATGTAATAATTTATACTGGAAGTTTCAGGATTTGTTTAAAGAGAAAATCAAGATTTTAAGGAACATGATAGATAGGATATATCCACTTAGGAGAGGGATGATGATATGCATGAGCGATACCATTATCTTTTTGAACTGTGAGGTATCTTTCTTTACTTCTCGTGCATGTTCTATCTTTTAATTTCGAGGACAAAATTATTTTAAGCGAGGCAAATTTGTAACCACCTCAAATCATGATTAAGGGTATTTTTCAATTTATTCTTATTGCTAATAATAGTAGTTATATTAAATTTATTGGTTTAGTTTAGAATTAATTATATTCTCAAGTTATGGATAGAACATTCATTCCGAACTAATTAGATTTCCTCTCTAACCAATTAATTCATTTTCTATTAGATCTAGAATTTGAATGAATTGAGTGGAGTGGCAAACTTATAATTTTGTACCAACAAACAACCCAATAGGTGGCTGACCCCTTCTACCCACTATTTTATTTTATTTTTCCCACCAAAACTTATTCTTCTTTCCCAATCTTCTTCTCCACTAAATTTCAAATTTTAATTTCCACTTCCAACCACCCAAACCAACTCAATTCACCCTCATTCATATTCCAATGGAGAGTTAGAGTCTTGGAGAATAAAAGAAAGCTTGAAGAGAAGCTTAAGCTAGGAGGATTGTCACGACCCGCACCCGATATAGGGGCACGAGTAGTGAACAACGCCCAGCCTACGCTGCAGCATTGACGGTAGAATATTGTTTGGGTAAACTATCTATCTAGCAATCAAGATATAAATATGTCACTAATATAATATGAATACTCAATCACATATCTATAAGATGGAACAATCGCACAAATAAGATAAAAGAACTGAAGAGTCACAATACAGCTCATAAGACAAATAATATCCAATGAGTCATATCAAAGAAATACTAATAACTGAGCTGGAGATAAATCCAGTACAAAAGAGTCTAACTACTGTTCTACGAGTCCTGGATCATCTGTCTCAGTCGGGATGAGACCCTCCTGAGCCAAGGTCTCTGGCTCTAAGCCTACAATGTCTTGAGGCCCGTAGTGAGTGGGGTACCACTCCTCAGTGTCATCTGAGAAAAATATATCCAGTCAGAAAAGGAGCAAAGTACATCTCTAACAGCAGTTCTAATAAATAATATAAACTATGTAATAGTAAATAGAGCCAATATACAAGATGTAATATAAAGGTACAAGAGATATGCAATAAAGGAATACTGAAAATAAATACAAGAATGAGCATCATAGGAATGAACAAGAAATACTACTACTAAGTGAGTGAGTACCAGCTTAACATATCATCGGCTTGGGAACTTGCACAAGGATAATGGCCTGGTTAATCATACGTGCGATGTATAATTAACACTATTCAAGGAACAAGACATGCACAAGGAGGGTATGATCATATATCTATACTACATACTCTCCGCCCCCGACTGGTATAGTAGATCCAACCATAGTACATTATGACACAAGATTCCACAAGAAGGGCATTACACTTCTCATGAACCTATGTCTGTATTTGTACAAGAAGAACAAGGAAACAAGGCTTGCACAAGATACACCGTAAATACCAAAGAATAATATCTCATGACGAGATCCGGATATACCAATCCGTGTAACCATCGTATCAAGAAATCAAGGGTATCTACACTAAATATAAGAGACATAGAGGATATCATAAATGAGAAACTATCAGAGAATGTACTTGCCTGAAATCTGGTGAACAATATCAAAGATGTCTGGTACAGTGTCTCGAAGACCTAAATAGGGAATATTACATCAATATAAGATTTTGAAATAAAAATAAGTTAAACTAGTCAACTTCTAGGTCATAAAGCCATTTCTAAGTCAAACAGTCAAACTAGGTCAACTCTAGGTCAAACTAGTTATTTTTAGGTTGTATGAGTCTATCTCTAGGATATTGGGTCCGTACACTATGTAACTAGGCTATACTAGCTATACTAGGATACTAGAAAACCAACAAGATACCGTATCATAAGATAAGTAATTTATTAGATATAAAAATATTATAATATATATAAGATAAAATATATATATCACTCCTAGCTAAACTAATGCTAAGTGGATACCTTGAATTTGAACCAAAAACGGTATCGCACCACTTACACTCCCATCTTGATGTGCAAACTCAATACCTTGAGTAAAATCCAATACCTTGACATTACCTTGGTATCACAAGATAATTCAATATCTAACATATAACTACTACCCGTACTCCTCACTATACACTAATATGTTTTTAAACTTATAACAATACTATACTAAACTATATACTAGCATACTACATCGGATATTCAATACCCGTACCCAAGATATCTCAACTCTTATTATCTTGGTGTATCTCAAGGTAATCTAGAAATAATACTAACTAATATTAACTAGTGCTTATATATATATATATATATATATATATATATATATATATATATATATATATATATATATATATATATATATATATATATATATTAACTTACTAACTTATATATAAGCTAGTTAGTTGATATTGATAATCTAGTAAGTTAGTAAGTTAATATATATATATATATATATATATATATATATATATATATATATATATATATATATATATATATTCTAGCTTACTAACTTACTAGATTATTATTATCAAAATAAGCTAACCAAATATATATATATATATATATATATATATATATATATATATATATATATATATATATATATATATATATATATATATTCTACATACTAACTTACTAGCTTATCAAAATAAGCTAACCAACATATATATATATATATATATATATATATATATATATATATATATATATATATATACTAACTTAATAGCTTATCAAATAAGCTAACCAGCTTATTGAAACTGCTGCTGCTTACTGCCGCTGCCACTGCTCTTTCTGCTTCTGCTGCCGCTGTTGCTTTCTGCTTCTGCTGCCGCTGCTTACTGCTGCTGCTTCTGCTTCTGCTTCTGCTGCCGCTTCTGCTAATGCTAGGTCAGTCACTTGCCTCCTTCCCCAAGCTACTATAAAATGTCTAAAATACCCCCTGTGGCTTGTCATGAAGAAAATAATTAAGGAGGGAAGGTTCTAGTCTAATTGGTTTAACTTAATTAATCATCCTCCTAATGATTGGGCTTCTTATTGGACTCAATTCTAACTAGAATTAAATGTTGGTTCATGGATCTATTCTAAACTAGTTAGGTCCACTAACACAAGTCTAAAATAATATACTAACATCTAACAAAAATTAAATAATATAATAAATAAATTTATAACATGCACAATATTTAATTAATTATAAAATAACCAAAATATTCTTTCCTAAAAAATATGGTAGTGACAAGGATCGTGTCCAATTCATCTTCCTTATGTCTAAATTTGTGGATCTTCATTGGAAACTCACTTCCAATAGGTAATTTTGACTTTTTTTTCATAATTTTCATGGTAGAAACCAAAATTGAACCAATAGGAACCCACCAATAGTTAGATCTAACCCTCTAGGTGATAAATTAGGTGGTAGAGAGCCAATTCATAGTAGATCTATATATTTTTATGGTCAATTTGGTATAATTATAAATTTGTGTCTACTAAATGTTTGATACAGATTTCCAAAGAAAATTTTGTGTCCAATTTGTGTTGTGCTTGTGTCCATGTGTTCTAAATATTATATGTAGTATTTCTGTCATGATACATCATGATACGCATAGTTAGATTTTTAATTCCATATGCAATTGTATTATTAAGTGCCAATTAGGAGTTTATGGGCTAAATTACATATGTACTCTTACTTCTAATTGCCAATTATACTATATAAATAGTTTGTGGTATTTTCATTAGGTTTAAGTATCAATTCTATTAAATTGTCATATATATATATATATATATATATATATATATATATATATATATATATATATTCAAGTGGGAATATTGTTGTGTACCACGGTATCACGGGGATGGGTATCAAGTAGGGATTTGAAGTGTCAAATTGCAATGAGTAGCATAGATTGCGTTGAGTATCAATGGAGTTGGTATTTTATTTATGAGTTTTAATACTTGTGAGAGACGTGTACATATGAGATGTGCATGTGTTTGTGTATTTTGGATATCAAATTGGTATGAACATAAGAATTTGGGATGTATTGGTACATGATACAAAAGAGTATCATAGAGGATATGTGTTTTAGGTGTATCAGAATACCAAAGTGTTCCTGCAGTTGGACAACATGCTATAAATAGCAGTATATTTGCAGTCGGTTGAACACTG
The DNA here is from genome assembly GCA_036927795.1 of Iris macrosiphon. Classification (NCBI taxonomy): domain Eukaryota; kingdom Viridiplantae; phylum Streptophyta; class Magnoliopsida; order Asparagales; family Iridaceae; genus Iris; species Iris macrosiphon. The sequence goes on from JAYESA010000018.1 coordinate 114,092,570, forward strand.
CACTGGCAGCAACTCGAGCTAGTTGCAGCAGTAGCAGCAGCTGCTTGGGGCAGTACTGCATGTAGCAGTAGTTGTGGGCATGGTGCAGCAACACCTGCAGGCACAACTTGGCTTGTTATATATATATATATATATATATATATATATATATATATATATATATATATATATATATATATATATATATATATATATATATTCAAGTGGGAATATTGTTGTATACCATGGTATCATGGGGACGGGTATCAAGTAGGGATTTAAAGTGTCAAATTGCAATGAGTAGCATAGCTTGCGTTGAGTATCAATGGAGTTGGTATTTTATTTGCGAGTTTGAATACTTGTGTATAATGAGAGGCATGTGTACTTATGAGATGTGCATGTTTTTATGTATTTTGGATATCAAATTTGTATGGACATGGGGATTTGGGATGTATTAGTGCATGATACAAGGGAGTATCATAGTGGATATGTGTTTTGGGTCTATCAGGATATCTGAGTATTCCTACAGTTGGACAACATGCTGCAAACAACAGTATTTGTGGCCGGTTGAACAGTGCACTGGCAGTAACTCGGGCCAGTTGCAGCTGCTTGGGGCAGCACTGCATGCAGTAGTAGCTGTAGTGTCACCCCCACTTTTCCATATAGGAATAATTTGATAATTTAGCCTAGTTATTTAATTTAGGAATATAATATTAATATTAGTGGGCCCTGTATATTTATTTGATGCTTGTATTAGTTATTTAATTATTAGAGTGATATATTTAATTAGAGCCTTGTAGCATTTAATTTAGTTAGTGGACTAGCCTATTTAATTTGACTTGACATTAGTGGACCTAAATTAAACTTGTCATGACAAATAGTGAGCCAACATTGACTAGGCCCAATGAACCCATCCCACTAATTAACTATGGAGAATTAGTTTAATTATAATTAGTTAGAGACTTCCAAAAATATTCTTTCTTAATTATTCCTCATATTAGCATGAAGGGGCATAGTGGTCGTTGTACATTGCTTGGAAAGGGGGTAATGAGGGGCCGGCCACATATAGGCCCTTCTCTCTTCTCTCATTTGTTCATTCATTCTATATCTCAAATTCTAGGTCCCCAATTTTTATTTTCCCTCCATTGATTTTTTACACAATTCCTCCATCAATTCTTCCCAAATTTATTTTATTCCCTCCTATTCTCATCACTCAAGAAGTTTTGGAGCTTAGAAAAGCAAGGAGCACAGGAAGGAAGAGCATTGGTGAAGAGATCATGTCAGGATCGTGTCCAATTATATTTTCATTTGGAATTCATCTCCCAATTGATAATTTTTGAATTTTCCTCTCATTATAGCTTTTTTAATCATGCATTTGACCCTTAGGAATGACCCTCATGGCATAGGACTACCTATAAGAACAAGTTCTAGGCTATTTGGCTATGTAATATGAGTTCTATGTGATGTTTTATGTCAATTTTGGAGGAATTTCGAGATTGGCACATCATATGTTTGCCAATAGGTCAATTAGACCAAATTGACATGCGTTTGGTGTGTGAGACTAGTGTCGTATCCACAATTGGACACGAATAGGCCGTATCGTGATACGGTGGGATATTTTGTGATACTGGGCTAAATTTTAGGTAAATTGCACTATTCTCTTAAATTCTTAGTGTAGCAAGTTGTATTAATTATTGTGGAGTGTATTTGGTATGTGGAATGATTAACAAGGATTATTTGGGGGTTTTGGCTCTTTATTGGGATGAGTATCATGAGTATCCTAGGTGTGCCTTCAAAGTGTTCAATGAATTGACTACTAGTGAGTGTGTACACCAATATATATATATATATATATATATATATATATATATATATATATATGAGATTATTGTTATCTTGTGTTGGTGATAGTGTTTGGAAGTGCTTAGAGTGTGGGTTGTATCCTTGGTGTGAGGAGTCTGTGGGATGGTGTGTGAGGTAGTAAGAAAAATAAGGGTAGAGCAGCAACAACTGCTTGGTGTATGACATTGATGCATTGCAGTCAGTAAGAGGAAGCGTAGGCAAAGGGGGAAGACCACTCGGGTTCAGGTGCATGTTTCTTCGGTGGCACAAGGTGTACACATTGGTACACCTGTGCACTTGAGAATGTTGAGTGGCAATGAGGTATGAGGAAACTGAACTCAGTGTTCAGGTCAAGTAATATACAGTAATTTGGGAGCTCGGGTACTACAGGATTTAGGTGAGCATGTGAGGTACATGAGAGCATGCACACTAGTGTTGGTGGTTGATGTGGTGTCAAGGAGGGAGTGTGTATTCGGGTATAGATAGAGGTGTGATATGTGCACAGTATACCAGTGTATATGAGGGTGGATGGACATAATGTATGGAAGGCTAAGGTAGCAGTGCAGCGGGATATCTAGGTTGAGGGTCCAAGACTGATCACCGATTCTGGAACCAGTGTGTAGGTTAGAGCAGTAGCAATGGGGGGTTGATATGAGCCATTTGTGTGTGACTGTAGTTGTTATAGTGATATCAGTAACACTGATACACTAGTGACAGTGAGGGAGCTCATGAAGGGAGTGCCCGACTTGGAGTGGCACTGATACATGGAGTATCAGTGCAACGTTAGGGCCATAGGAAGCAGCTGTTGTAGCAGCAAGTTGTGAAGAGTTGGGGATTTGTGTAAGGTAATGTCTGATACCTAGGTATCTGGTGTATATGAGGGTGTTATCCTATGAGTGTCTTATGTGTATGAGGTATCAGGGACCACCTATTTATAGCCGACCAATGTATAATTAAGAGAGGGTGTTATGTTCAGATATTACCTGTTGAGGAGTAGGGGAATCTGAAATGGATGCAAGTGAATTGGAGTTGACTACAAGCATGTACATATGCAGTCTAAACTGCATTGACCAGTGTGTATCATTCATGTGTAAGGCATATGGCAGTGGGTATTAGCAGAGTGAGTGTAGGTCATGTGTTTAGTTGTCAGCAGGGTAGTAGTATCAATAGGAGTGAGGATTGGCAGATTCAAATGCCAAAGTATATGCAGTAGTTGTATCATGACAGCATGGAACAATGTGTGCTAGATTTGGCACTAAGGCTCAGGCAATCTGCAGAAGTGGTGGCAATAGTAGATATGGAGGATAGTGGAAGAGTGTTGTGTGTGTTTGAAGTAGATGATTGTGTACTAGTATGAATTTGGGTATCCAAGTTGGTGTATACTTGTGTATCTTGCAATCGTGTTCCTAACATTAGGACTATTGAGTGTGAGTATCACGAGGAGGAGTTAGTGCCTAGATATGAGTACCAAGATATCACAATACTAATAGGTATCTTAGTGACATGAGAATAACAAGTGAAGTTAGGAAATTAGATAAGCGTCAACTATAAGAGGTATCCTAGAGTGTGGGTAACTTGAGATACAAGTACCAAGGTATTAGAATCTGGGTATTAAGATTAGATAAAGGTTTGAGGCATTAGATACCAATAGAGAATAGAAATAGATACCTGCAAGTGTAATATGGATATAGTTGAGGCATAGATCTTGAGTAGAACCTAGTGTTAGATAAGATACTTGAGTAGTATCATGATACTAATATGTCAATGTGATACTAGGACATCAAGTATGGGTTAAGGTATTAGTGTACTAAATAAGTGTTGTGAATATCATAGTACCTAGGTATCTAGATATAGTTAGTGGATATTGTATATTAAGATATTAGGATACGGGTAAGGTATTGGCTCAAAGCCAAGGTAATTACTTATAGGCCAAGTTATTAATAGGTTTTGTAGGTAATAGAGTAGAATGACTCTAGAAACCAACTCAGAAGCTAGTTTTGGACCCGAATTGGAGTGCTGACCTAGTTTGACTAGTGCGACCTAGTCTTGACCTAGAAAACCATATTTTTGTTCATTAAACTTGTTTATCACTTTGTTACACATGGAATTTCATATATAGGTCACTTTGACTCTAGTCCAGACACAGATTGGGATTGTCAGCCCAAGACTTTAGGCGAGTACATTCTCTGATAGTTTTCATTATTTGATAATTACTATAATGCAAGTATTTAGAAATGTATTACTAGATTTCTGATACATTGGTACACGGATTAGTATACACATAGATCTTCAGTCATGAGATGTTACTTATTGTTTCATTGTGCCTCGTGTTCTCATATGGTTAATAGACAATGTTTAATACTAGACGATATTCAATATTCAAAGTTCAATGTTAAATGTTTAATATTTTACAATGCCTTGAGTACCTTGCAGTATAACATGTCATGGTTGGATCCATTATACCAGTCGAGAAAAGGGAAAGTATTAGCTAGATATGTGATAAAAGCCTAGACAATGTTCAATGTTCAATGTTCAATATTTAAGTAGACAATGTTTATCCAACGTTAAGTGGACAATGTTCAACCCAAGCCGATCACATATCTAACTAATATTTCAAACACTTAGTATAGTTACAGTTCTTCACATATTCTATTTCACTATCTTGTTCTATTTTATTGTAATTAGTGTATATCATATTGCTCTTGTTTACCTGTTTCTTTTGCCATAGTATGATATTTTTCATTGTTTCTCATTTTGTATTATATTCTCTATCTTTTTTATAGTTATTATCAATTAATTGGAACTGCTATTGGGTTGTACTTCGCTCCAATCCTGACTGGATATATTTTTCAGATGACTGGTTAGTGAGGATGTGTCCCACTTACTACGGGCTAGCAGATGGAGTATCACTTGGGGATATAATGCCAAATACTGAGGTCATTTAGATTTTCATATCTTGTAGTAGTTGTTTCTAGTTAGACTTCAGATTGTATTATTATTTTGAGATCTTGAGTTGTGTTTAGATGTTGAGTTAGGCCTGTGATGTATTGAGACTTGTATTTCTTTTTCTTCTATTCGATATTGTTCTTACATCTTCCTTTAGTTTTTATATGTGATTGAGTATTGACTACCCTTTATTATATTATCATATTGCTCCTCCATTTGGAGTTGAGATGGCATGACGGGTATTATATATATTTTGTGTGAGATGTTAGATAGTGTAGAAGACCGAGACAGTGTTCTATCGTCGATATTGTGGCATAGGCTGGACATACCCATGTACTCATGCCCCTATACCGGGTGCGGGTCGTGACATGCGGGCATGGTACAGCAGCACCTGCAGGCTGTCATACCCCAGTACCAGAATACAGAGACAAACATGGCCAGCTACCCCATACAAGGTATTATACGTCGTACGGCGATCACGGCTGTAACTAGACAAGGGGGTACATGCTACAATTAGGTCACTTAGGGTCACACGAACATCTATGTCTCAATCAATCAAACAAGAAACAGTAATCATATATCATATATAATAAAGCATTAAGGCATCCCAAATACTTTCTCAAGATGTTCTGGAGACCAGCTGTATAAAATAAGAAACTGGTGGAATAAAAAAAGTACATGACAGTATTACAGCTACAGAATAATTTATATAGAGTCATGAAAAGGAAACTAAATGTCTAGATATGTCGGCTAACATGTGTCATGGCTAAACGCCCAAAGAGTAAAATGCACAATGACGAACGAGGAATAAGAAAACCCACTCGTTATCCTCGGAGGTCATGTTCATGGTACGAGCCATGAGTCGAGGAAAAGTACGCTGGATCCTCGGATGCTGGCTCGAAACCTGGCTATACAAAACCAGTAGGGTTAGACCCCAAATAGCAAGTACCACAAAGAAAGCACAAAATAAAGAAAAAAAACCCAAAGCAATAAATATATAATATATATAGGTTCTATGTCGTAACTTAGGTCAATGGCATATCCTAGAATAAAGGCCCAACCCTACAACCAAACAAGGACAAGAGTTGAATCTATCACACTATGATAGTCCATTTCCCTAGGCTACTAACAGAATAATACAATCACAACCAAGTCCAATTAATAAAATTGGCCAATCACTTGTACGACTTGTTATTTGTGGAGTCTGAGGTTATCTCAGAATAATGCATAATAGGTATCCTCAGATCACGCCATTGTCGAACATGAGCTAACCGAGCCAATAGATGGTTATGCAGGCACTTTACGAATTGTACATGTTCCCCGTAGGGCCACTGCACTAGATCACGGTATTAGCGATTTCAATGTTCCTATAGTGAAATAGTGGCTCAACATTATTTATAATAGGTGTCACTCTCACATTTTCTAGGAAAGGATATTTTAGTAATTTCATATTTAATTAAATATTGTGCATGATAAATAATTATTTGTTGTATTATTTAATTATTGTTAGATGTTAGTTATTTAATTTGGACTTGTATTAGTGGATCTAACTAGTTAGTTTAGACCCATGGACCAACATGAATTAATTAGTTAGAATTAGCCCAATTAGAAGGCCCATTGTAAAGGAGATGGATTAAATTAATTAAATCATTAGACATTATCCTGGTTAATTAGTTAGCTTTAGCTTTGTTTGATAGTGGTGCTTCCTATAGTTTTATATCTGTTTCTTTTGCTCTGAAGCATGGTTTGGTAGCTGAGTCTTTGCTTAGGACTTGCAAGATCATGACCAGGGAAGGCATTATCCTGGTTAATGATATTTGCAATGATCGGAGAGTTACTCTGGGAGGCCGGGAGTTGAGTGTGTGTCTACTTGTAATGCCACTTTTGAGCTACGATATTGTACTCGGGATGGATTGGTTGAGTAGGCACCGTGCTAGAATAGATTGTAGAGGAGGTAGAGTTTTGTTTGGTCCATCAGGAGAGCCAGAGTTCGAGTTTGCTAGAGGAGCTGCAGAGCAGGGAGAAGGCATTATTTGTGGAGCTATGGTGGAAGACAAGGAGTTACCGCATCCGTTGATAGCAGAGTTCTTGGATGTATTTCCTGAGGAATTGCCAGGTTTGCCGCCATATCGAGATGTTGAATTCTCTATAGACTTGGTGCCAGGTGCAGAAGCAATTTTGCAGCATGCCTATAGAGTAAACAACAATGAGCTGGTCGAGTTGAAGAAGCAGGTAGACGAATTGCAGGATAAGGGATTTATCAGATCGAGTTCTTCACCATGGAGAGCCCTGATATTGTTTGTACCGAAGAAGGATGGGTCGGTGCACATGTGCATTGATTACAGGGCTTTGAATAATCTCACTATCAAAAATAAGTATCCTTTGCCACGGATTGATGATCTGTTTGATCAGTTGAGTGGTGCGAAGGTGTTTTCTAAGATAGACTTGAGATTAGGCTACCATCAGGTGAAGGTGAAGCTGGAGGACATACCGAATACTGCTTTTAGAACTCGGTATGGTCAGTACGAGTTTATGGTGATGTCGTTTGGTTTGATTAATGCACCGGCGGTATTTATGAACTTGATAAACAAAGTGTTCCACCAGTACCTTGACAAGTTCGTGGTGGTATTCATCAACGACATACTCATATACTCGAGGACACCGGAGGAGCATGAGGAGCATTTGAGGATTGTGTTGGATGTGCTGAGGAAGGAGAAGCTGTATGGGAAGTTGGCCAAATATGAGTTTTTCTTGGACAATGTGGAGTTCTTAGGGCATGTTATGACTGGTGATGGTATTTTAGTGGATCCGAAGAAGATCGCAGTAGTGAAATCTTGGAAGACCCCGAGTTCGGTAGCAGAGATCAGGAGTTTCTTGGGATTGGCAGGCTACTACAGGAAGTTTGTGCAAGATTTTCGAGGATTGCTGAGCCGATGACCAGACTCACAAGGAAGGATGTGGAGTTTGTTTAGACGGAGGATTGCCAGGTTGCTTTTGAGGACTTAAAAAAGAGGTTGACATCTTCTCCTATTTTGACGTTGCCATCAGGGTCCGGAGGTTTCACTATTTATAGTGATGCATCGGGGAAAGGTTTGGGTTGTGTTCTTCAGCAGCATGAGAAAGTGATTGCCTATGCATCCAGGCAATTACGTCCTCATGAAAAGAACTATCCTACCCATGATTTGGAGTTGGCAGTAGTTATCTTCGCTCTGAAGTTATAGAAACATTATTTGTACGGAGAGCGTGTGGAGATCTTCACAGACCACAAAAGCTTAAAGTACGTTTTCACGCAGAAGGAGTTGAACATGAGGCAGCGTCGGTGGTTGGAACTGATGAAGGATTTTGATATATCTTTGCAATATCATCCTGGGAAAGCTAATGTAGTTGCCGATGCTTTGAGCAGGTATCCGGTAGCTATGTTCTTGACGCAGGATCGATATTTGTTGGAGGACTTGGAGAGCTTGGGCATTGAGGTGATTGTTCCTGGTTGTGCTATGCAGATGTGGGGATTACAGATACATTCAGATTTGATGGACAGGATCAAGGCAGCACAGTATGAGGATATATCTCTGAGGAGTATCAGAGCTCAAGTGAGAGCAGGATTGGAGGATGATTTTACTATTTTAGAGGATGGATCTTTGAGACATGGAGTTAGATTGTGTGTGCCTAGTGGAGAGCTGTGTGAGGAGGTATTGCAGGAAGCGCATCGCTCTCAGTATTCCATGCATCCAGGTGCCAACAAGATGTATCGGGATATGCGAGAGATAGTGTGGTGGTATGGCATGAAGAGGGAAGTGGCACAGTTTGTATCCAGATGCTTAGTGTACCAGCAGGTGAAAGCCGAAAGGCAGAGGCCAGGAGGTTTACTTCAGCCATTACCCATTCCAGAGTAGAAGTGGTAGCACATTACTATGGATTTTGTGTCCAGACTTCCACGATCTCCAGGGGAAAAGACGTGATTTGGGTCATCGTTGATAGTTTGACCAAGTCGGCCCACTTTTTGCCTTTCAATATGGGTTTGTCTACGGAGAAGCTGGCAGAGATGTATGTGAGGCAGATCGTTAGGATACATGGAGTTCCTGTCAGCATAGTCTCGGATCAGGATAGTTGTTTCACTTCTCATTTCTGGAGGAGTTTGCAGGAGAGTTTGGGCACTCAGCTCAAGTTCAGTACTACATATCATCCTCAGACAGATGGGCAGTCAGAGAGGACTATTCAGACTCTCGAGAATATTTTGCGCACTTGTGTACTAGATTTTGGGGGTTCTTGGGAGGACCATCTCCATTTGGTAGAGTTTGCTTACAACAACAGTTACCAGGCTAGTATAGAGATGTCACCTTTTGAAGCTTTGTACGGTCGGAGGTGTCATACTCCTTTGTCTTGGGACGATATTGGAGAAAGAGTTTTGCTTAGGCCAGAGATGGTTATGGATGCAGCAGAGAAGGTTTAGTTGACCAGAGACATACTTCGAGTGGCACAGGACATACAGCGGCATTGGGCCAATAGCCATCGGAGACCTTTGGAGTTTGAGGTATAGTTTAGATTTGTTTGTGCTTGTTATTGGTTTTTTGTTATAGATTAAGTTATTAAGGTGGTATTTTGTTCTAGGTGGGTGGCTTGGTGTTTCTGAGGATTTTTTGGACATGAGGCACGATTCATTTCGGTGGAGGCGGGAAGCTTAGTTCGCGATTCATCGAACCTTTCACTATTCTAGAGAGGGTCGGTGTAGTTGCTTATAGACTAGACTTGCCACCTGTATTGGAGGGAGTGCATAACGTGTTTCATGTGTCGCAGTTGAGACGATATGTCGCAGATCCTAGTCATGTATTGGATCACTCGGAGATAGAGGTGGGCCTTACTCTTAGCTATCCAGAGCAGCCAGTTGAGATTTTGGATCGGAGAAAGAAGGTGCTGAGGAACCAGACTATACCTTTGGTGCGCGTCGCATGGAGGCATCACTCTCCGGGGAAGTCTACCTGGGAGAGAGAGGATAAAATGTGAGAGCGTTATCCATATTTGTTTGTGCCTTAAGGTATGTTATTTCCTAGTTATGTTCTGTTCATTGTTATGTTCTGTCATAGTTAGTTATGATTCTTTATTTCTATTATGTTATTTTCTGGGGGTAGTTTTCGTTTTTGAATTTCGAGGACGAAATTATTTTAAGGAGGGAAGACTTGTCACTACCACATTTTCTAGGAAAGGGTATTTTGGTAATTTTATATTTAATTAAATATTGTGCATGATAAATAATTATTTGTTGTATTATTTAATTGTTGTTATATATTAATTATTTAATTTGGACTTGTGTTAGTGGACCTAACTAGTTAGTTTAGACCCATGGACCAACATGAATTAATTAGTTAGAATTAGCCCAATTAGAAGGCCCATTGTAAAGGAGATGGATTAAATTAATTAAATCATTAGACTAGAAGCTTTCTTCCTTAATTATTTCTTCATAAGAGGCCCCAAAGGATATAATGGACATTTTATAGTAGCTTGAGGGAGGGGAAATAGGGTCCGGCCTATTTATAAAGGGGGAGAAATTCTTTCTCCTCTTTTTATTCCAAAACTAGATCTAGAATTTTCCTCTACCAAATTCTTTCATTCCTATTTTATTTCCCTACCAAATTTCATTTTAATTTCTTCCCAAATCACCATTAGAGACTTGAGAAGCAAGGATATAGAAGGAGAAAGTAAGGATCTACAAAGAGGAGCAAGGATCTACAAGTTGGAGGCAATTTTATCTCAATTGGAGGTTTCATTGGGAATCCATCTCCCAATAGGTACAATTTAATTTTTTTCCTTAATTTAGGTTCTAAATCTGAGATTTAACCATGGAAAATTAACCCATATGCATAGGCTACCCATAGGATTTGGTTTTGTGTTCATTGGAGACCTATTGAGAAAGTTATGGTACTTTTTGTGTTAATTTTGGGAAATTCCGAGATTAACAATTGTTGTGTGTGTCAATTGATCCTATAGATCAATTTGGCATGTGTTTGTGTGTTTGGGGCTAGTGTCGTGTCCATAATTGGGTACGTGTAGGTCGTATCCCAATAATTTGGTGATACGTGTTGATTTGGGGGGGGGTTTCTCCGACACGGGACTTTGTACATGTCATATTTTGACACGGACACGTAGATCTATATTTGACTCTTCATATTGTTCATAAATAATATATGTAACTTATTTGTATCCTTCAGGATACAATTGGATGTGTGGTGGACTCGTATCACATGCGTATCCTAGATCTAGTGGGATACGGTGTGATACTCTCCATATGTTGTGTAATTATATGTAGATCTAATTCTTGTGCTCTTAATTCATGAAGTTTTTATTTGTGCATATATATATATATATATATATATATATATATATATATATATATATATATATATATATATATATATATATATATATATATATATATTAAATATATATATTATAGTCAATATATAATTGGGCTTCTTGTATCCTAGATCTATGTATTATGTATGTACTAAGAGTATATATATTATGTATCCATTCTTCTACATATATAAATACATATGTTATAGTATATGTGTTATGTGTATATATGTATATATGTTGTTACAATATATATATGTATGTTATTATTATTATATGTGTTTGCTAGATACATATATTCTATATGGTTGTAGCAATACATATATATGATACTATGTTGATTATAGGTGATATTCTGTAGTACATACATAGTATAGCATGTATAAATATATGTATGTTTAATTGGATAATTATATTATATATAGTTGCTATGTGATTATATATATATGCATATATGTATAATTATCAATGTATTTATGTATGTGTGTGCATGTTGCTATATCATAGTATGTACATAATAATAGGGAGGGTGTATGTATAGTTTTATTGGTATTTATATATATAGATATATATATATTTATTATGGGGTTTATATATATATATATATATATATATATATATATATATATATATATATATATATATATATATATATATATATATATATATATATATATATATATATATATATATATATATATTAGTATGTTTTAGCGACGGAGGGATTGGTGACAGCCGCTATCATTTAATGAAGCAGCAGCAGCCGTTGTAGAAATGGCAATAGCATTAATGACAGCAGTCGCTGTCATTAATATAGCAGCAACAGCGGGAAACATAGGCAGCAGCAGCGATAGCAGATCGGGGACGACTGCAAATCGTCACCAAAATAGCAGCACAGTGGGAAAGTCAGTAGAAGTAGTGACAGCAGCTTCAGCGACAGTCAGAACCGTCACAATAATGGCAGTGTATCAGAATATCAAGTTTTCAACACAGCTTTTAGCGATAATTGGCAGATTATATATATATATATATATATATATATATATATATATATATATATATATATATATATATATGATTATATACTTATAGATAGATATGTATATATATATATGTATTAATATTGATGTAATGTATTCTTAATTGCTAATTTCTTTATATGTATAATATTTAGTATATATATATATATATATATATATATATATATATATATATATATATATATATATATATATATATATATACGGGTAGTTAGTATAACAAGGTATTGGGAATTACCTTGAGGAACCAAGGTAATTGGGGATACCCAAGGTATTGGGTTTGGGTATCAAGATTGATTTAATATTGTGATACCAAGTTGGTTCAAAACTACGGTACCTGTTTAATGTTGTAATTATGGTTCTATATTATTATAAATAATTGTTTGATATATATAGTGATGTTTACCTTAGAAATTTACGTATCCGGAGATACGGTATCCTAATATTTAAGATGTGGGTTTCTTGGCTTAGACTTTAGTATCTTGACCAAATATTTTGTGTTAGACTTGTGCAACCTAGAAATAGATAGTTGACCATAGTTGACTTTTGACTTAAAATTGACTTATTGACCTAGAAGTTGTCTAGTTTAACTTTTCTTCTTCTAATAACCTTGTATTGATGTTGTATTTCATATCTAGGTCTTCGAGGCACCGTGTCAGACATCTGTGAGACTATTCATTGGACTTCAGGCGAGTACATTCTCTGATAGTTTCTCATTTATGATATCCTCTATGTTCATTGTATCTAGTATAGATATCCATATTTTTTTTGACACGATGGTTACACGGATCCGGATCTCGTCATGAGATGTTATTTCTTGGTATTTGGTGTATCTTGTGCAAGCCTTGTTTCATTGATTATATTGTACATGTACAGACACTGATTCTCGGAAAGACTAGCTATCTTCTTGGGGAATCCGGTGCCATAGCGTACCATGGTTGGATCTATTATACCAGTCGGGGATAGAGAGTATGTAGTGTAGATATGTGATCATACCCATCTTGTATCTTGAATAGTATTAATCATACACCGCACGTATGATTAGCCAGGCCATAAATCTTGTATCTCTTGTATCAAGTTTCCAAGCCGATCACATGTTAAAGCTAGTACTCACACACTTAGACATTAGTATTCTTGCTCATTGACATATTGCTCATTATTGTATTATTTCTAGTATTTTCTTATTGTATATATATCTCTTGTATCTATTGTGCATCTTGTATATTCACATCTATTTACTGTTACGTAGTTTTTATCATTGATTAGAACTGCTGTTAGAGATGTACTCTGCTCCTTTCCTGACTGGATATATTTTTCCAGATGACACTGAGGAGTGGTACCCTACCTATTATGGACCTCAGGATATTTTGGGTTTAGAGTCTGAGACCCTGGCTCAGGAGGGACTTATCCCAACTGAGACAGTTGACCCAGGAGTAGTAGCTTCTTAGTATTCTTTGTACTGGATTTGTCTCCAGCTTATTTTGTTATTTCTTTCAGACTCATTGATGTATTATTTTAGACTCATGAGTTGTATTATGACTATTCTATTCTTTATCTGATTCGTGCTTTCCATCTTAGATCTGTGATTGAGTATATTGTTATTGTTGGTGGTTCATTATATTGTTAGATAGATTATCCAGACAGGGTTCTATCGCCAATTCTGCAGCGTAGGTTGGGCGTTATTTCCGACATGTACCCTTACACCAGGTGCGAGTCGTGACAATAGGTCAGATATTGTACTCCACTAAGGCGGATGATATATAGTATCTGTGGTGGACAACCCACAGTGCAATTAGAATGAATCTCTATGGCAAAGTTCGTTGGCATAATCTCGGGATACCGTTCTCTCCCAATATTAATAACACTTTTAGTTGCTTAATTAACCCTATATTGTATTCGAAGGTGTGGCCACATAAGAATTTTCCTTAAGATGTCGTACAAATTATGGGTACGCTAGATACGAATCCATGGAAGTTTGGTCTGGATTCACCCGAGCGTGTATGCAACATTCAATAAATCAATATTCTAGCCACGCTTTAGTACTTGACTTGCATATCATGCCCATGCTTGCGGAAAAATATATATATAGTATCATGTGTTCAGGAATTTAGAGGCATTCTCGATGCACAACCCAAATATAAATTACTTAATACATAACACGGTATGTCGTACCTCAGTGCACATTAGATCATGAATACTATCAGGCAATAATTGTATCAGCACAGATATAGAATTCGAGTCCAATTAACAATTATTTATTGGGTCACATGAATCTTGATCATATTGTAACACGAAGCTTATGTCATACACATAACTGGTTAGTCACTTATTACTTAGTTTGGTCCACACAGAAATCTTAGTCCAACACATATTCATGCCATGTACATAGCCAATCTTAGCACATGGTTGTGTCTAGCATGAGGTCTATTTACTAAGTCCATTCTTCCTTAGAATCAAGACATAAGCATTACTAGAATCAACCACATAGAGCAAGAAATATTCCAAATAAAATACATGATCCCAACAAGAAAGTACTACGCATACACAGGGAGTCACTAAGGATAATACGTGTCTAAGTCGTGCACAAGAAGGTCAGGCCGCATAAACCAACCCGGCCGCATGCTCCTCCAGGCTGCATGCTCTGGCAAAAGTCTACTACTTGGGATAAGTGTCGAAGTGATGGGCAATAAAAGAAGTGCCAGGGAAGTGACATAAAGTGACTGATGCGACAAGCCATAAGTGTCAGAAAGAAAAGACAAAAGCACATAAAGTCGTGAAGAGACACAAAAGTCGTGTAGAGACATACGCCCAAAGAGAAGAGACACATGACTCATGACCACATAATCTCTTGGACGTATGGACTATGGGCGTATGGAGTCAAGCCTTAGTAAATTTTCATGTGTTCAAGGTACCATGCGTCCGACTTTTCGAAAACATGGACAAAACATACATGTGTCCAATAAGATGGGTGCATGCGCTGGAGGGGGCACATTTTGCTAGGCCGTATGGTACTCCATAGTCCCAAAACAGCAAGTCCGGCCATAGAAAAGCTCCAAGAAACTAAAAAACTTGTTCTACCATAAAATTATTATCTCAACTCTAAATCAAGTGATTCAGAAGTCAAATTGCTCGAAATGAAGTGCTCCATCACATAGAGTAATTCGATTTTGAAAACAACAATATTTTGAATACCAAAACCAAGAAAAACTCAAGAACACCCACACTCATAAAAATTCAGATCTGCACCATTCCATCTACCAAATCCAAAAATACCAAGTTCTAAACATGCTTAAAATTATACAACAATCATAATAAACTAAAAATATGGAGGGTTTCTTCATTTCTCATGCAAGATGTACTTGCCTAAGGGTGGATAGAGAGAACTTAAGAGAGAAAAAGAAAATAAGGAATGAAGAGACAGAAGGAGAAATTTGGTTTATATATATGGAGGGTTTGGGTTCATTTGACACAAGATTTAAGTCATAACCAAGCCCTAACCTCAAAATAAATCGAACCAACCATCCACCAAAGAATGGGTCTAGTCTCATGCAATAAAATAAATATGCCGCAAGAAATAATATGCTCCTAATACGTATACTGGGAACGGGGAGTGACACAGACACAGCATGGCATGTTGTACATAATTGCAGCAGCAAAAAACAACCTTAGAAGTTGCAACAATAGCAATTTGTTTAGATGCATTAGTGTCCTTGGTGAGTGAAGTGTCATCTATGTGTTATAGTGTCTCGAGTGTGAGTGTGGGTGGTTGATGTCTGTGCACCACTATATACAGAGGTCACCAAACCAGTGTGGATTCCATGATTCAAAAATTGATAATCAGTGCACAAATACGCAAGTGGATAAGCATTATTGTGAGTGAGTGTATTGGTATTAAGATGAGTCTGAACTGTGTAGTGTAGTACCCAGTGTTAGGTATCTGTGTTGTGTACCAATGTGGATAGATTAGTAAGGGAGCCACATTTGTGCTAGTATCAGAGTTCAGGGATACCCTGGGGTAGTGCATCCTAGTGTATCAAGTGATATACAGATACATAAGTAGATGTGTAAGTATTGGTTGTTTATATCAAGTGTTAAGGTTATGTGTGTATAGGTAATCAATAGAGTTTGAATGAGGGTATCCTAGAGTATCTTAGTGGTAGTCTATTAGTTATAGATGAGTAACTTGGGTATTGCGTAGTTGTCAAGGTAAAGTAGAAATAAAGGTATCAAGGTAGTGAGTTAGGATACTAAAATTGTAAGGTATTATGCTACCTATAATATATATTATATAAGATATGCATATAGATATCCTAGATATAACTTGAAACTAGTTTAGATAACTATATTCATAAACCAAGTAGGTATTGGAGAACTAAATAGATACTTACTTAGTATAAACCCAATTTACCTAGAATTGACCTAGAAACCTAATATAAGAGTATTGAAGGTTGTTATTGATTTCAAATTACCTATTGGCGCTGTAAACTCATAATATAGGACACTTGGACTCTGATACGAATTCTGACTTGTACCTTCTGCTCAGGACCACAGGCGAGTATATTTTTTGATAGTTTTCATTACTTGATAACTTCTATGATGCATATTTTTAATGATATTTTACTTGATTCTCGATACGTTGTTACACGGATTAGTATTATATGGATTCATTATCATGAGAAACATAGTTTCAGGCTTATTCATTACTGGACTATTATATTTACTAGACTATTAACTTTTCTGGACTATTGGGATTCTTCGTGTCAGGACTCTGATCCATGATTACTTGTCTGGCGGGACAATACCTAGAAGACGTGTGAAGTACCCTATCTATCCCATGGTCTTACTGGAATAATAGTAGCCACGCACAATACGTGTGGCTTGCCGGGTTTATCCCTTAGTCGTTCACATGTTGACTTGGTATTTCAAAACACTTAGATAGGTGCAGCCTCACTCTATACTTGTTGATACATGCCATACTTATGTTTACGGGTTTTACTTACTTGACATGCCATGATTGTCGTACTTATCTTTTTCACACTGCTTACCGTACCATGATTCTATTTTTACATGTTCATCATGTAATTTATTACTATTATTGTTTTATGGTTTTTATCATGTATTTGAACCGCCTTCATAGTTGTACTCGTTCCATCCTGACTGGATAATATTTTTAGGCGATGATTATGAGAAACTGTACCCAACCCATTATAGGTCCTAGGAGGACATAGTAGCAGAGTTGGATCATGTTGCTCAGGAGGAGCACGGAGTGATTGTCGGAGAGACCCACTCTGGGTTATCTAGTTAGCTTAGCTCTCTTATTCTAGTATTTTGATATCAGATTTGTCTCCAAAAACCTATTTGAGATATTGGACATATTTGATGCATAGTTTAGTACTCTATTTGGATTTACAACTTTGGAACTTGTGACTATTGTTTCTCTTCGTTATATTCTATCGTGCTTTATCTTCCTTAAAATTTATGATTGAGTATTATCATTAATTTATTACTTGTCATCCCTTAGAGGAGTTGATATATTATTGCGTGAGTTATAGATTACATTTGTGAGGTATTAGACAATGTTCTACCGCCGACAATGCGGCGTAGGCTAGACGTACCCACAACTCTTGCCCAAATTTTTGGATGCGGGTCATGACATGTTTAGATTCTCATGAATCTATACTCGTTCCAATAGTACGTTGTAGTACACTTCTACGTCAATGACATAGCACGTCACTTCCAATTGAAGGTCCCCGATGCGACACTTTAAACAAATTTTCCCAAAGGGAATGCTGCGGTCGATGTTGATGCCAAGGATGGTTGTATTAGTTGATGATAGTTGATGCATCGGTATGTTCAGCATCTTCAACAAACTTCTGGGGATGATGCTCAGGTATGATCCTGGATCGATATGCATCTGGTCTATCTTGATTGAGCCAATGTACCCGATAAAGTATAGGGGTCGATCATGCTGGTTGTACTTTAAAAACATGTCCACATATGAGAAAGTAATATTGGGAACTTGTTGAGTTGCGTTATGGAAACGCGGACACTCATCATTAGTTTCTGGACTAGGCGTAATCTTCGTCAAGTAAGACTCTGCCTGTATGAGAGCTTCTCGAAGTATATCAATGGTCTCATTGGATAGATGCAGAAGCTCGTGTACAAAGAGCCTAGATAGAATGTTGGATAACTGAGTCAGAATTTTGAATGAGTATAGTTTCGGGAGACCTTATGATGCGTCTTTCTGCAAGGTCTTATCAAATCGGGTATGTTTGGCTTTTTCTGCGGCTGGGGACTTTGATGAGTCTTTCGCGAGATTTGTTGCTGAGATGGATGGCAAGTTTCTACTGGAAACTTGATCAGAATTCTTTGCGTATGTCCGACATGTCCTTGTGGTTCTTGGCTGAACAGTACTTGTATCAGCTGTACGGACATCCTCTTCAGAATCTGACAAGACACCAATAGGGAGAGGATCTTCTTGATCTAGATCAATGGTGCTGTAAGAGTGGGATCTTCTCGGGAAGGATGTCCACTACTTATCTTCGAGGAGGTTGGTGTGTATACACATGACCTCTCCCATCTTCAGCGTAAGGGCCACCAAGTTGTAGTCCTTGCACCATGGAGGTAGATTGACGAGCCTTGGTTCCTCTGTAGGAGTGGAAATCGCACCATCGGGTATTTGTACTGGAGAAAAGTCAGCGAACTTGACAGACACCATGTTGAAGGTAGCTTTCTTCTGTTTGTTGCACAGTGTGAGGACTTTGGAGTCAATCAGGTATTGGATCTTGTCTTTGACCATGTAGCGTTGTATTGTGGGGTAGCCCACGTATCGATGATACTAACAGTACTTATAATCATTAGTGCGTCCCGCTTCTTCGCGTCTCCTAATCTAAGGGAGTTGAATCTTATTCCCTTTGAGTAGGATCTTGAAGATGGGAATAGTGTAGTCCTCATTGAACTAATAGTTGTCCAGTATCCTCTGGTGTCATGATTGTGGTTGCCTTGATGACTCTTCTGCAAAAAGGTCCACTACCATAGCATCCTTGCCTCTGTTGCGGTTCTGTTGGAACCGTCTGCTCCCATCTCATTAGACTCTTTGGAAGCCCAGTTGGTCAAAGTTCGCTGCGTCGATCAGGACTTCCAAGTTCTTGAACAAGGTAACTCTAAGACAGAACTTGATTAGTGGTAAGAAATTATTCCTACATGTATTCATGAGCATGGTTGCTGGAATACCTTGAGGGCAGTTGAAAGTCATTCTACGAAAGCATCCGATGAAGTCCTTGGTTGACTCTCCTTCCTTCTGCCTGGCATTGATTAAGGAAGTCATGTTGAAGGTGATTTTTTCCTCATAGAAGTGAGAGAGAAAAGTCATCTTTAGGTCCTTCCATGACTTGATGGAGCCAGCAAGGAGACTACGGAACCACTCGAATGCGGGTTCGTGGAGAGTTTCAATGAAGAGCATTTCGCGAAGGGCATCATCTATCGAGATGCCGAAAGTCGGCGACATAAAATAATAGAGGTGGTGACGTGGCGACGTCAGACCCTTATACGGCATAAATATCGATAGCTTATAATTGGCGGGGCCAACTACTTCGTCCCATTCGATCGGATATGGCAAGCCCACCCCCACTTTTTGGAGGTTCTCTTGGTTGACAGGCGACTCGAACTTCGCCTCCAGGCTCTTGATTGTGGCTTTGTGAGTCATTTTTATCCCTACATCTTTTGGCTCCGAGGAAACGGATGCTGTGCAGGTCTCTTGGTTGCCCTCGTTGGTTGGTTGAGAGGTTGCAGCTGCTGGACTTCGTTGTGTCATCAAAGTCATCAAAAGTAGTCGCAGTTCTTCTAGTTTCACTTTCATGTTCTGCATGCAGACATTAGCATCCTCTCCAGTGCCCTCACCCTACTTAGACATATGAGTTGTCATGCTTCTCTCTTCAATGGAAGGCATGGTATCGGAAGAAGCATAGATCAATTTTAAGCTTTCTGCCTCAGATTTAGACCCGATTGATAGGCTACCACCATAGTTAGTAGCATATTGTGTAGAACGGCTCTTTGACATGGTTCCTTGGTAAAACCTTCAGCGGAATCGAATTGGACTATTGTCCTTTGCTCATGACCATACTAGATTTATGACCAACGTTGGAAGTAGGCTAGCCTCTTTTGACCTTCTAGGTTTCTACCGGCTAGACTCATGACCCACCATGTTGACAAAATCGTACGATAGTTTTTTTTTTTTTTTTTGGTAGTTTGTCGTGGCTGCCATCTTTGAGTCAGTGATGAGACTGCTTGGAGCCTATCAAAGGCAGAAGGCCACACGGACATTGCACGATGCTTGAAAAAATGGTACCTGGTTAGAATCTGATGACAACAAGCCAGGCGGGGATGCAAAGCCTCAGGATCATGAAGGACCTCTCCCCTTCGGTTGAGATGCTCCCGCTGGTTTGGATTGGCCTGGTGTGAAACTTCTTCTTGTTGCAGGATAAATGAGATGTCTTCTCAACATCTTGTCATTGCTGCACATGTCCTAATGGAACTGCTACCCTAGAGATACTTCGACTTCTGGCGAGTCATTGGCTGACGTGGGATCGTCTATCCCCAGAGAATTGGTTAACTTTCGCGGGTAAGTCGTCCTTGGGAGAATATCTACCCCCAACAGAACTTTTGTGTAATACTTTGAATTCTTGTGAGATACTTGATTCACTCTCAGGTGCTATGCTGGACAGATACCACCAACTATTGGTATCATCAGTCGTTGATGACATCGCCTTCGTTTTGCGGGAAGAAGTTCTTGTGGCAATAACTCCGACAAATTTCTCCTGGTTGTTGCCTTGTTGTAACTCGTTGACGGCGTGGGGTTTGACTTTGTTTTTGCTAGGATGTGCTCTAATGGTTCGCGGATACCGATGGCCTCGACATGTCCGGTAACCTCCTAGAGGGAACAAGTTATGCATCCTTGTTCGGCAGGATCAACACTGTTGACGACGATACTATTTCGATATGGAGGTTCATCTTCATGAGGTGCTCTATGCTAGCCAGCATGGTCTTCTGAGACCGTCCATTCGAACTTATGTTGATCAAAATCTACGATCAAGGTATCGGTACTATTTTCCATCGATAGCTTGTCGGATTGCGTCACCGCTTTATGATCCAAAAATTTTAATTAGACATATTAGGATTTAAACTCTAAGCTGAAATAAAATTCAGAACCTAAACGCTAATTAGCTCTATCTAAAACTATGATTAGTGTTTTTTTCTTATGATTTAAATGAGTATGATATTCATGAGTGCTCTTCACCTTTAATCACAAAACAATGGAATCACACGTACACCAAGCAGAGACAAAATGTCATGCATTTTAATCAGCTAGTGGGGAAGCTAGGATCCCACCATTGTTGTCCCAACATAGTGACCAAGAGAACGTATAGAAAGCAGTGGTTTAAAAATTCAACCGGACCGGCCGTTAAACCGGTAAATCCGTGGACAGTAGTTTTTTTCAAACTGATTTATTTTCAATTGGGCAACATAAAATAATAGAGGTGGTTCTCATCATTGTCCTTTCCACAGGTAAGCAATAACGTGCTCCACTGGCAGCCAGCGAGCGTACCACTTCACCGACAGTACATTGTTTTTGGACAATGTTATAGCATAAAATTACATACAAGACATTAAAAAATTAAAAAATTATGTCCAGAATATTAAAGTTTATCAAATTTTAAGAAAAGTATCCAAACACCCTTAAAAAAAAAAATACAATTATCAAAAAATATTCTTTTTAAAGACTTTTTTGAACATACCGTGTATTAATTACTCTACAACTACGGATTAAAACTACTTTAAAATGGTGTATTAATATCCAAAGGACGTTTTTGAAAAATTGTTCAAAAATGTCATTTTTAAGGATGTTTTGATGCTCTCTTCGAAAATTTACAAAGTTCAATGCTCTTGACTCAATTTTACAATCTTTCAATGCTCTATACATAATTTTCTGATGTTAGAATTACAATTAAATAGATTACAATTTATTTACAATCGCCTACATGGAAGTTGTCAATTGGGATTCTCTCTTTCCATTTATTTACAACCGCCTACATGACGGTGCCTACATAACGGTTGCCAATTGGATTTTCTCTTCCCATGTGAGGATAGGAAGGGATGGAAGAAAGAAGAGAGCCAATTGACAACTGTCATATAGTAAATTTTAAATAAGTTGTAACTCATTTGAGAATCTGATAGTATTTGACATAAAACTAAAATGTCGACTGCTAAACAAACGATCCAAGATATGATGACTTGCAGATCATTCTGAAACATGAGAATTTAATAGATAAAACTTTCATGAAGTAACTCATTAACCAAACCAAATTCATCATAACACGATTGCCTCTACTATAAATTAAGTCTTAAGAAATAACCTAACTTAAATCCTAAGAAAGTAAACATAATCAAACTACAAAAATAAGTATAAATTTTAAATACAAAATCTCATCTAAATCTTCCTAATATCTGTCCATAAAATATTCTAAAATATTTAGCAAAAACTTAATTAAAGTCCATCAAAAGCAGTCCAAAACGGCTCAAAAATTAATCTCCGTTCTCGAGTTTGGTATATCTCTACTTCCTAAAATCTCATCAAACTACAAAAATAATAAAAATAAGTATAAATTTTAAATACAAAATCTCATCTAAATCTTCCTAAAATCTGTCCATAAAATATTCTAAAATATTTAGCAAAAACTTAATTAAAGTCCATCAAAAGCAGTCCAAAACGGCTCAAAAGTTAATCTCCGTTCTCGACTTTGGTATATCTCTACTTCTTTAAGGTAGCTTGAAAACGGTTCAAAAATAACTCATTTAAACCGTTTGTATATCCTCCATTAATTATTAAAAAAATACGAATAAAATTAATTTAAAAACTAACTTTACTCAAAATTACCAAAGAATCTAATTTGAAAAGTGATCTTATCTCTTTGCTTCAGCACATTACGAAAGAAAGTAATTTAAAAACTAACTTTATCTCAAAATTATGGAAAAAAAAACTAAGTACAAAAGAAACTAATTTAATTTGAAAATAATTTTATCTCTTTGCTTCGGCACATTGCGAAAATAAATTAAAACATAATTTTTTTTCTCAAAATTGCAAAAGAAAATAATTTATCAACAATATAAGAAGAAAAATTATTTTATGTGCAACGTACATAAATTTATCAGTTATAATAATAATAATAATAATAATAATAATTATTATTATTATTATTATTATTATTTTTTTCTAGTAATCTATGTTTAGTCTAATAAAGAAAAGTAGGTTGGTGTAGCTACATAAGCACACCATGGAGCCTACCAAGGATCTAGACTGGACAATCCATTTCTTGCACTCATTTGCATGACACAGTTGGTAGCTACCAAAAATTCAACCCCTCTCTGTGATGCTACAAAGAAAAAATATTTGTGTTCATGCATGTTTTGCTTTTGCTTTGCATTTGTATTCATGCATTTGGGATGGATATGTGCCTCCGGCAAACAAACCCCACAACCCCTCTTTCAACACAATAATAGACCCCCTACCAAAGGAAGTAGAGGGAGAAGGCAAGTTTCTTTTCTTTTTTTTTTAACTTGATCTTATTTCACCAATTAATAATTAGTCGGGCAATCAATATTTCAGTCAAACTGCACCTAATTATGGTCAGAAACTTGTCCGGCCTCCATAGGACATCTAAGTCGATTTCGTGAGATCCGACTGGTCAAGACATTGGATCAGTTCAGATTCAACCAATTGGTTCTACCATTGAATTAATCTAAGCAGTCCAATTTTGATCTCTTATAAATACTAATAACCGATCAGTCCGATTCGATTTTTAAAACACGGATAAATGCTTGAATTATATTAACATGTAATCTAAAAATACATAGATAATACACTGATAAATATATATTTTTTATGAATATTTTGATCAGTACATTTATTAATTAATATTTTAAGTAAAAAATATATTGATAAATATGTTGATAGAAATATTTATGTAAAATATATATTTATTAACATAACCTTACATTAACTTATGCGTTGGCCAATTGTTACATCAGTAACACACATCAAACATAGCCATTTCAATCCCAAAATTCTCTAATAAACTCTGTATACGTAACTAAGGAAACTTTTGAACGTAGGGGAAGAAAATTTTGAGAAAAAAGAAAATAGAGAAGAGTAAAATGAATATAAAGTTATTTTTATTTTTTTCTTAATTGGATGAACAAAAAGTAGAGGGAGAAAAAGTTTAAAAATAATTGTTTGTTTCTATATGAATAGACATATAATTACTATTTAATCTTTGGAATTCTCATATCATAATTTATATGAGGGGTAGTTGGATAAATTATTCTATTTTCCTCTCATCTTTCTCAATTTTTCTTTCATTTTTGGAAGAAATTTTTTTTAGTGGGATCCACATAAATTTTTCCCTCACTTTCTCTTCTCCACTTTTCCTCACTTCCCAAGTACCTTCACTTATAATTTTGAGAAATTTTGACTTACCCCAAATTTTTTTTTATCCATATTCAAGGTGCACCACATTGTTTTACATTAAGGTACAAGACCTCCCACTTTTGACGGAAACCGTCTCTTCTTAACGGTCAACTGCTTTGACCAATTTTTTTTGATTAAAATGCCTCACCACTCACCCCTCCCCTCCTCCCCCATCCCCTCTCCCCCAACCCCCCTCCCCCCCCCCCACCATTCCCCCTCCGGTAGGCTGCCGTCGCTCCCCGCCACCGCCCACTTCCCTGCTCCCTCCCCTCCTCCCCGCCACCACCCCTGAGCAGCGCTGCGGCACGCGCGAGCAGCAACGAGGGGGCAAGAATGGGGATGTGGCGGGGAGGGGGTGAGGGGGGGGGCGGTGGCAGCCTGCCGGCGGGGGGAGGGGGTGTGTGGTAGGAGTATTTTGGTCAAAATAAATTGGTCAAAGTAGTTGACCGTCAGGAAGAGAGAATTTTCGTCAAAAGTGGAGGATCTTGTACAAAAATGTAAAATATTGGGGTGCAGGTAAAAAAAATGGAAGTTAAGTTAAAATTTCTCTATAATTTTTCTCTCACTTTTTTCATCCTCCTACTTTTTCCCCTTCTCAAACACTACCTAAATGGGCCATCTTGTTCTTATGATAGGATAAACATAGAATCTGCGTGGAGCTCTAGTGTCACCCAAGCAGCCTCAACTTCCTTTCCAACCACATTCGTGCTATACGGTGGCCTAATACTCGTCTACAATTTTGATCACTTGATGAAGCACAAATCCCCCCCCCCCCTCCAAATCACCAGAATCAGGGTCAATAAGAGAGGTTGGGTTGCCTCAGTATAGGGTCGGCTCTAGCATTCTGGAGGTCCTAAACAATGCAAAAAATAGACACTCGTCTCTCTCTATATTTTTTTTATAAATCAAAATTCTATCAAATCAAATAAATTAAAATATAATTAGTTCTTGAATACACATTGTCACACCCCAGTACCGAAATATGGAGACGGACATGGCCAGCTCCCCCGTAAAAGGTATAGAACATCGTACGACGGTCACGGCTGTAATTAGATAAGGGGATGCATACTACAAGCAAGTCACTTAGGATTACACAGCACATCTATTATCTCAATCAGTCAAGCAAGAACATTAAACAAAGAACATATATGACAAGAAAGTAAGGCATCCCAAACGTCCTACCACGATATTCTGGAAATCAGTTGTGCAAAATAAGAAAGCTGACAGAGTATCAAAAGTATATGACCATGATCAGTTGTAGTCTGATTAATTACAATCATGTAGAGAAAACTAAATGTCTAGATCTTACGGCTTAACAAGTATCGGTGGCTAAACGCCCAAAATAAGTAAAGTGTGTAATAACAATCATAGAAGAAGAAACCCACTCATTTTCTTTAACGGACATCCGTCTGGTGCGCGCCATTGTTCAGAAAAAAGTACGCTTGATCCTCGGGCGCTAGCTCTAAACCTGGCCATGCAAAACCAGTGGGGTTAGACCCCAAATAGCAAGTATCACAAAGGAAGCACGAATGAAGAAATAAAACCAGGTTATATATATATATATATATATATATATATATATATATATATATATATATATATATATATATATATATAGTTCTATCTCGTAGTTTCGGTTCATAGCCTATCGTGATACAATAATCTAGCCCTACAACCAAACAAGGACAAGGGTTAGACCATCGCACCATGATAGTCCATGTTCCTAGACTAATTGACAGCATGTACAATACACAAACAAGCTCAATTACATAATCGGCCAATAATTTATATGGCTTACTAGATGGAGTATGGGTTATCCCAGAGATATTATGCATATAGGAATCCTCAGATCGAACTAGGTACTAGCAGGGTTAGCTGAGCCATAAATTGCCGCATAGCAAGTAGTATTGTGCACCGGTCCCTCGAAAGGCCACCGTACTAAGATCGCATAGAACACATAGTATAGTATAATAGTCGGATATTGCCATCCACTAATGAGGACTTAAACAATATCCATGGGGACTAGCTTGCACACCCCAATTCAGATGACTGGAGGTGGCTAGTTAGGCACGATCTCGAGATTTTATTCCCTCCCAATGCTCTACAAGTTTAGTTGCCTAGTTAACCCTATTGTTAACTGGTGGTTGTCACATGGTATTCCCTTATATGATGTACCATAGTATGGCCACTCTAGATACAAATCCACTTGTCACTTTGCAGTTCAACTTGGATTCACCCCAGCGTGATGCAACAATCAACAGATCCTAGCCACGCTTGGTCATTGACTAACCCTTATCTCTATGCTGGAGATTAAGTCATATCATATGTCACGTAGTGCATAGGTACACCACAGTGTAAACATGTAATATAATTGCGTAGGAACACTTAGCACGTAGGAATGCATAACATGTAGTAAGTGTATCAGCATGGATACAAGTGGTCGAGTCATGGCACATAGATGGGTCTGACACTCTTGTGGTCATCAAAGTCACACATACATCCTATAAAGTCCAAAGGAACATTCAAATAAAAATAATCCAATAAAGGATGTGCAAGGGGCCGCATGCGCACATAAGGATTAAGGCCGCATGGGGATCAGCTGTCGAATAGAAAGTTGGGTCGTACAGCCACATGGGTCGCATGGTCGCTGACCGCAGAGGTCGCATGAGCTCAAGGCCGCATGACCGCCTGAGCTCAGACCGCATGGCCATATGAGTTCAGGCCGCATGGACGCATGAGTTCAGGCCGCATGGCAACATGGTCGCATGGTCGCTTGCGAATTCGTCTTCTCCAGGCAGCAGTTCGGCCATGGCGAGAACTCCAAAAAACCAAAAATTTATTTCCTTCAGAAAAACTTTATTTTAACTCTGAATTGAGTGAACTAAAAGCCAAAATGCTCAAAATAAAGTGCTCCATCCATCCTAAAAACTATTTTTCAAAAATATTATGTTTTAGTAGATCGAAACTACCAAAAACTCAAGGAACCCATGAAAATCCTAAACATAGAATGTAGATCTACTCAAATTTATCCATTAAAACCAAAAATCCCAAGTACTAAAAGTGTTTAGAATCATCATGAGCACATAATAGACTAATAAAATGCAAGAAAAAAGAAAGAAACGAAAGTCAAAAGATTTCTCCATGTGGTGCAAAGTGTACTTGCCTAAATGAAGGAAGAAGAGGAAATGGAGAGAATGGGGGAAGAGAGAGAAAGATGTTGGGTTTGAGGATTAGACCATGGGTGCAACTCATGAATGAACCAACCCAACAATTAAACCATAGGTCTAATTGAACCAAAGAATGGGTCTAGTCCCCATGCATGCAATCTAATTAATCATGTAAGTAAGAAATACTCTAAGAAGGAAATAAATACAAGCAAAAAATAAATATATCCCAAAATATACAGTTCGGGAACGGGGAGTGATATCTCTACCCACCTTAGAAAAATTATGTCATCAGAATTCAAACTCAAGGCTAGCTAGAGAAATCAGAATAAGCATTGCGCTAACTACAAGCATATCTACACATGCAATCAAATTCAAGCATATAATAAAGAAAAACAGTGTCACAAAGCATGGGTAAACGAATCGCGAGATTCGATATACGAAGGCATAAGAACAAATATACCTTCCGTGTCGAACATATACGAATACCGAGACTGGATATCATCCTCGTGCTCCCACATCGACTCTTCCAAAGGGTGATGATCCCAAGCAACCCGGGCAAGATGAATGGTCCAATTCTTGAGTACCTTCTCCCTTCGGTCCAAAATGGATACGGATTTCTCCTTGTAAGACAATCGGTACCAACGAATAGCTCAGAATGGTCGAATATATGACTCAGATCTGGGATATACCTACGCAATTGAGACACATGAAATACATTGTGCACCTCACGTAGCGAAGGCGAAAGGCAAGATGATAAGCAACATCGTCCACCCACTCAAGAATATCGAACGGACCAACATATCTCGGACTAAGCTTCTCGCGAACTCCGAATCTAATAACTCCACGGGTTGGCGAAATCCACAAGAACATGTGGTCGCTGACACAAAAATCTAAAGGCCTATGATGTTGATCTGTCCAATGTCGATGCCTATCTTGCGTAACTCGAAGTCGCTCTCTGATTTGCTAGACAACTACTGTCTGTGTGATCATCTCTAGGACTAACATCTTTTGCTTACCTATATCATCCCATGCCAATGATGATCTACACTTTCTCCTATATAATGCTTCAAATGGTGCCATTTGAATACTTGCTTGATAACTGTTGTTATATGAGAACTCAACGAGATGAAGGTGATCTTCCCAAGATCCTCCAAAATCTAAAGTACAAGCTCGTAGCATATCTTCCAGGGTCTGAATGGTTCTCTCTGATTGCCCGTCTGTTTGTGGATGGTAAGTAGTACTGAATCTCAACTTGGTGCCCAAACTCTGGTGCAAGCTCTTCCAAAAATTTAAAGTAAACCGAGTGTCTCGATTGGATACAATACTCACTGGGATGCCGTACTGTCTTACTTATCTGTTGCATGTACATCTCTGCTGACTGCTCTGTGGATTGTCCTACTCGAAAAGGAAGAAAGTGAGCTACTTTTGTGAGATGATCTACTATTATCCAAATTGCATCACGACCAGTTGGGGATCTAGGTAAACCGATCACAAAGTCCATTGTGATATGTTTTCACTTCCACTCCAAAATAGGAAGCATATGTAATAATCATGCCGGGCTTTATTGGTCGGCCTTCAATTGCTGGCATACCAAACACCGTGCTATCTCCCTTTTTATCCCGTTCCACCAAAAATATTGCTTGATATCTTGATACATCTTGGTACCTCCTGGATGAATTGGATACTGGAAAATGTGTGCCTCGGTCATTACTTCTTGCCAGATATCTCCACTTGGTACACAAAGACAGTTTCCAAACCTATAAGTTCCATCTTCATGAATCGACAACTCTTTCCTTAGACCAGACTCACACTCCGTCCGAATCTTCTGAACTCTTGGATCCTTTGCATGAGCGGCCTTAATCCTCTCTATAATTGTATATTATACTTATAAACTAGTCAATACCCCTACGTCTTGCGAAAGTACTATCTTGATCCCCATTTCTCGAAGATCTTCTAAAATATGCTGCTGCGATGTCAATATAAATATACTACCTATCCTGCTATGTCACGCCCCAGTCCCAAAATACCGTGGGACTAGATACGTTGCAATGGCCAGCAGTACGCACCGATGGACGAACCCAATTTAATGGATCCATCAGGGCATACTTAAGCTGTAAAACAAATCTACGACAATCATGGCACAACTAATCTCATCCACACAAGATAAAAATATGATCCACAGAATAAATAAGGAATGTAAATCATCAGCTAGTCTCACAAAGTACTTGGGGAAATAACCCGATAAATGTCTAGTACAATGGTTCAACAGACAAGAATATAAAAGACTAAAATAAATAATAAAAGCTGAGCATGAACATGGATGCTCAAGAGAAGTCTTCAGCTAACACCTCGCCCTCAGATGGCGGTACAGCTCCTGGATCGGCTCCTCCTGCTGCGGTCCCGTATACCTCGGAATAAACCTCGTCTGCAAAATCTGGGGACAAAATCCATATTCAGGTCCTCAGGGGACATAGCAAGGTACAGAAAATATACAAGCCAGAATATAAACAGTGCAAGAAATAATGAAGTAAGCAGGGTAAGTATGTAACATCTGTATAAATGTAAGAGAGAAAATCAATAGTACTCAGGTTGAACAACTACAAGCCATGTGTAGGGGAGCCGGTAGCAGTGGTGTCAAGAGGTGGTCTAGCTCAGCGGGAGACTGAGTAGCCGGCATAACATAATCAACCTGTAACCTGTGGGTCTCTCCAGTAATAGATGGAACAATAAGGGAATACTAGAATAACCAGATAAGTGATATGCAAGATGAGAGCAGCACTAGAGCTCAGGCTGAAGCATACTACAAGCTCTGTGCAGGGGAGCCGGTAGCAACAGTAATAATGAGTAATGGGCCAAGCTCGGGCTTCAGAGTCTTGGGCCTCACAGTAGTAGGGGTGTATATATATGATCAGCCTGTAGTCTGTGTGTCTCTCCCCACCCAATGTAACCACGCAAATCATGAACATAACGTCTCACGTCCATGTCAGCGGAGTCATATCTAATGCACAAGTCATAATGTATATAGAATATAGAATCTAGGTCAAGTCCTGTATCCTATACAGAATCACCACGAATATCTCGGGAAGATCCTGTCTCATGATCAGTGTCCTGTGTCCTGGGTCAAAGTGTACTTGGTAAGACAAGTACGAGAATATAAAGTGTCACGTATGTCAATATCTAAATGACATTACCCAACACCGCGTACGATGTGGGCACCCGACTGATAATCGGACGCTAAGTATGTCAAACGGTCCTAGGTGGAAAGCTGTAATAAATATCACCAACAGTCTCAGAAGATGTCAAATAGCTGGAAATGCCTGTCCTTACGTCCAATTTGGACACAGGGGCAAAAAGGTCATTTTTGGGCCAAAGTGGGGTCCACGTGTGGCCCACTTTGCACCGAAAAGCGTGCCGAGGATAACAGTCTCTAAATGGGATAACTATGGGTCAAACAATTCTAAATGTCAATACGATCCCAACGGTATGTCCAAATTTGGATTCCGATGAGCCGAACATAATTTGGTCCAAAAGTCAACTGTGGGGCCCGCCAATTGGCGATCTGGTCAACCGTCTCAGAAATGCGTAAAAATTGGGTCACAGGACCAGCGTGTTACCACGAGTCCAGTGGCGCAAGTTTTGTCGCAATCTGACAAGCGTGCACAAAATACGCGCGAGTTACACAAAAGTGTTCGCGGATACGGCCTGATTCCGGTGCGCACACGCGTCCAAATTAGTCCTCACGAATTTTTACGTGTCCGATTATGCTGCGTGCACCATTCGGTACACTTGGCACACGGCGGGGCGGTCCCGTTTGGCGGGGCGCGCTCCGATCTCCAATTTTTAGAAAACCAGAAAAAGTGGGTGCGTGCAGTTTTGTGACGAATACAATTTTGTTCACAGCAACTAATAGCACAAAGTTATTATACAAAAAATAAACTAGGTCATGTAATCTACAGGTATCAAAAAGAATCACCGAATTCGGATCTCTGTGGTGGAAGATACGAACTCGGCAATATGGGTGGTCATTCTGGAATTCTGCGATTGCAGAATTCTGTCTGCTCGCGCTGACTTGGGCGCTGTTTTTCACCTAGGGGCACACGTTATCCGAGGTTGACTATAAAACAAGTATTGGAGAGGGTTAAGGGAAGATCATACCTATAAAAACGGAACGGCGTTTGGTCGAGCGAGTCGACGGAAAATCACGCCGGAGCGAAGGTGCCTCGAGTGGGAGACTGTAGTTCGCGATGTCGGCGTCGACGGGATGGTTGGATGGCTTGGGGAGGCTTCTCTGGCTGCGGTGACGGCTCTAGATGGGAAGAGAAAGTCTGGAGTTTCTAGGTTAGGGTTTTAGAGCTAACTATATATATATATATATTATATATTAAGAGAGGGAGAGATATAGGAGCGGGTTTCCGCTGAATGGGAGTTCGGGTTGGGTGGATTAAAGGGGCGGCTATGCAAGTCTAAGTTGCTGCGGGCCTTGGAAGCAAATGCAAAAGTTGCTAAGGAAGTAAATGGGCGGTGAACAATTTGGCTGCAAGTGTTGAATGGAAATTCCTAAGCAAGCATAAAGTAGGTTATTATTATTATTAATATTCTTATTATATTAATAAATTCTTTTCTTTTCTTCTCTTTCTTTAAATATATATATATACATATATATTTGTATATATATATATATATATATATATATATATATATATATATATATATATATATATATATTCACACATAAGAAAATTTATATAATAGGGTATTGCACATCGTTAGGCTAGCAACTGCTCAAGGGGTCTCCTACATGGAATAAATTCCAAAAAATTCCTGATGGTCCCACAAGTCATCTAAGTGCCCGAACACCTAACATAAAAATTATTAAAAATCTATTTCTCCTATTTGGACCTAATTACTACAATTTAATTAATAATTAATAAATAAAGGGGTATATACGATTTTCTAGGAAGGGGGTGTTACATGCTAAGAGCACCTTCTACTACATTTGCCTTTCCTGGATGGTACTGAAGTTATACATCATAGTCCTTTATCAATT
Source organism: Iris macrosiphon (assembly GCA_036927795.1). NCBI lineage: Eukaryota > Viridiplantae > Streptophyta > Magnoliopsida > Asparagales > Iridaceae > Iris > Iris macrosiphon. Next base: position 114,125,462 of record JAYESA010000018.1, read on the forward strand.
ATAGCCACCTCCTCTGCCTCATGTTCAAGTCCTTCTGGGTGAATACATACTTTAAGAACGCATGATTCGTAAATATTTTTACCCGATCACCATACAAGTAATGCCTCCACGGCTTAAGTGCAAATACTTTCGCCGCCAACTCCAAGTCGTGAGTCAGATAATTCTTCTTGTGATCTCGAAGCTATCGCGAGGAATAAGCTATCACCTTTCCATGTTACATCAATACACATCCAAGTCCTTTGCCTGACGCGTCGCAATATACTGTAAACCCTCAAGAACCTACTGGAAGCGTGAGAATCGGAGTTGAAATCAATCTCTTCTTCAATTCTTCAAATAATATCTGGTACTCAGTTGACCAGTCGAACTTAGCCTTCTTACGCATTAATCAAGTCAGCGGTGCTGAAATCCTTGCAAAGTCTGCTACGAACCTTCTGTAGTATCCTGTCAATCCCAGAAAACTACGCACTTCAGCTAATGTCTTAAGAACTGGCCAACTCTCTACGACCTCAACCTTCTTCGGATCTACTGCTACTCCTGCTCCATAGATGATGTGACCCAAGAATGACATGTGATCCAACCAAAACTCGTACTTGCTGAGATTTGCGTATAACTGGTGTTCCCTTAAAATATGTAAGACCTTCCGAAGATGCTCTTCGTGCTCCTCTTCAATACTGGAATATACTAGAATTTCGTCTATGAAAACTACCACGAACTGATCTAGATATAGAATGAAAATATGGTTCATCAAATCCATAAATATCGCTGGAGCATTAGTCAGTCTGAATGACATAACTAAGAATTTATAATGCCCATATCATGACCTAACTATTATCTTGGGTATATCTTGCTCCCGAACTCTTACTTAATGATACCCTGATCGAAGATCGATGTTAGAGAAAATCTTAGCTTTACTCAACTGATCAAACAAATCATCTATCCTTGGTAATGGATACTCGTTCTTCACTGTTATAGCATTCAACTGTCTGTAGTCGATACATAACCGTGATAACCCATGACAACCCATCCTTCTTCTTCACTAGAACCAATGGCGCTACCCAAGGTGATCCACTGGCTCGAATAAACTTATTTTTCTTCAGTTTGTAAACTCCCTCGACCAGATTTCAGAATTTTAGGATTTATTGTAATATTTTAATTTATTTTGCTTACATATCCTATTGATTTGTGCACCTGTCCATCACACAAATAATTAGAACATTACACTGACTGTCATCCCCAAAAAAAGTTCACATACCCCTACTAGACATGCCAGTCTACTATCCTGCACTTTGTGCAACTCCCAGATATGCTGGCATGAGTATCGTTTTAGTCGCACAAATATCGTTACAAACGTCCGTATTTAATTTCTATTTAAATTCCAGACCTGTACCCTTCTCAGTTCCAATAGCAATTAGAGGCCCAACAGGTACCTGTATTGCCCAAACAAAAATATGTTATTATTCTACTTTGAGTATACTACAATTAGTATATTTATGCCGTACTGAAATTATGGCCCTACCTGCCTCTAAATAATTAGTAAACACCGTGCGCATTAATTATTAATTAATTAATACGGTGACCCGTATCACCCAAAAACCAGGCCCAGCCCCTGCCTAGGCTCACCCCCACCCCCTTAGGGCCCTCACACTGCAGTTTCCCTCAATTCTGTACATTTTAGCATTTTCAGGAATATGGTATTTTTCCCAGACAAATTGCGTAATTATCCAATTTCCCAATTATAGGAACTTTATGCAATTTATGAAATTACAGGGTTTATTCTGCAAATTTCCAGTGTGAGGTGTCAACCCCCCATTGGAGGGTGAACCTACACCGTCCATTTGGCAATGCGGCCCACCTAAAAATATCTAGAAAATATCCTAAATAAATATCTAAAGATATTTATTACAAATTACCTAAAAACCCCTAAACCCTAACCCTATTTACAAAAATGCCATCAAACCCAAACCCTATTTAACCCGACCCCCTGTCACGCCCCAGTCCCAAAGTACGTAGGACTAGGAATACGTAACACGCCAGCCGTATGTATACGAACTCCAATATATGGAAACCATACACACACGTACGCTGTACATGAATATCCAATCCACAGTGGTAAATATATGTCACAATAAGTCACACGCAGTTCTATATCTCATCCACAGCACAAATAATAGAAGAATGGAAATCAATAAATGAATATCAAAGAAGTAGTCTCAAATAGTAATCTCAAAGTACAATAGTCGGGTGGAGACAAATCCACTGCAATCGACTATAATAAACTATTAAAGAGAGAAGAGAATAAACTCTAATATAAGAATAAATGTCTAGAAAAGAATAGCAACTAAAATCTCTAAACAGCTGCAATGAATCACATATAATCAGAAGGTAAGATCTCCTCAGGCTGATAGGTAGCATCAGGTCCAGGTCCATACTCCTGCGGATACTCCTGCTCACCTATATCTGGAAGGGACCAGGTCCTCAGAGGGACGTAACAAGATACAAAAAGCACATGCCAATAAAGTACTAAAAAATAAACATCCATTGGGGTCGCCTAACCATCTATGTGAATGCAGTTAAGAACACCTTTCCCCACAAGTGAGCTATCTGGCTGAAAACTGGGATTTGGCATGGTTCTCTTTTGAAGAGCCAGGGTCCTAAAAGGCACGTCGTCTTTTGAACGCCGGTGGCCCGCCTGATAGTACATAATATATAGTGGTCATCATCACCCGTATCTCCAGCGGAGAATTCGGGCTTCACAGAAAAAGTGCAAAGGAGCTCAAATGCGGTACTTGTTGTTCTCCCCACCCAATGCTCTAAGCATGTCATGTCCATGACACGATAAACCTCTAATAACCGCCAGGTCTACTAGCATGCAAAGTTTCTATTGGCAGTTATCCCTATCCGTCGCACGACCTATACGTACCAGTGGCCAGCCGAGTACGCAAGTCCATGTCCTACATGTGACTCACACTCGTGTAAGAATAGTGTCATGGCCAATGAAAAATAAATGCCTCATGAAAATGGGGTAGTCTCATAAAGTAGGTCCAATGCATGTACATAAATAAAAATATAGTACGACGACACCGTCGTTGCACCCAAGTTTCCTTGGACGCGCAGTTTATATAGCAGTTAAAATAAATAAACTAAGTAAGCAGAAAATAAACATGCATGCCTCATATGGAATGTAAAAACAGTACAATGGCAAGGTATACTTGCCTGGCAAGAAATCTGTAAAGTGTACGCGCCCAAATATCAAGGACACTGAACCTGGAACTAAGGACTCCGAACAACGTCTCCGGATGCTGAAATAAACATCACCAACATTTTCGGAATGAGCAAAATAGCTAAAAAACACATCCCTTCCGTCCCATTTGGACACAGGGGCAAAACGGTAATTTTGGGCAAAAGTGGGGTCCACGTGTGGCCCACTTTGCACCGAAAAGCGTGCCGAGGGTAACAGTCTCTAAATGGGACAAACTATGGGTCAAACAACTTTAGATGTCAATACGAACCCAACGGTATGTCCAAATTTGGATTCCGATGAGCCGAACAAAATTTGGTCCAAAAAGTCAACTGTGGGACCCGCCAATTGGCGATCTGGTCAACTGTCTCAGAAATGCGTGAAAATTGGGTCACAGGACCAGCGTGTTACCACGAGTCCAGTGGCGTAAGTTTCGTCGCAATCTGACAAGCGTGCACAAAATACGTGCGAGTTCCACAAAAGTGGCGACACGAGATGTGTCCGCGGATACGGCCTGATTCCGGCGCGCTCACGCGTCCGAATCAGTCTCCACGAATTTTTACGTGTCCCATTATGCTGTGTGCACCATTTGGTACACTTGGCACACGGCGGGGCGGTCCCGTTTGGCGGGGCGCGCTCCGATCTCTAACTTTTAGAAAACCGGAAAAAGTGGGTGCGCACAGTTTTGTGACGAATATATATTTGTCCACAGCAACTAATAGCACAAAGTTATTATACAAAAAATAAACTAGGTCATGTAATCTACAGGTATCAAAAAGAATCATTGAATTCGGATCTCTGTGGTGGGAGATACGAACTCGACAATATGGGTGATCAATCTGGAATTCTGCGATTGCAGAATTCTGTCTGCTCGTCCAACTTTGGACGCTATTTTTCACCTAGGGGCACACGTTTTTCGAGGTTGACTATAAAACAAATATTGGAGAGGGTTGAGGGAAGATCATACCTATAAAAACGGAACAGCGTTTGGTCGAGCGAGTCGACGGAAAAATGCACCGGAGCGAAGGTGCCTCGAGTGGGAGACTGCAGTTCGCGATGTCGGCGTCGACGGGATGGTTGGATGGCTTGGGGAGGCTTCTCTGGCTGCGGTGACGGCTCTAGATGGGAAGAGGAAGTCTGGAGTTTCTAGGTTAGGGTTTTAGAGCTAACTATTATATATATATATAATTAGGAGAGAGAGAGAGAGGGTGGAAGTTGGATGGATCGGGTGAAGCCTAGGAAGGTCGGGTCCGCTGAATTAAACTCAAGGGGCGGTCATTCTTGCTATCACAAGGAATCCGCTGCAGGCTAAGCTGCAAGGAAAAGTAAGTTAAGTTGCTGGAAGAGAAATCCTAACTAGCTAATGGTTTTAATACTATTAGTATTATATTATTATTATTATTATTATTATTATATTCTAATTAGTATTATTTAATTCTATTCTTTTCTTTCTTTATAAAATATATATACATATATATATATTTGTATATATACATATATATATATATACTCATAAGAAAATTTATAGAATAGGGTAATGCACATCGTTAGGCTAGCAACAGCTCAAGGGGTCTCCTACATGGAATAAATTCCGAAAATTTTTTGATGGTCCCACAAGTCATCTAAGTGCCCGAACACCTAACATAAAAATTATTAAAAATTTATTTCTCCTGTTTAGACCTAATTACTACAATTTAATTAATAATTAATAAATAAAGGGTATATACGATTTTCTAGGAAGGGGGTTTTACATTCTACCCAACTTGTAAAAATTTCGTCCTCGAAATTAAAATTAAGCTACGATAGAATGCAAGGATGGTATAAGATATAAATTAACAATGTAAATTCATACCTTGGTCTGCGAATAGGTTCGAAAAGCGCTTGCGCATGTCGTCCTCGCGCTCCCAAGTTGATTCTCCTGGCGCGCCATGCCTCCATGCTACGCGAACCAAGGGAATAGACTGGTTCCTCAATACCTTCTCTCGACGATCAAGGATTCCCACGGGTTGCTCTTGGTAAGACAAGCTCGGCCCAATGGTGATCTCTGAATGGTCGAGAACATGACTGCTGTCTGCCACATATCGCCTGAGCTGCGACACGTGGAATACGTCATGTACTCCCTCCAGTGAAGGTGGTAGCGCAAGTCGATACGCCACCTCTCCAACTCTCTCGAGCACGTCAAATGGTCCAATATACCTTGGACTCAACTTGCCGCGCCCTCCGAATCGGATGGTGCCTCTGGTCGGTGATATCCTCAAGAAGACGTGATCGCCCTCTTTGAACTCCAAGGGACGACGATGAAGGTCTGCCCACTGCTTCTGCCTGTCTTGCGCTGCTCGCAAGTGTCCCTGAATCTTCTTGACTGTCTCTACGGTGTTGACCACCAACTCGGGTCCCAAAATCTGACGTTCTCCCATGTCACTCCAACACACAGGAGACCTACATTTTCTTCCATACAATGCTTCAAACGGAGCCATCAGAATACTCGCTTGATAGCTATTGTTGTAAGAAAACTCTACAAGATGTAGGTGGTCCTCCCATGATCCTCCGAAGTCTAACATGCAAGCCCTCAATATGTCCTCCAAGGTCTGAATAGTACGCTCCGACTGCCCATCTGTCTGCGGGTGGTAAGATGTACTGAACTTCAGACGAGTACCAAGACTCTCTTGCATGCTCCTCCAAAAGTGCGATGTGAAGCGCGAATCTCTGTCCGATACAATGCTGACTGGTATGCCGTACAATCTCACGATCTGCCTCATATATAAATCAGCTAAAGCTTCTGTAGACTGACCCACTCTAAAAGGTATAAAATGGGCTGACTTGGTGAGTCGGTCCACTATTACCCACACTGCATCTCTCCCACTTGGACTCTTGGGAAAACCCGTGACGAAGTCCATAGTGATGTGCTCCCACTTCCACTCTGGAATCGGAAGTGGTTGCAATAATCCTGCTGTCCTCTAGTGCTCCGCCTTCACTTGTTGACATACCAGACATTTAGCTACAAAGCGAGCTATCTCTCTCTTCATCCCATGCCACCAAAAATGCTGTCGTAAGTCACGATACATCTTGGTGCCTCCAGGATGAATAGAATAGATCGAACTATGAGCCTCTGTCATCAGCTCCTGTCGAATCTCTCCATTTGGAACATAGAGACGATCACCACATCGTAATGTTCCATCCTCATGAATGCGCAATCCGGTCTGCTCTCCAGCCTCTGTCCTTTCCTTTAGTCTCTTGAATCTGGCATCTGTAGGCAAAGCTGCCTTAATTCTCTCTATCAATGATGATTGAACTTGCAAGTTGGCTAGTGTCCCATCTGCTCCGGGTAATATCACTTCAATGCCAAGCTCTTGCAAGTCCTCCAATAGTTCCCTCTGTGCGGTCAAGAAGTAAGCTGCTGGCTTCCGGCTTAACGCGTCTGCTACCACGTTAGCCTTGCCTGGATGATAATGTAGCTCTATCTCGAAATCTTTCATCAACTCGAGCCATCGACGTTGCCTTATATTTAACTCTTTCTGCATGAAGACGTACTTGAGGCTTTTGTGGTCTGTATAGATTTCTACTCATTCTCCATATAAGTAATGTCTCCATAGCTTCAGAGCAAATACAACGGCTGCAAGTTCCAAGTCATGAGTCGGATAATTCTTCTCATGCACTCGTAACTGCCTAGATGCATATGCAATCACCTTGCCATGCTGCATCAATACGCATCCCAAGCCTTTTCCTGATGCGTCACTGTAGATCATGTAACCTCCTGATCCTGACAAAATTGCCAATACTGGTGCTGTAGTTAGTCGCTTCTTCAACTCTTCAAAGGCTGCTTGACACTCGTCGGTCCATATAAATTCTTGATCTTTACAAGTCAGACGAGTCATAGGTGCCGCTATCCTTGAGAAGTTTTCCACGAACCGTCGGTAATATCCCGCAAGTCCAAGGAAACTCCTCACCTCTGCTGCTGATTTAGGAACAGGCCATGTCTCAACTGCTGAGATCTTCTCTGGATCAACAGAAATACCATCTCCTGTAACAACATGTCCAAGAAATGAAACTCTGTCCAAGAAGAACTCACATTTGCTGAGTTTAGCATATAACTGTTCTCTCCTCAAAGTCTCTAGAACAATCCGCAGATGCTCCTCGTGCTCCTCGTGCTCCTCGTGGCTCTTTCGAATAGACAAGTATATCATCTATGAAGACGACCACGAACTGGTCCAAGTACTGGTGGAAGACCCGATTCATCAAGTCCATGAAGATCGCTGGAGCATTGGTCAATCCAAATAGCATGACCAAAAACTCGTAGTGCCCATATCTTGTTCTGAATGCGATCTTCGGAATGTCCTGCTTCCGTACCTTCATTTGGTGATATCCCGATCTCAGATCTATCTTCGAGAATACCTTAGCTCCACTGAGTTGATCAAACAGGTCATCAATGCGTGGCAGTGAATATTTGTTCTTCACTGTCACTGCATTCAAGGCCCTGTAGTCAATGCACATACGCACTGACCCATCCTTCTTGGGTACAAACAGCACTGGTGCTCCCCAGGGTGATGCACTTGGTTGGATGAAACCTTTCTCCTCTAGCTCTTTTAACTGTGCCTTCAGCTCGTCCATCTCCTTCTTCGCCAGTCTGTAAACATGCGATGCTATAGGTGCTGCTCCGGGTGCTAGTTCAATTGAAAACTCTACGTCTCTGTCTGGGGGTAGTCCTGGCAAATCCTCTGGAAAGACGTCTAGAAATTCTGAAATAATAGGGTGATAGACAACATCGTCCATTGCGAGCTGCATACCATCAAGGATTTCTGTGGATCCTCGGGCAAACTCAAGTTCAGGCTGGCCTGGTACCTTAAAAAGAATGCTTCCTCCAAAGCAATCGAAGAAAGCGTGGTTCTTGCTCAGCCAGTCCATTCCAAGCACAATATCAAAAGTTGGCATAGGAAGGACTAAGAGTTGGGCATTCATCTCTCTACCACGAATCACTATAGGGCCCGATCTACAAACTCGACTAACTGGTACAACTCCTCCTCCGGTAAGAATTCTAACACAACTAGATAATGGTGTAGAAGCAATGTTGTGTTTGGCAATAAAACTAGATGATATGAATGAGTGGGTGGCTCCCGTATCAAATAATTTCACAGCGGGAAAAGTAAAAGCAAGGGTAATACCTGCTATGACATCCACCTTATGATCCATGTCATCTACCTCCATTGCAAAAGCTCGCCCGTTCCTCTGTGGTTGTCCATGTCCAGTCCTCATATACTGCTCCTCCTGAGTGGGTAGCGGTGGTCCTCTCTGAAATCCTCCTGCTGCTGGGGGTCGAGGTGCTCCCGGTCCGGTCATCTGCTGGGCTGGCTTCGGTGCTGGAAGCGCTAATCTCTGAACTGGCGGTGGAAGTGCCTGCTGCATGGGGCAGTCTCTCACCAGGTGCTGTCCAGAGCCACATCTCTTACACTGACCCAAGCGAGTCCGACAATCTCTCGAAATATGTCCGATCTTCCCACAATAATTACATTGGGGTTTTTCCGGAATCTGGTACGGTCCGGCTCTGTGTTGCTGATGCTGTTGTGCCAAGGGACGTCTGATAGGTCCTCCCTGTTGTGTCCTGGCTGGTCCTTGCTGTATCCTTGCTGATCCTTATTGTGTCCTCAGCTGAGCTCCCCTTCCTCTGCTAATGGTTTCCTGAAATCTGGCCTCTGTCAGTAGCTCAGCGTAAGAGACTCGGGACTGCGAGCTTGTATAATGTTGTAGCTCCTGGGTCAGTCCTCGATGAAATCTCTTAGCCTTAGCCAAGTCATTTGGTATCAAAGCAGCGCCATATTTGCTGAGTCGACTAAACTCGGCATCATACTCGTCCACGGTTCGGTTTCCTTGCTCCAAGTGAAGAAACTGATCATACAAGGTGTCCCTGACAGTGTCCGGGAAGTACTTTCCCTCAAAGTACTCCAAGAACTGCTCCCAAGTCTGGTAAGTACCCAACTGGCGCTCCATGGATTCCCACCAGTGATGAGCATTGCCATCTAGAAGCGTCCGTACACCCGTCATCCATAGGTCCGTCGGTAACTGTGATGCCTCCAGTAGCTTCTGTGTGTGAGTGATCCAGTTGGTAGTCTCCTCCGGGCTCTCAGTGCCCTTGTACTGCCTTGCACCCATCTGAACAAAATCCTTTACTGATCCAACCCTAGCTCGAGGTACTGGAGCTAGTGCTTGGACTGGTACAGTAGCATGTGCAGCCATCCTCTCCAGTGCTGCCATAAATTCTTGTCTCTGTTCGGCTGCCTGCTGCCTCTGCTCGGCTGCTTGCTGCCTTTGTTCCTGTATCATCATCTGAAAGAATTGGAACATCTGCGCTTGGCCATCTTGCGGTACTGGGGCAGGTGGAAGGTTCCCAATAGGTGAAGCGGGAAGGTCAGATGGAACTGGGGTGTGAGTCTGTCCATCTGGCCCCGGAAGCCTAGGAATTGTTAGGGTCCCTCCTTGAGTCTGACCATTGACTCCAGAAGTTGTGTCGCCATCGGCGGCAGTACATCCATTCTGCAAATCCATCTCTCTGCAGTTGATGTACGAAACGATTAGAAAAAGTACAGGAATCAAACAGGATGCAAGTATTAAATAGGAAGGATGAATTTCAATCAAACGTGGATGAGATTCTTATACTCTATTCCTATACACAGGCTTGTTCGGTACAGTTACGTAACCGAGACAATATATTCTTGACCTGCATGGGCCACCACAAAAACATGTCACGTCCCAGTCCCAAAATACGTAGGACTAGGAATACGTAACACGCCAGCCGTATGTATACGAACTCCAATATATGGAAACCATACACACACGTACGCTGTACATGAATATCCAATCCACAGTGGTAAATATATGTCACAACAAGTCACACGCAGTTCTATATCTCATCCACAGCACAAATAATAGAAGAATGGAAATCAATAAATGAATATCAAAGAAGTAGTCTCAAATAGTAATCTCAAAGTACAATAGTCGGGTGGAGACAAATCCACTGCAATCGACTATAATAAACTATTAAAGAGAGAAGAGAATAAACTCTAATATAAGAATAAATGTCTAGAAAAGAATAGCAACTAAAATCTCTAAACAGTTGCAATGAATCACATATAATCAGAAGGTAAGATCTCCTCAGGATGATAGGTAGCATCAGGTCCAGGTCCATACTCCTGCGGATACTCCTGTTCACCTATATCTGGAAGGGACCAGGTCCTCAGAGGGACGTAACAAGATACAAAAAGTACATGCCAATAAAGTACTAAAAAATAAACATCCATTGGGGTCGCCTAACCATCTATGTGAATGCAGTTAAGAACACCTTTCCCCACAAGTGAGCTATCTGGCTGAAAACTGGGATTTGGCATGGTTCTCTTTTGAAGAGCCAGGGGCCTAAAAGGCACGTCGTCTTTTGAACGCCGGTGGCCAGCCTGATAGTACATAATATATAGTGGTCATCATCACCCGTATCTCCAGCGGAGAATCCGGGCTTCACAAAAAAAGTGCAAAGGAGCTCAAATGCGGTACTTGTTGTTCTCTCCACCCAATGCTCTAAGCATGTCATGTCCATGACATGATAAACCTCTAATAACCGCCAGGTCTACTAGCATGCAAAGTTTCTATTGGCAGTTATCCCTATCCGTCGTACGACCTATACGTACCAGTGGCCAGCCGAGTACGCAAGTCCGTGTCCTACATATGACTCACACTCGTGTAAGAATAGTGTCATGGCCAATGAAACATAAATGCCTTATGAAAATGGGGTAGTCTCATAAAGTAGGTCCAATGCATGTACATAAATAAAAATATAGTACGACGACACCGTCGTTGCACCCAAGTTTCCTTGGACGCGCAATTTATATAGCAGTTAAAATAAATGAACTAAGTAAACAGAAAATAAACATGCATGCCTCATATGGAATGTAAAAACAGTACAATGGCAAGGTATACTTGCCTGGCAAGAAATCTGTAAAGTGTACGCGCCCAAATGTCAAGGACACTGAACCTGAAACTAAGGACTCCGAACAACGTCTCCGGATGCTGAAATAAATATCACCAACATTTCCGGAATGAGCAAAATAGCTAAAAAACACATCTCTTCCGTCCCATTTGGACACAGGGGCAAAACGGTAATTTCGGGCAAAAGTGGGGTCCACGTGTGGCCCACTTTGCACCAAAAGCGTGCCAAGGGTAACAGTCTCTAAATAGGACAAACTATGGGTCAAACAACTCTAAATGTCAATACGAACCCAACGGTATGTCCAAATTTGGATTCCGATGAGCCGAACAAAATTTGGTCCAAAAAGTCAACTGTGGGACCGCCAATTGGCGATCTGGTCAACCGTCTCAGAAATGCGTGAAAATTGGGTCACAGGACCAGCGTGTTACCACGAGTCCAGTGGCACAAGTTTCGTCGCAATCTGACAAGCGTGCACAAAATACGTGCGAGTTCCACAAAAGTGGCGACACGAGATGTGTCCGCGGATACGGCCTGATTCCGGCGCGCTCACGCGTCCGAATCAGTCTCCACGAATTTTTACGTGTCCCGTTATGCTGTGTGCACCATTTTGTACACTTGGTACACGGCGGGGCGGTCCCGTTTGGCGGAGCGCGCTCCGATCTCCAACTTTTGGAAAACCAGAAAAAGTGGGTGCGCACAGTTTGTGACGAATATATATTTCTCCACAGCAACTAATAGCACAAAGTTATTATACAGAAAATAAACTAGGTCATGTAATCTACAGGTATCAAAAAGAATCATCGAATTCGGATATCTGTGGTGGGAGATACGAACTCGACAATATGGGTGGTCAATCTGGAATTCTGCGATTGCAGAATTCTGTCTGCTCGTCCAACTTTGGACGCTATTTTTCACCTAGGAGCACACGTTTTTCGAGGTTGACTATAAAACAAATATTGGAGAGGGTTGAGGGAAGATCATACCTATGAAAACGGAACAGCGTTTGGTCGAGCGAGTCGACGGAAAAACGCGCCGGAGCGAAGGTGCCTCGAGTGGGAGACTGCAGTTCGCGATGTCGGCGTCGACGGGATGGTTGGATGGCTTGGGGAGGCTTCTCTGGCTGCGATGACGGCTCTAGATGGGAAGAGGAAGTCTGGAGTTTCTAGGTTAGGGTTTTAGAGCTAACTATTATATATATATAATTAGGAGAGAGAGAGAGAGAGAGGGTGGAAGTTGGATGGATCGGGTGAAGCCTAGGAAGGTCGGGTCCGCTGAATTGAACTCAAGGGGCGGTCATTCTTGCTATCACAAGGAATCCGCTACAGGCTAAGCTGCAAGGAAAAGTAAGTTAAGTTGCTGGAAGAGAAATCCTAACTAGCTAATGGTTTTAATACTATTAGTATTATATTATTATTATTATTATTATTATTATATTCTAATTAGTATTATTTAATTCTATTCTTTTCTTTCTTTATAAAATATATATACATATATATATATATTTGTATATATACATATATATATATATACTCATAAGAAAATTTATAGAATAGGGTAATGCACATCGTTAGGCTAGCAACAGCTCAAGGGGTCTCCTACATGGAATAAATTCCGAAAAATTTCTGATGGTCCCACAAGTCATCTAAGTGCCCGAACACCTAACATAAAAATTATTAAAAATCTATTTCTCCTATTTAGACCTAATTACTATAATTTAATTAATAATTAATAAATAAAGGGTATATACGATTTTTTAGGAAGGGGGTTTTACACCCCCTCCCCTTCCCGAACACCCACACCACCCACTCCGGCCACCACATCCACCGGACCTTCGCCGACCGGCTCGCCCCTCCCCCAGCTCCCTTCCGGCCGACGCCCACCCGCCCTGGCCACCGCCGGCGCCGCCTGCAGCCTCCGCAGAACCAACCCCACCACCAACACCAACAACAGCCTCCACCACCCGGCCGCCCCTAACCAGCACCTCCGACCACCTCGGACCACCGCCACCACCCCCATACGCTCCGCCCCGACACCCTCTACCGGACCACCACCATCCCGCCGCCCCACGACCACCACCCTGGCCGTCATCTCCCTCGCAGTGCCCCGCTGACCCCCTCCGGCCACTGCAACCCCGAGCACCCGACCGCCTCGAACTTCCCCTCCGGCCGCCTCTGACCACCGCCACCGAACCCTTCGCCGCCCCCTCCTCAGCCACCCTGACCCCCTGCACCGTCGCCTCCGCCACCGCCTGCGCCGCTGCAGCTCCTGCAAGCTGCCGCTGCTGCTGTCGTTGCTAACTACAACTGCTACTGTGGTCGCCGTCCCGGCCAGCCACCGGCCGCTCCGTCGTCGTCCTCCCGCCGGCGACGACGCCTAAGGGTCCCCCACCTGTCAGGTACTATATACCCCCCTATAAATACATATATACATATAATATTATATATATATATATATATATATATATATATATATATATATATATATATATGTATATATATAGGTATATATATATGTATATTTATATATATTAATATATATATTATTATATATTATTATATATATATTTAATTATATATTAATATTATATTTACAGTAAATATACTATATATATCTATGTATTTCTGTTATTTTTATTATATATGTATATATGTATATATATATATATATATATATATATATATATATATATATATATATATATATATATATATATATATATATATATATATATATATATATATATATATATATATATATATATATATATATATATATGAATAATTATATATATATATTAATATATATATATATATATCTATTTATATATTATTATACATATTTATATATATATTATAATTATTAATATATATATATATATATATATATATATATATATATATATATATATATATATATATATATATATATATATATATATATATACTGTACATATATATAATAATTATCTATATAATTATACTATATAAGTATTTCTGTTTTATATATATATAAATATATATATATATATATATATATATATATATATATATATATATATATATATATATATATATATATATATATATATATGTATCTATATATATATGTATCTATATATATGTATCTATATATTAATATATATTATTGTATTATTATATATGATAATAAATAGTATATATTATATGCTAAATATTATACATATATATATATACTAAAATATTAAATATATATATATGTACCCATATTATTATTATTGTATAAATATATTATATATATATATATATATATATATGTATATGTATATATATATATATATATATATATATATATATATATATATATATATATATATATATATATATATATTTATGTTATAAAATATATACTATTTATATATATATATCTATATGTATTATGTATATATATACTATTATGCTATATATATATATACTATTAAATATATACTATGTTATACATACTATTAAATATGTATATAATTATATTATATATGTGTAGAAAGTAGTAAAGTGGGGCAGTCCCTCTCGAAAGAAAGAATTCTTTCAGAACCTCAATCGCTCCAGTTCTAGTTCCAGTTTTCAGTGTACCAGATCGTCTTGTATGAATATTATATATATATATATATATATATATATATATATATATATATATATATATATATATATATATATATATATAAACTATATATGTACATTTATATATATATGCCTTTATTTGTTTATTATTTATTTATTTATTTATATATATATTATATATAACTATATAAATAAATATATATTGTTAAGTATATAAAATATCTTATATAATTTATTATATTTTTTCCTGCAAATTTATATATACTTATATATATGTATATATTTATATTAAGTATATAAATACAATATTTATATATGCTCTTAATATATACTATATATATTAATTATGTATTATTTTATATAGTTATAATGTTTAAGATACGCATTGTTTGAATATTTAAGTCACGAATCCTGTACATCTTGAACAGAGTGCACCTGCAACGCAGTCAGTGACCCCAGGTCACAGGACCCCACAGACTTGACTGCGAGAACAGGTTTTTGGCACGTCCAGCACAGAGAAGTAGCCAAGTATATCTTGCCAAGTTTATACTGTTTAAATATTAACTGTTGAATGTTATTTTCAGTAAATTTATATATAACAGTATGTATCTGAGACTACCTCAGGTACCGTCAATAAGTACGTTGACAAATAGTGTAACTGACTTAGACTCTAGCAAACCTACCAACAGCTGCGAGGGTATCCTAATATCCTCCTAGACCTTAACACTAGTACACGCAACAAGATTGTACTTCATTTTGGGATGCTAGTTTGCGTATTTGATTAGCTACCAGTACGTGCGACGTGCATCACGGCTTAGCACACAATTCAGGAAAGCTATAACTTGGCATTAGTTACATTGGACGGGGAAGATAACTAGTAGGCGTATGGGACACCCCCTCCTTGAATGTTATACCTTCGGATACCATGCTCCTCGGAGATGGCCGATTGCAGAGCTACCCATGTGTCTGGGGGCATATGACACATACACTAGCCAGTCACCACGATTGGTGAATTAAGTCAGCATATGTCTAGCCTACACTTTCCCATACGTACTACAAGGTCTTTACATTGCATTCACTTAGTTGGTTAGCACACCTTGTATTTATTTATTCAGTATTTACATATATGGCATATTTTTATGTATCTTGTTATGTCCCACTGAGGACCTAGTTCCCTTCCAGATTTAGATGAGGCCTTCTACCCCATGGTGTATGGACCTGGACAGGAGACCAGATATGCCACTGAGGAGGAGTTAGAAGAGCTGCCATCAGAATCTGTCTGATCTTAGTAGCTTGTTCACCTGGAGCTGGAGATGCTTACCTAGATAGACGATACTCTAGTCTATCTTATTTTCAGTACTTGTATTTATCTTTTGTAGTGGGTATGTTCCCACCTGACATTATCTGAGGTGTACTATGACATTCCAGACTTAGCATTATATATATTCAGTACTTATTCCCATATTCATTGATATTTTGTGGATGGGATTAGTTTTACCTGTATTAAACTTGTAGTATTTTAGGACAGCGTAGCACGTTCCTTTGGGTCCATTAAATTGGGTAAACCCTTAGTGACGTGTCAGCTGGCCAATGCCACGTGGCCTAGTTCCATACATTTTGGGACTGGGGTATGACATAGTTTTAGTGGTGGCCCATGCAGGTCTAGTTAATTGCTAGTGGTATGATAACATGTCCAGCAAACCTGCTATAGGATAGGAATACTAGGTCTCATCCACACTGACTTATCCTTAAATTTTTGCATCCTGCTTGATTATTATATCATTATTTCCTTCGTACTTTTTTAAATATTCTATCTTCTTCAGAAATATGGACATACCCGGTGGACACGCGATTGATGGGGCTGACCAAGCAACAGACCCCTCGCTAGATGTCCAAAGGACCCCAACCACCCCGAGAGACCAATCACCGAGAAGGATACTAGTCTATCCTGTAACCCCGTACATTCACCAGAATCCTACCCAGGAGACAACACCAGTCCAACAAGGAGGGCAAACCTCCCAGGCACCGACACCGCAGGCGGAGACACCTTTGCCTCCACCTCCAGCCCTTCCTGCCCTGATGCCACAGCTTGAGGGACAACCCCAAATGTTCTAATTCTTTTAAGCCATGTTGCAGGCACAGTGGCAACAGACGGAAGTCCTGAGGCAGAGCTTGATGACGGCTCTGGAGAGGACAACTGCCTCGGCACCAGCACCTGTCCAACCAGCTGGCGCTGTCCGAGGCTTCCGCCAGATGGGCCCAAGAACCTTTACAGGCAGCGAAACTCCGGAGGAGATCTCAGACTGGATCTCCAACACGAAAATGCTGCTGGAAGGTTCACAACTTTCCCTCGACTTATGGATGACCGCCGTGAGAGCCCAACTCTTAGGCAACTCCCATCACTGGTGGGATTCTATCAAGCATAGCGTCGGCAAGACCCAGACTTGGAAACAATTCCTGGAGTACATCAATGCAAAGTACTTCCCAGCCACGGTCAGAAATGCCCTGTACTCCCAGTTCCTGCACCTGGAATAAGGGAACATGACCGTCGACGCCTACGATGCAGAGTTCAGTCGACTAAGTCGATTCGGTGCCATCCTGATACCAAACGAGTTAGAGAAGGCCATGAGGTTCCACCACAGCCTTACCTTCGAGCTCCAAAGGTATACTACGACGCAGTCAAGGATCTCCTATGAGGAGGTTCTTTTAGAGCCAAGAGTACAAGAAGCCATTGGCCTAGGAGCAAGACGCTCTAACCCAACTACACCGGCCAGAAATTAGTCCAGAACAGGAGGACCAATCCGTCGTCAACAAAACCAGACGTAGCAAAAGACGGGGCCCTATCAGAACAAAGAGCTTCTGACTTGTCACTATTGTGGCAAGAAGGGACATTATATCCGGGACTGCATAAAGAAGCAAGGACTATGCCTGATATATGGAGCTAGCCAGCACATGGCAAGAGACTGCCCACAACGCAAAGATGCAGCACCTCAGAACAGGCAGAAATCAGGAGCACCAGCCCAGAGGATGCTACCCTCAACTGGAGGTCAACATCCCTCAACATCTGGAGGATATCAGAGGGGAGCACCCCTGGCCACACAGGAGAGACAGTTCAACAAATCCAGACAGCAGTCTGGAGGACAAAGGCACGGGCAGGCCTTTGCACTAGTTGCAGTTGCAGAGGAGCCAGAAGGTGAAACCATTATAGGTACCATTTTAGTTGCATCATTACCTGCAACCGCATTATTTGATTCTGGTGCTACACTGTCTTTCATATCTAGTAGTTTCGTAGCCATGCACAAACTAGCCACTTTCCCACTGCCTAAGTGCTGGAAAATTCTTACCGGAGGAGGCATCGTGTCGGTTACCAGCATTATTGAAACATGCTCGGTAGTCGTTTGTAGTAGAGAGCTAAGAGCACAATTTTTAGTACTCCCGATGCCAAACTTCGACGTTGTCTTAGGCATGGACTGGTTAAGCCAGTACAATACTATACTAGACTGCGGGAAGGAAAGCGTCCTATTTAGACCCCCAGGTCACCCGGAGTTCGAGTATGTATGAGGTACCATCGAGCAAGGAGTAGGCCAAACACCTAGAGCTTACATGGCAATGGAGACAGCACCCCCAATAATTATAGCAAAATTCGAAGACGTATTCCCGGAGGAATTGCCAGGCCTACCGCCTAACAGAGAAGTAGAGTTCACTATTGAGCTGATACCCGGAGCTGCACCAGTATCCTCAAATGTGTACCGGCTGGAAAAGAAGGAGCTTGACGAGCTAAAGCTGCAGCTTGAAGAATTACAGATCAAGGTATTTGTTCGTCCTAGTGCATCACCCTGGGGAGCACCTGTAGTGTTTGTACCAAAGAAGGACGGAACATACCGGATGTGCATTGATTACAGAGCCCTTAATACTTTGACAATAAAAAACAAGTACCCTTTGCCGCGGATTAATGATCTATTAGACTAACTGACGGGAGCGGTGGTATTCTTAAAGATAGATTTGAGATCAAGCTATCATCAGGTCAAAGTATGGAGAGAAGATATTCCAAAAATAGCATTCATGACTCGTTATGGTCACTACGAGTTCCTGGTGATGCCTTTTGGACTGACAAATGCACCTGCCGTATTTATGAACCTGATGAACCGAGTTTTCCACCAATATCTGGACCAGTTCATGGTAGTCTTCATCGACGACATCTTAGTATATTCGAAGAGCCACGAGGAGCACGAAGAACACTTGAGACTGGTGTTAGAGACGCTAAGGCGGGAGAGTCTTTATGCTAAACTGAGCAAATACAAGTTCTTCCTTGATCGTGTCGCTTTTCTTGGACACGTGATCACAGGAGAAGGCATCTCAGTAGACCCAGCAAAGATCTCATCTGTAGAGACATGGCCAACCCTTACCAACATCTCAGAGGTGAGAAGCTTTCTAGGACTTGCCGGATATTATCGGAGGTTCGTAGAGAACTTTGCAAGGATCGCGGAGCCAATAACCCGTCTGACCCGCAAGAAGCAGGAGTTCATCTGGTCTAAGGAATGTCAGATAGCTTTCGAGGAGCTAAAAAAGCGTCTGACTACTGCCCCCATCTTGACCATACCATCTGGATCCGGAGGATTCGTAATATATAGCGATGCATCTGGAAAAGGATTAGGTTGTGTCTTAATGCAACATGGGAAGGTTGTAGCCTATGCCTCAAGACAACTGAGGACCCATGAGAAGAACTATCCCACGCACGACCTGGAGCTTGCCGCAGTCATCTTTGCCCTGAAGCTATGGAGACATTATCTATACGGCGAACGAGTGGAGATATTCACTGATCACAAGATCCTGAAGTACGTCTACACCCAGAAGGACTTGACGCTGGCTCGAAGTGATGATAGACTTCGAGATTGATCTGCAGTACCATCCCGGGAAGGCTAATGTAGTAGCTGATGCTCTAAGCAGAAGACCCACGACATTCTTTATGATCACCCAACCAGATCTATTAAGAGATCTAGAAAAATTGGGAATAAAGGTCATTATGCCAAGAATTGACGATCAATTGTCAAACTACCAGTTGCAATTAACATTGGTCGAAAGAATCAAGACTGCACTGCCAACAGATGCAAGATTCCAGAGACTTCGACAAAGAACAGAGGCTGCAATCCAGACAGGATGTCACATACACGAAGATGGAACTTTAAGATGTGGAGAACGTCTTTATGTTCCAATGGAGAACTTCGTGAAGAGCTGATGTCAGAAGCTCACAGCTCAACATACTCTATCCATCCAGGTGGCACAAAGATGTACAGAGATCTACGACAATACTATTGGTGGCACGGAATGAAGAGAGAGATAGCACGCTTTGTGGCAAAATGCCTGGTGTGTCAGCAAGTCAAGGCTGAACATCAAAGGTCCGCAGGTCTACTTTAACCCCTCCGAATACCCGAGTGGAAATGGGAACACATTATGATGGACTTCGTTACGGGCTTCCCAAGAAGTCCCAGTGGTCGTAATGCTGTATGGGTGATCGTAGACTGACTCACCAAGGCTACCCATATTTTACCTTTCAGAGTCAGACAATCTACAGAAGTCTTGGTAGATATGTATATGAAGGAGATTGTACGTCTGCACGGAGTACCAGTCAGCATAGTGTTTGACAGGGATACGAGGTTTACATCTTACTTTTGGCGAAGTATGCAAGAAAGTCTTGGTACCCGCCTAAAGTTCAGCACCTCATATCATCTACAAACAGATGGCCAGTCAGAGCGTACCATTCAGATACTAGAAGATATGCTGAGAGCCTACATGCTTGATTTCAGTGGATCATGGGAAGATCATCTACATCTGGTAGAATTTTCCTATAAAAATAGCTATCAAGCGAGCATTCAAATGGCTTTCTTTGAAGCATTGTATGGTAGGAAATATCGTTCTCCAGTATGTTGGAGCGATGTAGGCGAAAGACAAATCTTGGGACCAGAATTGGTCGTTCGTACGGTGGAGAAAGTAAAGAAGATCCAAGGACACCTGCGAGCAGCGCAGGACAGACAGAAGCACTGGACAAATGTACATCGATGACCTCTAGAGTTCCAAGTGGGAGAGCATGTCTTTTTGAAGATCTCACCTACCAGAGGAACTATCAGATTTGGAGGAAGAGGAAAACTGAGTCCGAGGTACATCGGACCCTTCGATATGTTGGAAAGTGTCGGAGAAGTTGCTTACAAGCTAGCCTTACCTCAGACATTGGAAGGAGTAAATGGCGTCTTCCACGTATCTCAGCTGAGG
>JAYESA010000018.1:114151528-114349028 GCA_036927795.1 Iris macrosiphon
GTAAACCCTTAGTGACGTGTCAGCTGGCCAATGCCACGTGGCCTAGTTCCATATATTTTGGGACTGGGGTGTGACTCAGTTCTTCTATATATTGGTACAATATGTCTAGATTTGATGGTGCCATTTGGTAAACTTTATAAGATATTGGACCTGCTCCAGGGATCAACTCTATACAAAACATCTCTTACTGGGGGTAACCCTAGTAGTTCTTCTGAGAAGACGTCTAAGTACTCCTTAACTATCTCGGGAAGTTATTCTTCTGTTATCACTATCTTTACGATTCTCTCTTCTTGCTGGTCTCCCATAGATCTATTAAAGGTGAAACCTTCCGTGCCCGGGATACTAAATAATACCCTAGCCTTATGGCCATCTATCGTAGCATGACTGTCTCTCAGCCAGTCCATGCCTAAGATAACGTCAAAGTTTTTCATAGAAAACTCGATCAACCATGCTGGTAGTGAATGCCCGCATACTACGATCGGACATGCTATACATATCCTACTAACTCCTACGAGCCCATTACCAGTGAGTATATTCAACCTCTCTAGCAACGCATGATGATGATGATGATGGTGATGATGGTGATAATGAAGGTAATGATGGTGATGATGATGGTGATGATGATGATGATGATAATGAAGGTGATGGTGATGGTGATGATGATGATAATGATGGTGATGCTGAGGCTGTCAGAGGGGAGAGGCTCGACGAGGTCGGAGAAGATGGAGGGATGCTCGTCGGGTGAACGGGGACGTTGGTGAGCAGGAGGCGGTGGAAGGTCACCGGAGTCGGGTAGAGGAGAACGGTCCGACGAGATGGAGGCAGGGAACATGTCATGGCTGTGGGTGACGTTGACGAAGGTGGCGTGGGAAGTCTGGCAGTGAGGGAGGTCATGGAGGTGAGGAGTCGGGGCTGCTGCTCAGCGGCGGAGGTCGACTGCCGTGAGGCGGGGATGCTGTGGAGCGGAGGTGGTGATGGGGATGACGTTAAAGGTGATGGGGACGACGTTAAAGGTGATGGGGACGGTGGTGACCGGACTGTCCCGGTGGAGGAGGATGACCGAGGTAGGAGGGATGAAGGGAGGTTGAGTCGGAGGGATCAACGCTGGTGAGCGACGGTGTCGAGGGGATCTGACGGAGGATGGTGAGGAGGAGGTAGTTCGGTCGGCTGTTGGCCGCTGTGGTCGACGGGGAGCCGCTGTGAAATGGTGGTGAAGTCGGGCTCCGGCGGTTGATGGCCGTGGGGCGAGGGGATGATGGCAGCAGTGGGTGAAGATGATGGGGGTAATGGTGATGGTGACTTGCTGTCGGCGGGACTGCTCGGAGGAGACGGTTGGGGTGACTCGGGAAGTTGGGGACGGAGGCGGTTGCAGTGGCAGGGACTCGGCTGTGATCACCGGAGGAAGGAGAGGAATGGAGAGGGTGATGGTGATGGGTCGACGGGGAGATGAGGTCTGTGAGATGTCAGTGCACGGGGTGGCCGCTGCTCGTCGGGGATGCTCGGCGGGTGAGCTCCGGCGGTCGGCTCAGGCGGCTCCGACGAAAAGGTGGGAAGAAGTTTAGGGTTAGATTTAGGGTTTGGGTTTGTAGTTTGATATTGGTGATGGTGATGAAAATATTAATGGAGGAGGAGAGTTTTGCATGAGGGAAAAGAGGATGACTACCTAGGGATTAGGGTCGGCCTATGTAATCCTTAGGATGGGGTTGGGTGTTTACATGAAGTAAATTGGAGGGTGGTGATGGTATTGGGTTGAATGGAGGGCTAAGATTTGACATGGAGGAAAGTGTACAAGAAAAGGGAGAGAGAAAGAATTGGACCGGTCAAAGAGGGGAATGAGGTTTTCGTCATTGGCCTTAACCAATAGGATGGTGACACATTATTGCACTTTTGCATAAAAGTCCTCAACAATTAGAAAATTTCACAAAAAATAGGAATTTGGATTAAATGAGGGAAAACACCATATTTGGTGTGATGTAGTGGCTAAAAATGGTGTGTGGTGTTTAGTATGAGCCTTGAGGGTGTGAATGAGATTTTGGTTTGGTGTTGGATTAATTTTGGGTTAAGTTGGGTCCTTACACTAATTTAATTAAAAATAGTGTAATTGGTGTTCTAAAATTAATTGGAAGCACATAGGATTAAAATTAGGTAGGACACAAGTATCATGGACGTAGAAGACTCAGAATAGAATATTGTCATAAATTGGGTTGTACAAAATGGGTCGAGGTTGTGTCTCTAATTTCTATTGGAATGGACAATGATGCAAAGTTGGATTTATTTGAATTTAAGAACGGACGTTTGTAACGAATATTGTGCGACTAAAATGAAGCACAAGGGAGGGTATTTATGAGTTACACAAGGGTTAGAATGGAAGGCTGGCGCGTCTAGGAAAAGTGTGTGAAATTAATTTGGAAGCAAATGCTAATGTAGTGCTCCAAATATCGAAGCAAAGGTAAGTGCACTAAGTGATTAAAATATTGCACAATTATCTAGAACACCGTGTTCTAATTCTAATTAAATTCAAATTAGCGCTAGTCTCTCTATATGAGCCAAGTAGACCTAAATTTGGTCGAGGAGTTTACAATCTTCCCAACTTATAAGAATTTTGTCCTCAAAATTAAAATAAACACATAATAAACTATAAATTATCAAGCAATGCTACAGACATACCTAGGATCGGTGGAGCTGGCCTTTGTACTATCTGCTGGGCTCTATTGACATACTGGGAATGCTCCTGAGCTTGGTGTTGGTTCGATCCGCACCTAAAACACTGTCCTAACCTTCTTACAATCGCTCTTAGCAGCAACAAGTCTAATCTAGCTAGTCAGTCATACCTAGTCTAGAAGCTCAACTCGAGCAATTCCTAGGAGAAGTATATGTAATGAAATACTACATATGTTTCTACTCAATACATAAAAATAAGGATATATAGAAATTATGTAATAAATATCTATTCAATCATTCTAAATACCCTAGAATAAAATGTAACCAATAATAACAAGAATATTAATCCTAAAATCTAAAAATCCACCAGCTAGGGTAATTTGAAAACATATTCCCATATAACCACCTACTACTAAGGGTTAGGTTCAGCAAGCTCATGTCCTATTAGTCAAAAGTCTAAATCTCTATCCCTAATATTCAGCTACCATTCCTGTCAGACTTCTATCTTTCATTTATACTCCATACTCACGTGTCAATATATAATCTAGGAGTTTAGTGGTAATCCTCTACCAATTGACCAATGAGTCAGCGTGTGGTCTAAACCTGTATTTCTTTCCTTAAAATAAGACCTCCGTAGACTGTCCAACTCTGAAAGGTAAAAAGTGAACGGTCTTGGTGAGTCGTTCCACGATCACCCATACCACATTGTGACCACTGGGACTCCTCGGAAAGCCCATAACGAAGTCCATAGTGATGTGCTCCCATTTTTACTCAGGTATCGGGAGTGGGTTTAAGTAAACCTACAGACCTCTAATGTTCAGCCTTGACCTGCTGACACACCAGGTACTTTGCCACGAAGCAACTATCTCCCTCTTCATTCCATGCTACCAATAGTACCGCCTCAAGTCTTTGTATATCTTTGTGCCTCCTGGATGAATAGAGTATGCTGAACTGTGCGCCTCTGATATCAGCTCCTGACGAAGTTCTCCGTTCGAAACATAGAAATAATCTCCATATCTCACAGTCCCGTCCTTGTGTATGTGCCATCCTGTCTACATCACGGCCTCTGTCCTCTGTCGAAGTCTCTGGAATCTGGCATTTGTTGTCAAGGCAGCCTTGATCCTCTCAACCAATGTCGATTTCACCTGAAAGCTCGGCAACTGGCTATCTGCTCCGGACATAATGACCTCTATACCTAACTGCTCTAGATCTCTCAACATGTCTTGCTAGGTAATCAAAAGAATGTCCTGGGCCTCCTGCTTAATGCGTCAGCTACTACGTTGACTTTTCTCGGATGGTACTGTAGCTCAATCTCAAGTATGTCATCACCTCGAGCCAACGTCTTTGTCTCCGGTTCAGATCCTTCTCTAAGTTTTAAAAGAAACTCGAGGTCAGGTACTTGTCACGAATCTCATCTTGTTGCCACTCTACCCCTTTTTACCTCAAACTTGAGGTTTCTCCTAGTTTACTCCATGCGTACCCTTCACCCAAACTATATGGGTACCATCTTATTTATAACTGGCCATCCATTATAGATAGTTCACGATATCCAACTCAAGGCTATAATATCTGTCGATACTCTCATCCTTCGATCTAATTGCTCTATTTCAGATACTAGCTCAATTAATCGAGTTATCAATGGTAAGAACACGAGCCTAGTAGACACTGACAACCGTGATAAGTCTAGTATATATAATCTAATTTGAAAGCTACAATATAGTACTCAAGTTATCTCATCATCCAAATATTGGGTCTAGCAATCTAAGTATAGCAATCTACCTATCTGTTTTAGCTTAGTTATATAATCATCATTATCTAAAGGGTGGGAAAATTTCTAGGTCTGATACTGTAAGTCACGAGGTAATTAGGGGTTGACCACCATGGTTTGCTACTTAAAGTGCTATTTCATACCCTATATTTTTTTTATTAGTATCCGATGATCTTCTTCTAGATGTGAGTCTAACATTCTGTCTGGTCAAGTTCATAATATCGTTCCTCGTATCACTACCCTAAGACTACAATTAATTTCTAGCATCTAGCTATGTCTCCCCTAATTTATTCTAGAGCCTTAGAATCAAACAATCTTTTTAGCTTCTAATACTTACAAATTTCTACTACCCTAAGTAAGGGTTGAGTCTAGTTTTAAGTCTCTACTTCTACGTCTAATTCTTATACAAACAGTCTATACTATCTCTAGTAACAAGGAAGAACTTATCAACCTTCTCTACCATGGTTAACCATCTACTCAAACATCCTATCAAATGTGCCATCTTCGTCTTGAGGAGGATTTGCTCCTGGAGGAAATCACCGTGCGCGAGCATTTATCTTCCCGAAATAAGGAAGATGAGAAACAATAATAACGATGTCGGCGGTAAATGAACGAATACAGTAATGAAGTCCAAGGGCGACAAAAGGAGTTTTTAAAGTCTGTTATGGATTGAGATCTTATTCAACATTAATCCTAAGTTGTAGGCTCGTTCGGTACAGTAACATAATCGAAACGATATGCTCTGGCCTGCATGGGCAACCACTAAAACTATGTCATGCCCCAGTCCCAAAACGTATAGGACCAGACACGTGGCAATGGCCAGCAGGTACGACTCCGTAGGGCTTTTCAATTTAATGGACCCGACGAAGCGCACTTACGCTGTCCACGGTCAAGTGATCCAATTAAAAATCTAATTCTAATATGCAAAAAGTGAACTAAATCTTAATCCATGGTAAATAGATCTCAAGAAAGAACGATACGCATCATCAGTCTACAGCCCAATAATACATTCGTTTGAATAGACCAAAAGAACAACATAGGTCTATAAACACTAGGCTATAAAAGCAGAATAAAAAATAGAAAGTAGTACATGACTGTAATAGCTGAAAATGTAAAGATACCTACAATAATGTCCATACTCCACTATATCAAACATCCTGCAAACTGCACAAATAACCTGGAAGGGAACCAGGTCCTCAGAGGGACGTAACAAGATACAAAAATATATGCCATAAAGTAATTACTGTAAAAACTCGAGGGTGAACTAACCAGCTAAGTGAAATACAATTTGAGGACAACTTAGTGCGTATGGGAAGTGTAGGCTAGACATATGATGACATAATTCACCAATCGCCGCGACTGGCTAGTATATGCCACATATGCCCCCATAACAAGGGAACTCTGTAATATAATAACGTCCAGCTCCGAAGAGCGTGATATCTGTATATATAAGTCCATCATTTCGAAGAACGTGGAATCTGCATAGTATAATATCCATATCGCTCCGTAGAACGTAGAATCTGAATAGTATAACGTCCATATCGCTCCGTAGAACGTGGAATCTGAATAGTATAATGTCTATATTGTTCCGTCGAACGTGGAATACGAATAAAGGAAGTGGGTATCCCATACGCCTACTAGTCGTCCTCCCCGCCCAATGCCAATGTATAAGTCTCAAGTACGACGTGTACATCTCATAACTATAATGCAAGTCCCTAAAGAAATATACAATTAAGCTAAATACCATCACACGTGCTGCTCACACCGATGGCCAGTCAAGCATGAAGCACGCGTTCCTACATGAACTCACTCTGTGACGTGCAATGATATGTGTCAAGGCCTGGGGAGTCATATTGATAACTCCACAACTTTAGGTGGGTCCACTAGACACTAGGTCAGACACAAGCTCTAACGTCAACGCCTTCGTTGACTGCACCTGAGTCTTTCTTGTACGCGCACAGTTAAATACAATATTAAAATAATACAACATGCAACTAAATAATAACTGAATTTAAATAGTACAACAAGGCAATGTACACTTGCCTGGGTCCTCAAGTTGAGAGTGCCAATAACCTGCTCCCGAAGTCTCGCGGGACGATCCAATGGTCATATATATATATATATATAATACAATACAATACAATATAGCATCAGTCGTTACACTAGCACACACAAATACGATTACACTAAACTCAGATACTACGCAAGGCAGGGGTGGTACTGGTCAACTAGCAGGGTCAAGTGTGCGCCTAAATGTACGAGCGTCATGTCTTTAAATGTTGTACAAAATCAGACAGTCAACTCACTAACACATGTCTAAGCCAGTACATCGGTGTACACAAGGCAGCCAATTCACTAATATTCAGGGTCACATGGTCATATGCAATTATAGGATATCCGCAGTTAATGCCTAGGGTCATACAACATACATATATTACAGTCATACCTAGTACTAGTAATCAATTTCCATGGAATATATATACATATATCTATATATCAACTAATAATTATACATACACGCACAAGCAACTAGTTACTAGGTTCACCAACACAGGGTCTTATGATCAACTATACTGTTATGAAGCAATTCTAATCCTAATTAATATTCATATAAGCACACACACACACAAACATGAATGAAGGCAAGTTGAACCTGCGCGTTAGCGTGCACGTGTACGGGATTGAGGGTGACTGTTGCAGGTCGTCTCCGACGAGGTAGGATGGGTCAACGATGACGACGACGATGATGATGATGATAATAATGATGGTGGTGATGAGGATGATGAAGGTGATGATGATGATGATGATGAAGGTATTGATGATGGTGATGATGATGATAATAATGATGAAGGTGATGATGATGATGATGGTGGTGGTGGTGGTGATAATGATGGTGATGTTGATATCGAGGCTGCCGGAGGGGAGAGGCTCGGCGAGGTCGGGGAAGATGGAGGGATGCTCGTCGGGTAAATAGGGACGCTGGTGAGCAGGAGGCGGTGGAAGGTCACTGGAGTCGGGTGGAGAAGAATGGCCCGACGGGATGGAGGCAGGAAACAGGTCGTGGCTGTGGGTGAGGTTGACGAAGGTGGCGTGGAAAGTCTGGCAGTGAGGGAGGTCGTGGCGGAGAGGAGTCGGGGCTGCTGCTCAGCGGCGGAGGTCGACTGTCGTGAGGTGGGGATGCTGTGAAGCGGAGGTGGTGATGGGGATGACGTTAAAGGTGATGGGGAAGGTGGTGACCGGACTGTCCCGGTGGAGGAGGATGACCGAGGTAGGAGGGATGAAGGGAGGTTGAGTTGGAGGGATCGACGCTGGTGAGTGACGGTGTCGAGGGGATCCGGCGGAGGATGGTGATGAGGAGGTGGTTCGGTCGGCTGTTGGCCGCTGTGGTCGACGGGGAGGCATTGTGAAATGGTGGTGAAGTCGGGCTCCGGCGGTTAATGGCCATGGGGCGAGGGAAGCAGTGGGTGAAGATGATGGGGGTAATGGTGATGGTGACTTGCTGCCGGCGGTACTGCTTAAAGGAGACGGTCGGGGTGACTCGGGAAGTCGGGGACGGAGGCGGTTGCAGAGGCGGGGACTCGGCTGTGATCACCGGAGGAAGGAGAGGAATGGAGAGGGTGATGGTGATGGGTCAACAGGGAGATGAGGTCTGTGAGATGTCAGTGCACGGGGTGGCCGCTGTTCGTCAGGGGTGCTCGACGGGTGAGCTCGGGCGGTCGGCTCAGGAGGCTCCGGCGGAAAGGTGGGAAGAAGTTTAGGGTTAGTTTTAGGGTTTGGGTTTATAGTTTGATATTGGTGATGGTGATAAAAATATTAATGAAGGGGGACAGTTTTGCATGAGGGAGAAGAGGATGACTACCTAGGGATTAGGGCTGGCCTATGTATTCCTTGGGATGGGGTTGGGTGCGTACAAGAAAAGGGAGAGAGAAGGGATTGGACTGGTCAAAGAGGGGAATGAGGTTTTCTTCATTGGTCTTGACAAATAGGATGGTGACACATCATTGCACTTTTGCATAAAATTCCTTAACAATTAAAAAATTTCACAAAAATAGAAATTTGGATTAAATGAGGGAAAACACCATATTTGGTGTGATATAGTGGCTAAAAATTGTGTGTAGTGTTTAGTATGAGCCTTGTGGATGTGAATGGGGTTTTGGTTTGGTGTTGGATTTGGTTTTGGGTTAAGTTGGGTGCTTACACTAATTTAATTAAAAATAGTATAATTGGTGTTCTAAAATTAATTGGAAGCACATGGAATTAAAATTAGGTGGGACACAAGTGTCATGGACGTAGAAGACTCAGAATAGAATATTGTCATAAATTGGGTTGTATAAAATGGGTCAGGATTTTGTCTCCAATTTTGATTGGAACGGACAAGGATGCAAAGTTGGATTTATTTGAATTTAAGAACGGACGTTTGTAACGAATATTGTACGACTAAAATGAAGCACAAGGAAGGGTATTTATGAGTTACACAAGGTTCAGAATGGAAGGCTGGCACATCTAGGAAAAGTGTATAAAATTTGTTTGGAAGCAAATGCTAGTGTAGCGCTCCAAATATCGAAGCAACGATAAGTGCACTAAGTGATTAAAATATTATACAATTATCTAAAACACCGTGTTCTAATTCTAATTAAATTCAAATTAACCTTAGTCTCTCTATCTGAGCCAAGTAGACCTAAATTTGGTCGAGGGATTTTACAACTCACAATCGTTCAGGTTTTTCAGATTTACTAGGCACGATGCAGTGACTCACATACGTATTGCAGCTAAGCAAGGATAACTTATCTATATGAAGGTTCACTGGCATAGCCATAATGGACGATATCTCTCTGACGGAATGGGTGTAACACAAAGAAATAGGGCATCGCAGGCCATTCTGCCAAACAAGTAGATACTGCCTCTTCAACGGGGATGGGGCGTAACGTAAAATAATATGGGCATTGCACACCATCCCTTGAAATAGGGAAGAGGTCAACATGGAGTCCGTCTAGACCAGATCGGTCCCAGTGCCTCGAGACCGTTTGCGGTATGAGATTCAAAAATCTTTCTTGTGCACAAGTTGTCCGTGACATGCAAGTCTTGGGTCTCAGATTCACGGGATTCATGACATGTAAATTCTTGATTCTTGTTCAGAATGAGTATGCTCCATGAGATGTGATTCTTAATTTACTTGACATGATGCAATCTCCTGGTTCGAGAATTGCCTTGGCGACCTAACGGTCCCGGATACTTTCAGGTTCATACTTGCATTGAACGACTATTAGATAGTCTTCCGATGAATTGGATGAATATAAGGCAAGATAGTGTTTACTTGATTATGGCAAAAAATTATGTGACAAACATTGAAACGAGGTAACGAGTACAAACTACAATATAAGCAGGTAAGCATGCATTTATATGTAACATAAGCATTTACGTTGGCACGGTCTAAGGGGTAGTGCGAGGAGTGCAACCGTACAGGGACATATCGAGCGACATAAAATATAAAACGTTTAGTGTAAACAAGTGAAATAGTGCATTACGAAGAGTCCATAATGATCTACTCGAGGCATAGCGGGGTCTACTTGCATGAAGCAAAGGTAGCATGCGAGGGTCTGATTATAAGCCAAGTTTTATTTTCATGTTCTAACACAAGCAATATAAGATAGAATTATTCCCTTAGCTAGGTGCGTTGTATTCTTTATTAGCATGCAAGGGGTGATTCACCTAGCGACTAGCATGTATCATCCATATTTTAAGTGTGCTGGCTAAGCAAAGACAAGTTTATTGTAGCCACCCACCTTAGCGATGATTCGCCTCGGTCGAGCGATACTCCGAGTGAGCCTTTGAAAGTCTATGTCTGAAATCCTGAAGGGTCAATTCTGGAATCATTTGCCTCAAACGAGTCTTCTCGTTGAGCAAAGCGGGTCGGGTCATTGCACTTGCGCCATTTGAATCGGCTGTCCGCTTGAACAGAAAATGGTCGTTACAGCTGCATCTTCAACTGAAGGCTATCCCAATGATCTCTCAAATCTAACACTTAGTCACCAAGGCCTATCTCAAACATACACCAATCAATATCCTCCATCGACGCATTCCCAAATACATCATCGCACGGGTCATTCTATGGGTCTATAATATTTACTTTGATTTGGCGGTCAAATCGCTAGGGTAAGTTTTTTGGAAGCTACGCTCGATAATTGTAAGTCATTATGATGGACAGTTACTACTAACCATACTATATCTCATCTGCAAATCTGAACCATAACCCACAATCCAATTCGAACAGACTTTTGAATCCGATCACTCCATGCACTACCGTTGACGTATCTGCTAACCAAATGCCGCCTAACCACCTAGAGTCTTGACTATCTATCCAAGCCACTAGTCATGGAACTGTGCTTGCTGAAACCGTCTTTTATTACTCCGTCGTTATGCCCTGAATCTATTAAAATTTTGAACCGTCTTGTTTGACTTCTCGAACGACTACTTGCATCATTTTTTAAAACTATAGGCTTGCTCCATTTCTTATCTATATACCACGCTTCAACACTGTATGTCTAACTCGCTCGAGCGGCCCGGTGAATTACTTCGATATCGTCTTCTTGTTCAACTGTCTTCAAAGGTCCATCTGCCATGATCCTTGCTCTTGTTCCATTCCTTAGGACCATATTGATTTCTCTATGTTTCTATACGTCCGCATGGTCTTGATGACTTGCACGCCAATTTCTGATGCACTATTACTTCGACTTTAATCACCTTATTGCGTCACGTCCATCTTAGTACTGCAAGTGTTAACTTCCAATCTGGTTTAACATTGGCTTGACTCACATCACGCTTATTCAAGTCTCCCAGAGAGCTCGTACACCTTTATTGCACCATTTTGCTAATTCTGCATCTGGTAACTCTGAGTCAAAATTCTTGAGCGCTAACATCCGTATCCTTTAACTTCATGCGACTCCATCGCATTTCTCCTTCAAAATCGAATGTGTTCCTCTGCTCGACTAACTATTCCTTTTGCGTTACCAAAAAAATCCATAGTCCGTACTCTCTACTCTTCAACATATCTATCGCTCGTGCACGTATGCTCTAACTGTCCATTCCTTATGCTCAAATTCCTGCATCAACGAACGCTCCATCGAACATCCAAATCGCACAAGCAAAATTCTGATATTTGACTTCCCGTCTGCATGATCTCATCCTATCTTCAAAACTTGGTCTGTATCACATGCACTCATTTTCTTTAATCTTCTTATCGTGCTTGTTCCACATCACTCTTCCAAATTCAAATATTTTCTCAACATATTTGGCCATCGCCTCTACGAAAAACTCTATCCCAAAATATTTTCTTCAATCGTTGCCTTATCGTTCCATTTCTTTCATTATTCTCAACATGTCGATCCATTGCTTGTTCCATTCTTCATCCAATATAGCATCTATTGACACAAGTCCGATCACAACTTAGCATTCGCTTGCTCCAAGTTCCGATACACAACTTAGTTGATGCGCGTAAACCAACTTACACTTCCGTTACCCACGTCCGTTGCGACAATTTCATTGATGTCTATCCAAATATTTCAATACTGCGATCGCTACATGGTATACCATATACCACTTCGAATCAAGACACTCCTTCATCACACTTTTTTCCGTACTGATCCAACATCCGATCAAAATATCTACTCTGTGGTGATCATGTCGACAATAACTCAACCGTTTACTCAAATTCTGACACAAAACTCAGCCAATGCATGAACAATCTTACTCTTCTGTTGATCGCATCTTTGTAACTTGCACAATATTCCATTCTTGATACTCCCAACTATCTCTTAAACCGTTCAGAATATTTGCTGTACGAGAAACTCGTGCAACGTTCTCTCTCCCTGATATTCTAAGTCACTACTCAAATATGTTTAACACATTCAATGTACGAGCAACTCGTGCAACGTTCTCTCTGATATTCCTAGCCAAAACTCAAACTCGGTCCAACACATTCGTTATCCTTCCAATATTTCTACTCACAACATGCCAATATACCAATCTCGTCTGCCAAATCAACTGCTCTCCTGATGCAACCAATATCTCCCAAAGCAATAAGCTACTCAAATGCAACGACACCTCTCGACTTGCTGCACGGATGCAACACTGCCACATAATTTGCTGTACAAATGCAACAACGCCTAGCGATGCGACTCGATTCTATCAAACTACAACGAAAAACGAACACAACAAACATCAAGAACACATAACAAACAAATATATACACTTATTGCATGGAACATCCAATGTGGCACCGAGTAGAGCCAAGAGCCATTCGATTCACGAAATCTATTTAGAGTTTGTGATAAACTAAGCAAAGAAAAAAGTTCGAGAAAATAAACCGGGCTCTCTGATACCATATTGTCACGCCCCAATCTCCCGTAAGTTCGATCGTCCCCGCTGGATGTGAGATCACCACACCAACACTCCCGCATGACAATCGTTCTCATCGGGACGTGATATCGTACGAGCCTGGAGTTACGCTCATACAAGACAATGCCGTCAAACGTCATGGTTATCATCGAAATGACCAAGTTGTAGCGAAAGTCAAGTATTGTTACCAATGATAACACATCAGAGTATACGTAGCGAAGCTCTCGAAGGGTCCAAATAAAAATTGCACAAAGGAGAATGCCACAATGGCTTGTAACATTCTTGCTCTTTCTCTTGCCCACAAAGGTATACTTACCGTTTCATATATCATGTCCCGTATATCCAAGCAAAGGTACTACACCTGCGTACCTGAAAGATATGCCCACAAACGTGAGTCAGTACACAGTTGTACTGGTGAGCGGGGTAACCCACTCGCCTAAGCCGACACTAAGTAGATATGTGAATGCAAGCAGTTATATGGTGATATTTCTACTTGAACCTAGATTCATTTCATGGCAGTAGCATGACATGTTAATGAAAGCTGTAAAGAAGGTTAAGCATGCAAGCATTCAAATCCAGTAAACACACTAGCAGTTATATGCAATCTTAAAAAACTAAACATGCAAATATGTTCTACTCAATCCCGTAAGCAAAGCGTGAACCTATCGAACCATGTCATAATCCAAGTCTCGAATCCATCCTCGATGCGCACACTCTTGTCTGAGTCAAGGTGGTCGTCCGCCGTCTACTCGAACGCACAATCTCAAGCGATTCCTATCTATACGAAGATCACTGGCCAAGCCATAAAGTATAATCAGAGGCATTTTGATCCGATCCAGCGCTTAGTAGCTAGCCTGCCTAGTGATCTCGAACTGCAAGTACCCGTGCTTCGAAAGCACGTTACCATTATTTTTTCCTAGGCCGAACGGTCCTAGTGCTCTGGTGCAACCCATTCGAGGAAACAAAACCCTGCGCGCACAGGTTGTCCGTGACCATGCAATGCTTCGATAATATAGGTACGATGAGGAATCATGCCTTCTCGTCCCACCAAACTATTCTCGCCCCGTTCCATCTGATTCACCATATCAATTCTTAAATTATAGGCCAAGGTACCATTCTCAATTTATCTCCACTAGGCAACATGTCGCTTCTCGATACAGTGCTTCGATTTGTGCAACACCTCGCCCTGATAGATCTGTGGCACAATGTCCTCTCCGATATAGTTGCCCCATTTTGAACCACAACTGCACGTTTCGTTTGACGAAGTATCCCAACCTGATACTCGTGCTCAATGCACGCTCTCTTCATACTGTGTTCCTGATGCTCCAACCATAATGATCAACTCAAAGCCACATCTTATATTCATCCAAACGGCGCACACTATGCACGCCATAAGACGGTGTTTTCAATGTTCTAGACTAAGTGTTCAAAATATTACATGTTTTCCAATTGTTAGGCATGAAGGAGTAGACACTACAACAAAAATACCTTTTTTATGACGCTTGCAAAAAAAATTATTATAACATTTTAGAAAAAATCGTTACAAAATTTCATAAAGGCCTCATAATATAACGGTTTGAAATTTTTTTGACCTATTATAACATTTTTTTTTAATATATAAATGTTATATATTGTACATACTTTTAGGAGGGTTCTATATTCGAGGCGTAATAAAATGTTGGAAAAAAAAAATCCTCCGCTCACAGTCCGCTCTTTTTTTCCGTCTAGTGCGAAATTTTTTTGACCTAACCAAAGCAGCCCGCCCTCTCTCTCCTTCTTATTCTCATCTCTTTCCAGAAAACCCCAGACCCTTCTTCTCCTCATTCCAAATTCCAAACCATAACCTATCTTTAATCTTCTACTCATCCTCATTTCCCGAGAACCCCAAATCCCTCATCCTCATTCAAATTCCAAACCCTAACCCGACCAAACCCTAACCCGGCTGGATCCTGCAGCAGATCTGGTCAGTTCACCACGTCGAGGCGGCGGTCGTTCTTCTCTGGTGATTGATCCCGGAGTGGTGGAGTAGACGCCTCGCGGTACAGCTCGAGTTGACACCTCACGGTGGAGCTGGAGTACCTTAGATCGGTGACTCCGATGTCGTCTCAGCGCGGACGATCCATCACCGTTCCGACGAGTTTCTTCTCATCCTATTCATCTTCTCCGGCTGCAGGAATTGATTGACGGTCACTTCAACGATTTCTGACCGTGAGGGTTCCATTGCTCGACGACGGATCCTTCGAGCCTTAGTAAGTTGTTTAGGTTTTTGTTTCAGGTGTATTGAATCTCTTCCCTTCATTTTTGATCACAAATATCGAATCCCAAATCTGTACCATTGGATATTGTTTGATAGGGATCAACTGAGCTTAGTGTGTCAACTATCAAGAGTCCAGTAGCAGAACAGAGAAGGAGACACGAGAGCCAGGACTCAGTATCATTTACTTTCCGCCACTTTTTTTTTTTTTGAATTGAATTCACTTAAAAGTTTAGCTCCACCTCGGCCAGGACTTGCCAGATTACCATTGGGTTAAGCCAATCAGTTAGCCGAGTGGTCCAGTCAGCAAATTGGTTGGTTTGGTTAGTTCTAATAAGGTTAGTTAATCATAATTACCTGTAACCCTCCTCCTCATATATAAGGGGATGTTTGGGAGATAAAAGGGAATCAGAACATTGAATCATTTCTACTTTCTTTTACCAATTTTTCCCCGCATTTAGTTACCTTATATTTTACCATGTCAATTCCAGTTATCTTAGTTCATTAATACAACTCCAAAACCCTAATTACCCAGTTCTTGTGTTGTTCATCTCTCTTCTTCCTTTTTACTGTGAACTTGTCGTCGAGACATAGGCGAATTATCCACGAGATTCTTCAATGTCAGTGTAGTTAGGTCGAGCTCCTAACAATTGGTATCAGAGCCGGTTCGATCCTGTTCGTGGTTCACATGAAGAGCCGATCTCGTTCTACCGTGGATCTTGAGAAGAAGCTTCATCGGAATCGCCATCCCTGCCGCCGATCTCGGCGATGGAAAGACAACTTCAAACTTTGGAAGGTATGACTCTAACCCTACAGATCAAATGAAATAAATTGGATCAAAAGTTGGATGAGTTGATTAGGGAGTTTAATCTTCCCCAAATTCCTCCGGCCATGGCACGACCGCATCCGCCGCCACCGGATCCGTACGGCTACCATGAACCGATACCGCCGATGTGGAACCAGCTGCAGATCTCTCCGTCGGTGCCGCAGTACCAGAAGCCGTACACTCCACCTCCACAGCCGCCATCCTCGTACAGCTACTATCCACCGTCGTATGTGAATTCGTCCTCGCAGTTGACGTGGAACCAGCAACCTTCACCATACTCGTCTCCTCAGCCGTGGCGACGATCTCTCCACCTTATCCGCAGCATCACATGGCCTTGTTGACGTATCTGCAGCCGCAGGAACGATATGCTCCATATATGTTCGACGAAATGTCTGTGAGAAATGAAGTTCCTCGAGGTCCTAAAAGTGAGGCCCCATATGTGTTCGATGAAATGACCATGAGGGTGGAAGCACTGCATAAGGAACCTGAGATCTCCGGACCACTACTTGAGGGAGGCTATGTCAGAAGCATAGTTGATGAAGGCCATGCTCATCAGTTTGAAACTGAAAATGAT
This sequence comes from Iris macrosiphon, assembly GCA_036927795.1. Lineage (NCBI taxonomy): Eukaryota > Viridiplantae > Streptophyta > Magnoliopsida > Asparagales > Iridaceae > Iris > Iris macrosiphon. The sequence continues at coordinate 114,168,006 of JAYESA010000018.1, forward strand.
CAACCTAGTTCTTCTGGTATTGGTCCTATTATTGAGAATGTTACTAAAAGTAGTAAGTCTGAATTGATGAATATTGCAGTAAAATCAAATGGAGTTTCATCTACAACTGATGGTGGTGATGCTGACGAATATGATCCTGATCAACCCATGTGGAACACTAACCAACCTAACACATCAAGTGATCTCGTACTGTTTCCTTTATCAAACATTAGAGATGAAGTTTTATGTGATGTCAATGTTTCTGTTAGCCAAAATCTCAGGTTATATGATGGTACTGAAAGTGACACTCCAGGCATAATTGCAACAGCAAACAAGGATGATACTACTGCTTCCTTTGACGATGTGCATATAAAAGCTAAAACCCAAAAACTGGGTCAGTGACGCCTTCTAGTTGAGGGAAACGTTAATCTTCAAACAAATGGTTCTCTAAATCTAGTGGATGGGAACTATAATTCTGCTCAACTAACTGCAGGCAACATGGTGTTTTATGATGCATCTGGTCAAGAGAGTTTATATACGGATGACATCTTGAAGAATGTAAGTCAACTTCAACTTTTACTAGTAGCGTCTGAATTGGATGAACCTTACATGGTTATAGTTCCACTGTCTATCCTCTCAAATGGGGCTACTGAAGTCAGCAATGAGGCTCAACTGAAAGATACTGAAGAAAAGAGAAGGGTTAAGAATGGTATCACTCTCATGCAAATTCCAATCACTTTCATGCCCAATGACTTCAGGTCTGTACTGTGGGATCCAGGAAAGTTCGAAACGGAAAGGCTGAGCAAGATACATGTTGGTGATAATTCATAATTCCTTCCATCCAAGGAGGCTGATATTACAATACTAGAAGAACTAGAGCACTTGAACTGGTACCATCATGGGAAACATTGGACTGATAAGTTCACTCATGTTGTTGGTATTGTCCACACAAATTACTTGGAATATATCAAGAGGGAAAAGACTGGGGTCATCCAAGCTTTCTTTGTTAAAAATGTTAATAACTTGGTAGCTCGAGCATACTGCCATACGGTTTTTTTTTTTTTGCAGGAACACCAGAGCTACCAGGATCTTTCATCTGCAAGGTTCAGGGGGTAAATCCTAAAAATTTTAAAGTTGAAGAGAAAATGGTAGCTGAAAAGGAGAAGGGACAAGAGTCATTCTCCAAAGGAGCATATCTTCCAGGGAAGATAGTATGGGATCCAGGTATACCCTATACTTTTGGTTCTTGCATTTACTTTTCACAACCAATGAACCAAGACTAATATAGCTCACTGAAGACTGCACAAGCTCAAGGAGGCCTTCACAGTATATTAGTTATACTTAGCATCAAGCATCAAAGTAGCAGGTATCGGATGATTATAGTATCAGAGAGCTTCAGTGAAGAAGTACCTATAGTTTCCACTAGCCAGCAGCAGAGGATGGGTTCAATTTTCATTACCAGTAGTAGCAGCAATTACAAAGGCAGCAGCAGCTATATCGCAGAGTTCATTCTTGTTGCTCGAGAAGTTTTTCCTTCGGCAATTCTTCATCTGCCTTATTGGAAGTGCCATAGGTTCAGCCACATTGCCTGTCCGTTTTTGGCTAAGGGCCTCTTTTTTCAGATTACATCAAAAGAGTTTACCTGCAACTATTCTGAAGTTCATCATTATTCATGCTAAGCTCACAATATTACCAGAAGACAGGAAGCACTACTAATGGCAAGAAACTCTTGACATTAGACCATTCTGTAACTTTGTTAGTAGTTGGTTATAGGTAGTGAGGAGTGAGGAGGAGTTCTTCAAATTTTTTCTTACTGTGACCTTGAGACAAGGTCAATTTAAGGGAAAGGGAGTGATAGGGATCAACTGAACTTAGTGTGTCAACTGTCAAGAGTCCTAGAGCAGAACAGAGAAAGAGACACAAGAGCCAGGACTCAGTATCCTTTACTTTCCGCCACTTTCTTTTTTTGAATTGAATTCACTTAAAAGTTTAGCTCCACCTCGGCCATGACTTGCCAGCTCACCATTCGGTTAATCCAATCAGTTAGCCGAGTGGTCCAGTCAGCAAATTGGTTTTTTTTGGTTTGTCCAAATAAGGTTAGTTAATCATAATTACCTGTAACCCTCGTCCTCATATATAAGGGGATGTTTGGGAGATAGAAGGGGATCAGAACATTGAATCAATTCTACTTTTTCTTACCAATTTTTTCCTGCTTTTAGTTACCTTACATTTTACCATGTCAATTCCAGTTTTTACATTTTACCATGTCAATTCCAGTTTTCTTAGTTCATTAATACAACTCCAAAACCCTAATTACCCAGTTCTTGTGTTGTTCATCTTTCTCTTCTTCCTTTTTACTGTGAACTTTTCGTCGAGCCATGGAGAATTATCCACGAGATTCTTCAATGTCAGTGGAGTTAGGTTGAGCTCCTAACATTGTTTGAGCGTGCACATCAAGTGCTCGATTAAATGACTCTGAGAGGTCTATTCTGACAGGAACATGAGAATTTTGGTTGGGGAATTTCTCGATCAAGAATGTCAGGTTGGAATCCTCCATAGGTGAGTTTGATCGCCATTTCTTGTATGTTTGATCGTTTCGGTTATGATTTGGTGCACAGTTGAGTTCGAAATCAATTGGAACCATGTTTCCAGATACATACTTATTTCTTGATTAAGTTTCTAAATCCGTTCTTGATCAGTGCTATTTGATTTCTGAACTGTCTCGACACAAGAAGTTGAGCAGATCGATCACTTGATCATCGGTGTTCGACGTAAAGCTGTGAGATTCGTTCAGTGACAAGCTTTCGGGAACTATCAATCCAAGGCCAGGGAGTGAGGAATTAGATTAGTTCCTGTGAGCATCGTATTAGTCCTGGCATTGTGCTCGTGTAAGTAACTGCTCCTTTCATTTTTCCTTCTATCGAATAAACAGTTTTTGGTCTGTTCTTTAGTTAAGAATCAAGAATGTAGGCCAGGTTAAGTGAACTAGATTACGTAGGGTCATGATGGAGACTCTGGACCAATGGGTCGGATGTTGGAAAATATTAAAGGAATTATCCAATGGATTTAGTAAATTATATTAATGATATAGGTTCAATAGAAATTAAGTTTATGTAACAACTTAAACTAGTTCTTGATGTAGCAAGCTGGAATTGGGTCAGGAGTATTATCAAAATTATGATTTGATACCGAGTATGACAGGTTATATATATATTGAGTGACAATTAAAAAAATGCAAGGCTATACATCTGTTTAGTCCACTGAACATATACATGTAAGGACATATTGAACACAAATTATATCAATGGTCTAATTTTTGCTTTTTTATATTTCTTCACATTGAGATACTCTTAAAAGGGAAAGCAAAGAAGCATCGAAGAAGTCCTAAAAATCTGCAATCTTTGATGGAAAAATGGAAAAGATGGCAGCACTGTGTTTTCTTCAGCAGAAAGTGAGGGAAGGGTTGAAGGAAGCAAAATGGTATTATGTTCTTTGGAGGAGAATTTTATTTATAGATCTAGCCTAATTGTTGAAGAGATCACACCAAGTAAGTTCTCATTTCTCATGCATATCCATTCTCATTTTATTAGTTAAATCCATTTAACCATATCCTAATTGGGATTATGTTATGCTTGTAATAGTCCATACGCTATCAAGTTGAGCATTGTTCTTAAAGCGGAGGATCGAAAAACTATGGTTGAACATGTGTGGCCATCTTTATTTACCCATGTTTTAGCATGAGCATTCATCATATATACCATGTCTTACAATTCATGTTTTGACATGGCCTACTTATCAGATCATGTGTGTATGTGTAACACATATGAACAAATTGTCCCTTCATATTGCAGCCTGCGGCACGAGAAAAAGCAAAGGAGGAAGGATTTGAAGTAAGCATAGCAAAGACGAGCTTCAAGGCTAACACAAAAGCTCTAGCTGAGAATGAAGGAGATCGATTAGCCAAGGTAATCTTTTGATGCATACATGTGAACTTCACATCTATATGAACAATGCTAGATCTCTTTTGAGTATCATTTTTCCATGATAACTAATTTTTTGGGGTTTTCCACCTCCTTTTTTTCTGGGGTTTTCTACCTTTTTTTTCTTTCATAAAAGTTTGCTACAATTTGTATTCTTTTGAAGGTCGATCTCGTGGAATCAAGTTTACACATGCATCTGTTACTGTACAGGTGTCTGTTGGAGATGTAAAATGTTTTCATTGATGAACTCTACTTTGTTGTTCATTTTTTGTTTTTTCAATAGTTATGTTCTTCAACAAGTTATGGTTTCAAGATGTTCATCAAAACTTTAAGGTGTCCCGTTTGAATCCATGAAGGATTCAACTTGTTCATAAAAGTCGCTTATAATGTTTATTTAGGTGTAAATATCATGAATCAAATTGCTCTATGTGTATAGTTTATTCGTTTATGTTCAAACTAGTTTCTAAATAATTGTTTCTAATATGGAACATGGCTTCATGGCCATGGATGCTGACAACAAGAATAGATTTGTGGTTTTTGTAGTATATAATTCTAGGGTCTTAGGTTATTTCACATTTGCTCTCCATTTAACATGTTTATATTTCTGTCAGGATGGCGAGCCAACCGACTATGAATAATGCAAGGCCCCCTACCGTGCAGATCAGGGGACAACCTGTCAACCAGAAGACGTCATGCTGCTATACTTGAAGTCGATCGGCTATTTGCATGGAGGAAAGCAGTAAGCAGCTTGCTTTCCTTTATGGTTTTGCATGCTTTCTTGGTGTTTGTTCGAACCATTTGTTCAATTCTTTCTACCTATTTCAGTTATGATATTTTGATATGAATTTATGAACATATGATCAGATATATCTGCCAGCAGATGTATAAAAAATTTGTATATCGTTTCTTAAGGTTTTGAGGTGTCTGATCTCAAATTCATGTTTATGCTTTGGTGAAGTTTCTTCAGGTTTTGATCTCAAATTCATGTCTGATCTCAAATTAATGGTTTCAGTATCCTCTTGAACTAAATGCATATCTGATTCTCTTCTCGATATAGTGCCTATACTGCCTTCTACTGTATCTTGGTCATTTTTCTACAAATTGGGATTCTGATGCCCTGTGCCTTCTCTTGACACCCCCTTAATCACAACTAAACTCAAATTAGTATGGTTTTGAATTCTGTCTGAAGTGTCAGTAGCCACTAATCCATCTGTGAGGAAATTTGAACACATTTCCCTTTTCTAGTGCACTCTGTGAGGAGATTTGAACATATGATAAGATATATCTGCATGCACATAAAATTTGGACACACTGCACATGACACCTAGGTCTTGTTTCCAGGTAACATTGCAACCACTACAAAGATCTTATCTCGCTAGACCTCCCTTTTAAAAAAAAATTATTTTATATTAATGACGAGGAAAACATCGATCCTTTTAGAAAAAAATTATTTTATTTTATATTAATTTGTGACCAAATCGGTAGAGTATTGCATGTTTGATCTGGTCAATCAATCAAACTTTCTACTGGCCTTAAAAATAGAATTTTGCCAAGTTAGAGCTTGATACAGGTAAATTGGTTGCAAATGCTATCAATCAGTAACCATGAGGAAGACTCCCCTTCTGTAGTCAAAATGTGCTGCGTGCATATGAATGTGTATTCATCAGCATTCCAACAAATAAAGCAGTAGGCTTGAGATTTTCTTCTTAATGTTCTCTTTATAATGGAAGAGTATCAAGTTGAAAGGAATTATTTTTCCCAAGTTTGTGGTCATGCTAAGGTAGAGAATTGGGCTCGAGTGATGTTAGCAGTTGTAGCAGTTAGCAGTTTATGGCTTAAATTCTGGTTTGTTAACTAACGTTCTGATTACTATACATCGAAATCAATTTTTTGCTGTGTTGTGTAAATTTGCTTGTTGCTGAAGATGAGTTAATGACAAGCTTAATTACAAGAATCTCACTCTCGTGAACTGCTAACCCTGTATTATTTTATTTGTCAGCCTTGCATAGGGAATACTGCTACGACATAAGAAGTGAAATCTGAGAGATCTTCTAGAAACAGAATCACTATGTAGTGTTTTTTCTCTCTCAAAAGTCGAGCTGCCTTATGGAACATTTTTGTCAATGTGCAGTAGAGCTTCTACTATATTCTGTTATAAGAACTTCTATCAGTAATCATCAATAAAGAAATGTGATGCAGAAAATAATATGCAGCCGTTTCATTGGCAACTAAGATGAAAGATTAGAATGATTACTTCCATGAAGAAGGCATTTGTGTGAAGTGGAATATAACAATACATTGCACAGTAGTAGGCATGTAGTTTGTAGGTTCATTATGGAAATATATAAATAGTTTGATACTAGAATTCTATTAGAGTTTTTCTTCACATCAGGTTATTTTTCTTATCTGCAGGGAACTTGCCAAAGACTTTGTTGTTTCTGGTACAGCTAATGAGTCTCTTTATGGTGCTTGTGAATCAATGTACAAGCCTAACATGGTTGGTGGACTTGGAATAGTTTTGCGAATATCATTTGTCATGCCAACTTGTAGTCAATATGTTATTGGCTGTTAAGTTGTTTCAACTTTTTCAAGTTCTTTTCAAAGTTGAAGTATAATGAAAGATAAAAATGTTTGACACATGCCATCCTCAGGGTTAGAGTAGTGCCTCTGTTTCTGACATTGATAGTAACCGCGAGGTTTCAAACCATCCGAAGTTTGCACCAACACGCCTCCAAAGGCATATTCTTCATGTTAGTACCCATGTCCGATTTGTAGCAGAGAGGATTCTTCCTCAACTCACGTCGGACATGGTCATCCTGTTCTATGTTTCAAATGTTCCAAGACAGGAGTTATACATTACTGAATTTTTGATCCTTGGTGTCTATATAATTGTATTTATATTTAATTTTGTCCATTATTTGCTGAACCTGTATTATATATTTCTAAGGATTGGTGTATTCTGCATCCATGTCTTTGCTGTACATGCATCCTTGTTCATTCGTGCTAGGACATTGTCTGATTCATCTCTACAGTCAGTTAATTAGTCTGTTGCAAAGGTTACCTCTCATAAGCTCTGGAATTGGTTTCATGCCCTTGTGTAGCTCTAAATGCCGTTTTTGGTGTAGTGATGGCTTCCACTTGACAGGAGGAACGTGTTACAAAAGTTCAATAAGTTCTCCCTCGGTCTCTTTTTAGACAATAAGTACTGCAGCCTTCTCAACCCGCGGAGGAAGCGATGAGAGCTCTGGAGCTGAGTAATATCTTCACCAGAGTTTCCAGAGTTTCTACAGGAACTGTCAGAATTCGAGGTCCCTCCCTTCCCCTGTACATTTCCTTTTCTTCCTTGTTATTGCTTCTTACATATTCCATCATAGTCCTCACCCAAAAAAATTGACTTTTGTAGAATGAGTAACTGTAGCACGAGAAATGTTACAAATCATTTCATTTTTTGGATTGTACTCTAATTGCTTACTTTTTTTACTGTCTATTTATTGACTTATGGAATCAGTAATATTTTCTTTGATTTGAAGTTCTTCAGCAACTTAAAAAGCTGATATATGTGCCCACTTTTAGTTGTTAGATGTCAGTCAAATGCAAGTGATGTAGTTGCTTAAGATAGAGGTGAACTTGGCATAGTTGGTGAGGAGGCCCAAGACCTTAGTGATGGTTCCTTTAGTTTAGCTCCTGGAATAGATACTCTGTGTGTGGGTTTTTTGAAGAAGTCTGCAAGATGTTGAGTCTAACTCTCATGCAATGTAAGATATTTCTTTGTTTTCTTGGGTAGTTATGAATTATTTTTACATGCATGGACTTTCTGTTTGTAATGACATTACTTATCTTTGATTGTGGATGTTTTTGTTATTCGAATATAAAAATATTTTAGCTTGAAGATTTCTACCTTGTGTGTTCTTGCAATGTTTCTTAACTGGCATGTCACTGTGATATATGCACTCTTTTAATATATATTTTTCTCGTATGCTAAGCCTAATGAAAGCAAGGTTTGTCTTTCTTTCCCTTCTTTGGTTGTTTACCTTTTATCTTTCTAATGCTCTTTCTCTCTCTGAGATTTGCACCTAGTGGCATTATCAACACAAACAGAGGAGGGGAATACTTTTGATGAACCGCTGGCTTAAATTGATCATCCATCGAAGCGTAAGGCTTCATCTACAAAAAACCCTCAACTGTCCAAGAAGAGGAAAGTTGAACAAGTCTCGACAACGGGATCGGGTTCTAAAAAGATATCTGCTAGCAAGTCCTCTGCGCAGGATATTGAAGAAGAATGAACCCTTGTAGTGGTGGTCTCTAAACCGGACCCCCTCTTAGACGCTATGGCTGTATCCATAAAATCTCTTAATTTTATTACTATTAAGTCCTTTTATGACACTTTCTTTATTGGTTTGCCTAAAATTGTGCAGAAATCGGGAGTGGTAGCAAGGAGACTTTCGAAGAGCAGTAGCTTCGGTGGTTTCTTATGCGTAAGAGGATGTAGTGACAACATCTCGAGAATCTGAGCCTCATACCATCATTGAAAAGCTTGCAGCTGAGACTTCAGACGAGTATGACCCAAATAGAGTATTGGTGGAGCCTGATATCTCTTTGACAACATTTTTGTAGATGACCTGGTTGCCATGGGATCGGCTCTCACAACGCTGGACGAGCCACATGTCCCAGTATCTTCTTCGGGCATGTTGTTCTCTAACTTCACAAGAGATGAGATTTTCTATATTCAATTCTCAATACCCTTGGTGAGGTTAACCGTAAGTCGCCTTGACTCTACAGTTTCTTTCTTCCATGTAAAAATAGGTTCTTTAACAGAGGGAGAGGTACAAGAAGAAGAAGAAGAACGCCTCATTAGGAGGAGGTCTAAATCTATCCCTTGTTCTTCTGGGGTTAGAATTGAAGAAATCACCGAAGGGCTTTCGTCCTCAACTGGTGTTGAGGAGACTGTTACAGTTGGCTCATCTTGAGTCAGAATCGTAGCTCATCTTGAGTCAGAATCGTAGCGTTTCTCATTGACCTGTTGCCCAACCTACTGCCACGAGCTCCTCTACAGTTAGGATTAAAGAACTCTAGGAAGAGTCATTGCTTGACGCTAATGCTGAGAAGACTATGGCTCGGTTGTCTAGTGTTAAGGCAATCTTCACAGTTTCAAAGCAAATTGTGACCACTAGAGTAGTAGTTCAATCTAAGGTTGCGGTTTTGCCCACTGCATCTGTGAGTATAGTGGCATCGGCTCCTCAATCAATAAGTGCTATTGTGTCAGGTCCTCAACCAGCTGGAATTCCTTCTGCTCATACTCCTTTGACTCCATCTAATCTTGTTGAGGTGGATGTGATGGCGAAAGTTCATATCCAAAGTTTTTATGTCCTTCTGAAGCAAGGGGTACAAAACATTTTGAGAAGAAAATATATTTTTCTTGGACCATAATCTCTGTCATGGGCCAAATAAATGAGCTCAAGGTTGTTTATGGTTATGAGCAGACGATTGAACTGTTGCTTCAAAAGTTGACTGAAGTAGAAAAATGTATGGAGGACCTTCAACGATGTCAAAGAATAGACCAAACTGCTTTGGTGATTGTCACGATCCTCTTCTAAGTAATCGGGTACGAATCTGTCATGTCCAGCCTATGTTGTTGTTAACAGCGGTAGTCAGCTGTCTAAACCAAAGTAATTGCTCAAAATGAATATCAATCTCTCATCACAGCAACTAAGTACGATCTCGTGTTTGCAATCACAATACACAACCATATGTCACGTCCCAGTCCCAAAATACGTAGGACCAGGAATACGTGACACGCTAGCTACGCATTCGACCAGACTCTGGTCTGACTCGAATACGTATAAACTGTAAAATATAAAGGGCACTATCTAGATATTCCACAAATGTAAACCTTTATGTCTCAATCCACAATGTACAACAATATACAAGAAAGAGCTATATGTGCTAGAGTCGGCCGTCCAATAACACACTAACTCGAATAGACTCGAGAAGAAGTATGAGTATAAAAACTAGGCTACAACAGCAGATGAAATAAACAATGTAAAATAACTATAATGCCGGTAGATATAATGTGAGTACCTGGTACCATGCCTGCAAGACATGCAACTCCTACAGCAACTCCAAATGCTCCGTAATCACCTATGCTACAAAACTGGCAGGGAACCAGGTCCTCAGAGGGACGTAACAAGGTACAGAAATACAACATGCCAAGTAACAGAAAGTACAAGTGCACGACAGGGTATTCTATCATAACCAAACAAGTGTGATACAGTTTAAAGACAATGTTCGACGTGTGGGCTGTCCAAAATAAAATCGTAGCTCCGGACACGGAAACACACGGCACGTACCGCAGCTCCGGGCAAGGAGTCACACGGGTGGTACAACTACTCTAGATACAGGATCACTACAGAAATAGTATATATATATATGTATATATATATATATATATATATATATATATATATATATATATAAGCGCGTGCAGAGTAGCCCAAACGTCTAGTAACTGTCTTCCCCTTCCCAAGCGGTCAACGATTGTGCGCTGAACCTGAACCTCTATCTAACAGTCTCGGCACACGGAAGATAACTCAACAGACGCGACCCTAAGGTCGTCCCAGTCTCTGATCATGATGTCAGTATCAGGATACAGGAATCTGGCACGATCACAGTGTATGAGTGTGTCCTGGGGTGTTGATATACTCAGGTACGTACATCGAAGTGCTACTAAGCATCTAACAATTTTTCTAATACGTTACGACGAATGTCAGCACCCGGTTGTGATCCGGACGTGAAGTATCGAGCGCCAACATAAGTACGTGCACAATGTACATAAAGAACAACAAATATCTGTAATCTGAAATACAGGGTGGCAAGGTACACTTGCCTGTGTGCGGCTGCTAATGACGGGGATCTGGTACTGCGTCCAAGCCCTCAAGTCCCGCAGTACCTAGAGATGAGATACAAACCAGAATCAATAGTCTATTCTACGACAGACAGGGATGCTACACACATCTACAACTAAACTCAGTCTCAGCTACGACTCATAGGGACAAGTCACTAGGGGGTTGACCACCGTTGACTATCGGTACGATACGTCAAATCACGTAGTCATTTGTACCACATCATCAAACCATCCTCAAAACACAGTTTATGATTTTAAGTTCCTCGTTTAATATCGTTGTTACCAATCACCATATACCTTCCTAAATCAATCACCTTAAATTTCCAGTTTCTTAATTATCGATCACACTAGTCCTCCATCAGACATTCACCTACTACCCTTACTAATTATACATTTAAATTGAGCATTTTACACTACAAACTTCAAAGATAAGTTTCCTCTACATAACATCCACTGTCCACTGGATCACAAAATCATACCATTCCTTAATGGTGAATTCAATCACAACCCATACTAACAATTCCATATATGCTGTATAAGTAATGCTTCTCTTCCCAATTAAACACACAAGTATAAATCATCAACTCGTGCTCCTAAACCCTAACTACTGCACACAACCATAAGTATCAAGGATCATCATTGTTACATATATAATGTGTTAAAAAGAAAGAACCCTAACAAACCACATATAATAACCCTAATCAACATACCTACACATATAGCTCAAAGAAACACTACACTACACTACATAAACTCTAAAACATATTAAACCTCATTAAACACAACCTCAATCCATATTCACATTAATCATCATTAACCTCAACCTATATATACCTCAATCACATATTTCAAGTACCACATTACACTAGCCATACATATCCATATATCTATTCTACTATATAATGCCAAAACTAGACTTCACCGTGAAAAAATTTTGTTCCAAAAATACCCTTCAACATATTTAGTAATCTATTCTACTATATTATCTATTCTACTATATAATGCCAAAACTAGGCTTCACCGTGAAAAAATTTTGTTCCAAAAATACCCTTCAACATATTTAGTAATCTATTCTACTATATAATCTATTCTACTATATAATGCCAAAACTAGGCTTCACCGTGAAAAAAATTTGTTCCAAAAATACCCTTTAACATATTTAGTAATCTATTCTACTATATAATGCCAAAACTAGGCTTCACCGTGAAAAAATTTTGTTCCAAAAATACCCTTCAACATATTTAGTAATTAAAAAAAATACCTACAATAAATTTCACTGACAACCATTTAAGAGATGCAATAATGACAACCATTTACGGAAATTAAAGGGTTCATGCTACTTGCTAAGTCTTTTAAATTGTTACCAAAGAATTCGAAAGGTTGAACCATTAACCTATATAATTAAAAGCAGTAGAAATAAACTAACTCATCAACATCATTCACTCCAATATACGTGCAAAGCACGTGCATATATACTAGTATAACCCAAAACCCTAACTAGCATTTCACATATATAAACATCATCATATTTAAAACCATAACAAATCTGGAAATTAAATAAAGATAGGGGGAGAGTCGACCTTGACGACGACAATGTCGGGTACGACCGGAGAAGGTGGCCGGGGGTGGTGGTGAAGAGGTAAGGGTGGTGGTGATGGTGGTGGTAGTGTAAGCTGGTGGTGGTGGTGATAATGGTGATGGTGAAGGTGGAAACTGGAAGAGGGGAGATGGGGAAGTCGGACGGGGAGGAGGCCGGAACGGGGTGGTTCTCAGTCTCTGGTCGGTCGGGGGGAACACAGTCCGGCGTGGGGAGTGAAGCTGCTGCCGTGGGGGGGTCGGCTGACCGGACGGGCTGCTGGTCAGGCCGCGCGGGGAGAGGAGAACGGCCGTCGGCTGCTGTGACTGGCCGGAGCGGGCGTGGGGTCAGCCGCGGGGTCGGCCGGATCAGTCGGGAATCACAGCTGCGGTCGGGAACAGGCCGGAGTCGGCTCAGTGGCCGGTCGACTGCTGTGGAGCCTCTGCGGGATGGTTGGAGGAGCACAGGCCGGCGGGGGGATGGCTGTGCACCGGTCGGAGTCGGGCGGTTCTGCACAGTGCCGGAGTCGGGGTACAGGCCGGCGGTCGGGGAAGCACAGTGGCCGGCCGGAGTCTTCTCTCAGTTGAGAAGTAAAGGGAGGAGATGAAGAATAAAGGAAGAAGAAGAAGAATGGAGGAAGGAGAAGCTTGTATGGAGAAATAAATGGAGGAGGAGAGAGAGAGAGAGGGAGGAGTTTTACTTGGGATTAGGGCCGGTGTTGAGTTATGAGGGTGGGGTGAGGGGATGTTTTATAGGGGATTGTGAAATGGATGGAGGGTGGTGATGATCCTATTCAAAATGGAGGGTGGAGATTTGTCATGAAGAAAATGATTTCTTCATGAAGGGTGGTGAGTGGATGGGTGAAATAAGGACCCAATTTTGTGACCTCTCCATTGTTCATGGCCAATAGGGTGATGACACATATGTCAAAAATGGTGGGGGCTTGGAGTCAGTCTTGGACCCTTTAGTTGGTCCGGCTCAACGGGTTAAGTTGGTATCCCAAAATTTAGGGTAACGACACAGGTGTCCGACACGGAATTAAATATGGGTTATGATTTTCGGAAAGTTGCGCAATTAATTTAGAGCACAATAAAAACTGATTTTAAGTGACGGAAAAGTCCAGTGCCTAATTTGGCGAGTTAAGTCAAAAGTACAATAGCCCGATGAAATTTATGGGCTGATATTGGGCTCCGATTAATTTAGGAATGATTGGGCGCGCCAAGGGTTTTAATTTAAATGAATTAAATACCAGATAAACTTAACTCCACTCTAAACCTCAACATCTGACGCTAAATCCAAAATTTTCCAAATCCAAACCTGACTATCTATGGAATAAATCGAGGGGGTTTACATTCTTCCCAACTTAGAAAAATTTCGTCCCCGAAATTAAAAGTAAAGCACGATAATAACTAAAAGAATTTTTAAAACAACTAGTAATCAAATGCCGTACGTAAATTCGTACCTTGCTCCTCAAATAAGTACGGGAATCGCTGCCGAATATAATCCTCGCGCTCCCAAGTAGACTCGTCTGGTGAATGGTGCTTCCATGCCACTCTGACCAGTCGAATCGTCTGCCCTCTCAAAGTCTTCTTGCTGCGATCGAGGATCTCAACTGGCTGCTCTACGTAAGACAGACTGGGCCCGACTGTAATCTCCGAATGATCAAGTACGTGGCTAGGGTCTGCGACATATCTCCTCAGCTGCGATACGTAAAATACGTCATGTACTCCCTCTAATGATGGAGGTAATGCAAGACGGTAAGCCACTTCGCCAACTCGTTCCAAAATGTCAAAAGGTCCGATGTACCTCGGACTCAGCTTGCCTCTGCCTCCGAATCTGATGGTACCACGAGTGGGCGATATCCTCAGAAATATATGGTCACCCTCCTTGAATTCCAATGGTCTGCAGTGCGCATCTGTCCAGTGTTTCTGTCTGTCCTGTGCTGCGCGCAGGTGGCTCTGAATCTGCTTGACCTTCTCTACTGTCTGTGTCACCAACTCTGGACCCAGTATCTGACGCTCTCCCACGTCACTCCAACAAACTGGTGACCTATATTTTCTGCCGTACAATGCCTCATAAGGTGCCATCTGTATGCTGGCCTGGTAGCTGTTATTGTAGGAGAATTCTACCAAGTGTAGGTGGTCCTCCCAAGATCCTCCAAAATCAATCATGCACGCTCTTAACATATCCTCTAATATCTGTATCGTGCGCTCTGACTGTCCATCAGTCTGTGGATGATACACAATGCTGAACTTGAGACGAGTTCCTAGGCTCTCCTGCATACTCCGCCAAAAATGTGACGTGAATCAGGAATCACGATCCGATACGATGCTGACAGGCACTCCATGTAATCGTACTATCTGCCTCATATACATGTCAGCTAGTATCTCTGTGGATTGCCCAACTCTGAAGGGCAAGAAATGTGCAGACTTGGTGAGTCTGTCTACGACAACCCAAACTGCATCCTTCCCGCTAGGGCTCCGCGAAAATCTTGTGACGAAGTCCATGGTAATGTGTTCCCACTTCCACTCGGGAATGGAAAGCGGCTGCAATAGTTCTGCAGTCCTTTGATGTTCCGCCTTGACTTGCTGACAAACTATCATTTCGCCACGAATTCTTGAAATTTCTCTCTTCATACCATGCTACCAGTAATGTTGCCTCGAATCTCGGTACATCATCGTACCCCCGGGATGAATGGAATAAATTGAGCTATGTGCCTCGGTCATCAACTCTTGGCGTAGCTCGCCACTCGGAACATATAGGCGATCTCCGCACCTCAACGTTCCGTCTTCATGAATCCTGAGTCCCGTCTGCATGTCGGCCTCTGTCCTTTCTCGCAATCGTCTAAATATCGTATCTGTAGGCAAGGCTGCCTTGATCCTCTCAATGAACCTCGAGACTGGTCATCTGTCCATCCATGCTTGGCAATACATTCTCAATCCTGAGTTCCTGAAAATCCTCTAATCATCTGGCGACGAGTCGTAAGCTACATTCGCCTTGCCAGGGTGATACTGCGACTTGATTTCATAATCTGTCATCAATTCCAGCCAGTGTCTCTGTCCCATGTTGAGCTCCTTCTTTGTGTAGGCATACTGTAAGCCCCTGATTTTTCAAAATTAGTAAAATTGGGATTTTTCATAATTTTCTGGAATTTTTGGAAATTTTTTTGTAATTAAAATCAGGGTTTTGAATTATTACATGATTTTTAATTGATAATAAACAACATTAAAATATTATAAAAATAATATTTTTGGGTGTAAAATGGAAAACTGGACTTAGGGTAATTTTTCTGGAATTTATTGGACCCCGGACCTATTTTTAAATGCCTAAAAACTAATTATTTATTTATTTATTTAATTATTAATTATTAATAATATTATTATTATTATTTCTATTTTAACACCCGGCCCAGCCAGGCCCACTGGGCTGACCGGCCCAGCCCAGCATCCGGCCCATCCCGCCCCCTACCGGGTCGGGTCGGGTTTGCCCAAACCCGACCCGCCTCTGACCCGGAGACCCAGCCCCACTGCCCGGATCCCCCGCCGCCCGCTCGGCCACTCGCAGCGCCGCCCGCGCTTCCCGGCCGTCCCGCTCGCCTCCGCCTTCCCCGCCCTCACCTCCGTTTTCCCCGCCACGACTCCGCCCTCCCCGGCCGACCCAGTTTTCCCCATCCGCCTATAAAAGCCGACCCCGGCCGCTCCCCGACCACTCGCCACCGCCACCCTAGCCACCGTGCCGCCCGCCTGAGCCGCCCGCCTGAGCCGCAGTCCCCCGGCCAGCCCCCTCCTCTCCTTCCTCCGCCCTTCCCGTCTGCTCCGGCGCCCGACACAGCCGAGCAGCAGCCGCCCCTCTTTCCCCTTCTCCCCCCGACGCCGGCAGCCCTCGCCGTGCCCCGGTCGGCTCCGCCCGTCCCCGACGACGCCGCCCCGAGCCGCCCAGACCCTCCCCGGTGCCCCTCCGTCGGCCCCCGCCGCATCCCGCCTGAGAGAGGCCCTAACCCTAACCCTAATTCGATCGGACACGGCCTGTGTCGCGTCGGACACGACACGGACACGAGGAAGCCCTAATTTTCAGAGCCCTGTTCAGGTACTCATATCTTTCTCCTCGCTGTCCCGTTTTCAATTCCGTAAATTGCGTTGTGAAGCCTGTATGACCCTCTCGGTGTCCGGATAAACTGTTCGGGACATCGCGCCCTGTGGTGATCGCACACCGCGATCCAAAAACAGGAAAAATCAGACCCTGTTTCACCCCGGAACTGAGTCCGCCCCGCCAAACGGGACGACTTGGTCGCATGCGGTCTTCACAGATATGTACGCATCGTCGATACGGACGTGTGAGTTTTCGTGGAAGCTGATTCGGGTGTGCGTGCACACCGGAATCAACGCGTATCCGCGGACATCGTCCCCTTATCCGCCTTTTCTGCAATTCACCCTAACTTCGTGCACACTCGTCAGATCGAGACGAAACTTGCACCATCGGACTCGTAGCGATACGCTGGTCCTGTGGGTCAAGTTTGGTTCGATTCTGAGAACGTTGACGAAATCGCGTGTCGTGGGCCCCACAGGCCCCGCTCGACGGACGATTTTGTGTTCGGCTCATCGGAATCCAAATCTGGAAGTTCCGTTGGGTTCGTATCAGCGTTCCTGACCTGTTGACAATAAGTTTGGTGAATTTGGAGACCTTTGACCCGGACGCATTTTTCGGTGCAAAACGGGCCCAACGGCGGACCCCGTTTTGACCCGAAACTGCCGTTTTTGCCCTTGTCTCCAAATTGGACCCAAGGACAGACGTTTCTAGCTATTTGGCATCTTCTGAGCGTGATGGTAATGTTTATTTCAGCTTTTGGACTCATCTTTGGATATTTCTCCGAAGAACTATTAATCGGATCCAAACAACAGGCAAGTACCTGCACTTCAAGTTTAATCTTTATATTGTGATAGTTAATTCCCTGCCTTACATGTACCATTGATGATTACACGTAGTGCTAGAACACTGGATTTCATGTCTTGAATATTGGAGTTCATGTCTTATTTTTCATGTCGGGTGGGAGAATACTGAAAGGCATGTAGCTTATCCTGACTCTTGCCATGATTAATAGCTGTTGGTACACGACTGTCCATCAGCCGGATCTCGATTATTCCTGTTTAATAGCCGTCTATGGCGGCCGGTTTAACCCTATAAACCCATACATGCCAACTAGGTATTCTAAATACACAAGTTCACACACATAGCTTCTTGTCTTGTTGCAGTTCCTGCTGTTCTGTCACAGTTACATTTGTCCTATCATTCCTGATTTACTCATGCCCTGGTTTATAGCAATTAATCCTGTTTTACTTATAATCCAGATTTATAGCATCATTTCCCCAGTAAATTCTACTACTTACTTATGCATATTCTCACCATGATGATTAGTCAGTTATTTTCTACCTGTCACACATATTTAGTTAAATATTGTTGTGCACTGTGTACTTTGCTCCTTTCCTGATTGGATCTGTTGTTTTAGGCGATGATGAGAACTTTGTCCCTACCTATTATGGCCACTATGAGTTAGCAGGTAACACATGAGGAGCCAGTTTTCCCCAGGAGGCTACTTCTGTGGATCAGTTAGCTGTAGCTGCTTATTCTTTCCTTTTTAGCATATACTCGGGTTTGTCCTCGATTTATCTTCTGGCTTGTATTAACTGTGGATTGGTTGTCACAGATTAAAAATTATGAAATCTCAGCATTCCTTTTCCTGTTATTTTCCTTGTCTATTTTACTTTTGTGGATGAGATAGACTTTATATTACCTGTGATTATGCCCTAGACAGCGTACTACCGTCGACACTGCGGCGTAGGCTGGACGTGCCCACGCACTTGTGTCCGAATATCCGGGTGCGGGTCGTGACACGTTTTTGTGGTGGCCCATGCAGGTCCCAACGACTAAATTGTTCGGTTTCAACTCAGGGACCGAACAGGCCTGCAATAAAGCTAGGATAAGTTTATAGGATCTCATCCACTTGCTTGAATCATTTTTTGACATCTGTATCGTATTCGAACTAATATGAACTTGCATCTTGCCTTGATTTCTGTGCGCCTCTTATTGGATATTTTGGATACAGGGAGATGGACCCACAAGCCAGCAACGAGACTCATGCAGAAACACCACAAACCGTTGTGATTACCCAAAGAAACGATGTGATACCAGTCGGTGAAGGCCAATCATCACAAGGCAGTCAAGCAAGTCAGCCTGCCTTAATAATCCGTCAAGATGGCGTTCCACCCTCGACGCAGCCTATTCCACCGATGCCTTCCTTCCCACCGGGACCGCCTATGGACGAACAACAGATGTTTCGCATGTTCTACATAATGATGCAAGCCTATCAGAAGGTTCAACAAGAAACTCAGCAAAACCAAGCGGAGAACTTCATCGACAGAATTAGCTCGGAGTCACGTAAGCCAAGCAGTTCAAATGCAATTATCTTCGACGAAGACGTTCTTACTGCAGCACGACCTGTGGAGTGCACCACAAGGATCGAGTCTAGCCGGAAGCGGCCGTATGCGTCAGCACCAGACCAAGCACAACCGGAAAGAGCTGCAAAGCGACCACAGATGAATCCAACCCAAGGGCAGAACCAACGAGCTCCCATTTGTGGCTATTGTCGAAAACAAGGTCATATTTGGAAGGATTGTAGAAAGAGGCTAGGTGTTTGTCTACTTTGTGGATCAGCAGCACATCAAGTGAGAGACTGTGCAGCTGCTCCAAGAACACGGACAAACTTACGCGATGACCGTGGAGAACGTGCAGACTCTTAGAGTCACTAATGCACGTAAGTGATTCGTAGATACTGTTTTCTAGCATTATTTTAGCTTGTGCCTATTGGTTCTTGACCTCAGCCCCAACCTAGTAATTTTGAACTTGCTAATAACCTGGTATGCTTTTATATTTAATAACTGTAGAGATTGTAGAGTTTTCTGTTATTTTGCTTATTATGTGAATTTAAATTTTGTACCTCCTTTCATCATCATCTAGCGCACTTAATTTTGATGTACTTTGTTTATGCTGTTATTCTATAGCCTAGTTTTGCAAGCTTACTCTTTATCAGGCTTGTTCATGACACGTGTATTATTGGACGCGTACACTAATGCAAGTGTCTGTTCAGAATCAGTGTATTACGGTCTGATCAACCTTAGTGCATTTTGATTCGCACTTCGCACGACTACTTTACGTGGATTGAGATACAGACAAATATACTTGACCTAGACATGCTGAGCATATCGTATCAGTTACATAACAAACTAATACGAGCATGCAAATAAATGACTACCAGAATAGAACCTCAATCCATAACCGCCTGACAAATCCCACTAGAATTCTTTAAACGCCTTGATCCCTATACTTCTGTTCTATCACCCCGCCCTTGAACTCTTTATTATTGATCCTCGTCTTCCCTTATTTCGGGAAGACGAAATCCTGTGCTTGGTATAAGTTTGATACATAGATAGTACTAGATATGCCACATAGTCCGATCACATATTTGAGGATTAACTTTCGTAATTGAGGACATATCATATGTGATATGATCGGCGTTGAAATTCGAGGATTGAATGACATAGGTAAACATATTAAGGAATATTTTTCTTAAGGTATATAGTCTTTGTGATGAATGGGTAAACTCTAAGTTGGGTAGCTATGCATTGTCAACTCGAGAGGAATGTCCTTTGGATCGTGACCAAGTAAGGTCAGATTGGAAGAAGCAAGCCATTATAATTTTTAAAAATTTAGAGGAGTGACTAAAATGATTAATGAATTGATATCGAGGACCCAATAAGTTATATCTTAGATACATGATTTAAATTTTGAGTAATGAAAGTAAAATCGTCAATTTGAATTTAGAGGATATAATTCAGACTTGAATATGGCGAACTACATTCAAATTTTTTTAAATTTGATGATTTGATTAAGAATTATAATTTGATGGTTGGACTACCTAGTTAGAATATTGAGGATGTGAATGTAATTTAAAAAGTTGGAACATACAAAGGGGAACATTGGACTCGAATCACTTCTAGAGGAATTATGATAGTTAGAATCGTGAGGCAATTCATAAGCATATGCAAATCTTGAAGGTGTTATATGGACTTAATTAAAATTTCACTTATGGGTAATTTGAGGAAGTAAGAAGTAATAACCATAGGTTGAATTCTTGATTGGAACAAGTAGTCGTCTTAAACTTTGAAGTGGTTGCAGTGGATATAATTAGGCTTTTAATTATCGCCAAGAGATGGCGATCGACTTGCCCTATGTACATGAAGGATTAACAGATTATGGCTCGATTTTTAAATTTCGAGGACGAAATTTTTATAAGTTGGGTAGATTGAAAGCCCCTGATTTTTCAAAATTAGTAAAATTGGGATTTTTCATAATTTTCTGGAATTTTTTGGGAATTTTTTTGTAATTAAAATCAGGGTTTTGAATTATTACATGATTTTTAATTGATAATAAACAACATTAAAATATTATGAAAATAATATTTTTGGGTGCAAAATGGAAAACTGGACTTAGGGTAATTTTTCTGGAATTTATTGGACCCCGGACCTATTTTTAAATGCATAAAAACTAATTATTTATTTATTTATTTATTTATTAATTATTATTATTATTATTATTATTATTATTATTATTATTTCTATTTTAACACCCGGCCCAGCCAGGCCCACTGGGCTGACCGGCCCAGCCCAGCATCCGGCCCATTCCGCCCCCTACCGGGTCGGGTCGGGTCGGGTTT
Source organism: Iris macrosiphon (assembly GCA_036927795.1). NCBI lineage: Eukaryota > Viridiplantae > Streptophyta > Magnoliopsida > Asparagales > Iridaceae > Iris > Iris macrosiphon. The sequence continues at coordinate 114,189,209 of JAYESA010000018.1, forward strand.
GCCCAAACCCGACCCGCCTCCGACCCGGAGACCCAGCCCCACTGCCTGGATCCCCCGCCGCCCGCTCGGCCACGCGCAGCGCCGCCCGCGCTTCCCGGCCGTCCCGCTCGCCTCCGCCTTCCCCGCCCTCACCTCCGTTTTCCCCGCCACGACTCCGCCCTCCCCGGCCGACCCAGTTTTCCCCATCCGCCTATAAAAGCCGACCCCGGCCGCTCCCCGACCACTCGCCACCGCCACCCTAGCCACCGTGCCGCCCGCCTGAGCCGCCCGCCTGAGCCGCAGTCCCCCGGCCAGCCCCCTCCTCTTCTTCCTCCGCCCTTCCCGTCGGCTCCGGCGCCCGACACAGCCGAGCAGCAGCCGCCCCTCTTTCCCCTTCTCCCCCCGACGCCGGCAGCCCTCGCCGTGCCCCGGTCGGCTCCGCCCGTCCCCGGCGACGCCGCCCCGAGCCGCCCAGACCCTCCCCGGTGCCCCTCCGTCGGCCCCCGCCGCATCCCGCCTGAGAGAGGCCCTAACCCTAACCCTAATTCGATCGGACACGGCCTGTGTCGTGTCGGACACGACACGGACACGAGGAAACCCTAATTTTCAGAGCCCTGTTCAGGTACTCATATCTTTCTCCTCGCTGCCCCGTTTTCAATTCCGTAAATTGCGTTGTGAAGCCTGTATGACCCTCTCGGTGTCCGGACAAACTGTTCGGGACATCGCGCCCTGTGGTGATCGCACACCGCGATCCAAAAACAGGAAAAATTAGACCCTGTTTCACCTCGGAACTGAGTCCGTCCCGCCAAACGGGACGACTTGGTCGCGTGCGGTCTTCACAGATACGTACGCATCATCGATACGGACGTGTGAGTTTTCGTGGAAGCTGATTCGGGTGTGCGTGCACACCGGAATCAACGCGTATCCGCGGACATCGTCCCGTATCCGCCTTTTCTGCAATTCACCCTAACTTCGTGCACACTCGTCAGATCGAGATGAAACTTGCACCATCGGACTCGTAGCGATACGCTGGTCCTGTGGGTCAAGTTTGGTTCGATTCTGAGAACGTTGACGAAATCGCGTGTCGTGGGCCCCACAGGCCCCGTTCGACGGGCGATTTTGTGTTCGGCTCATCGGAATCCAAATCTGAAAGTTCCGTTGGGTTCGTATCAGCGTTCCTGACCTGTTGACACTAAGTTTGGTGAATTTGGAGATCTTTGACCCGGACGCGTTTTTCGGTGCAAAGCGGGCCCAACGGCGGACCCCGTTTTGACCCGAAACTGCCGTTTTTGCCCTTGTCTCCAAATTGGACCCAAGGACAGGCGTTTCTAGCTATTTGGCATCTTCTGAGCGTGATGGTAATGTTTATTTCAGCTTTTGGACTCATCTTTGGATATTTCCCCGAAGAACTATTAATCGGATCCAAACAACAGGCAAGTACCTGCACTTCAAGTTTAATCTTTATATTGTGATAGTTAATTTCCTGCCTTACATGTACCATTGATGATTACACGTAGTTCTAGAACACTGGATTTCATGTCTTGAATATTGGAGTTCATGTCTTATTTTTTATGTCGGGTGGGAGAATACTGAAAGGCATGTAGCTTACCCTGACTCTTGCCATGATTAATAGCTGTTGGTACACGACTGTCCATCAGCCGGATCTCGATTATTCCTGTTTAATAGCCGTCTATGGCGGCCGGTTTAACCCTATAAACCCCTACATGCCAACTAGGTATTCTAAATACACAAGTTCACACACATAGCTTCTTGTCTTGTTGCAGTTCCTGCTGTTCTGTCACAGTTACATTTGTCCTATCATTCCTGATTTACTCATGCCCTGGTTTATAGCAATTAATCCTGTTTTACTTATAATCCAGATTTATAGCATCATTTCCCCAGTAAATTCTACTACTTACTTATGCATATTCTCACCATGATGATTAGTCAGTTATTTTCTACCTGTCACACATATTTAGTTAAATCTTGTTGTGCACTGTGTACTTTGCTCCTTTCCTGACTGGATCTGTTGTTTTAGGCGATGATGAGAACTTTGCCCCTACCTATTATGGCCACTATGAGTTAGCAGGTAACACATGAGGAGCCAGTTTCCCCCAGGAGGCTACTTCTGTGGATCAGTTAGCTGTAGCTGCTTATTCTTTCCTTTTTAGCATATACTCGGGTTTGTCCCCGATTTATCTTCTGGCTTGTATTAACTGTGGATTGGTTGTCACAGATTAAAAATTATGAAATCTCAGCATTCCTTTTCCTGTTATTTTTCTTGTCTATTTTACTTTTGTGGATGAGATAGACTTTATATTACCTGTGATTATGCCCTAGACAGCGTACTACCGCCGACACTGCGGCGTAGGCTGGACGTGCCCACGCACTTGAGCCCGAATATCCGGGTGCGGGTCGTGACACATACTTCAGACCTCTGTGTTCTGTATAAATCGTAACACGCTCTCTATAAGGGTAGTGTCGCCATAGCTTTAGTGCAATATCACCGCAGCTAGCTCTAGACTATGCATCGGATAGTCCTTCCCATGAACTCTCAGCTGTCCTGATGCGTAGACTATCTATTCCATCTGAACATATCTCATATTTGCGGAGCTTGGCGTACTGCCTTTCTGTCTCAACATCTCCAATACGATCCTGAGATGTCTCTCATGCTCCTCCTAACTCTTGGAACATACCAATATGCCATCGATAATTATCACCACGATCTTATCTAAGTACTGGTGGAAAATACTGTTCATTAGGCTCATACTTACTGCTGGCGCGTTGGTTAAACCAAACGGCACGACTAAAAACTCATAGTGGCCATACTTCGTCCGAAAGGCCGTCTTCGGGATGTCCTCTCTTCGTACCTTGACCTGATGATAACTGGATCTGAGATCGATCTTCACAATACATATGCGCCACTTAGCTGATTCAAATTAATCTTCGATGCGCGTCAAGGGTACTTGCTTTTTATCGCTACGGTATTTAATGCCCTATAATCGTTATGCAACGTACCGTCCCGTCCTTCTTTGGTATAATAAGATGGTTGCTTCTCATGGAAAACACTAGCCCAACCGAAACCCTTGTCTAAGAGATCCTCCACGATGGACCTTCAACTCAACCAACTCTATCGGTGCTACTCTGAAGACGGGAAAATAACTGGCTCGGCTCTTGGAGTCAACTCTGTAACCACTCTTTCTGTCAGGTGGCATGCCCGAAAGATTCTCTAGAAACACATCCTCAAACCCTGATATAATACGGGGGTACACTGGTTCACCTTCTGCAATGTATGACTCTAAAGTAAATGAGCACCATACTCCCGGGCTCCCTGGAACTCAGGTAATCTGGTGGTCTAATTAATGTAATCACGTCGACAACTCTCGCGTCGCGTGGTATTGGCTCAACCAATCCATTCATAGGTCATAGTCTAGACTAAACCTCAAAATAATTTCTCCCGTTCTGTTTCCAACATCAATCCTCAAAAAAAAATTCTCCCCTGCCTAAAGTATAATTTCTCTTCTCCTCAAAATTTTTCTAACATTTTTATTCCTCGAGTTTCTTCTTTTCGTTATTTATCTCTCCAAGTCGCATAGTACTATAATTGTATCACTCAAGCACATACTAAAATTTTTGGTATTAGATCATCATCTTCCAAGTGAGAGCTTAAAATTTTATCTCCTCTAGTCCATAATGTCATTCCTGGTATTGCTATTATATACAACCACTAGTTTCCATCATCAGGCTATGCATTTCCCTAAATTATTCTAGGTCATGATCAACAATCCTTCCTGCTCTTAGTACTTCCAAGATCACTGCTACCTCAAGCACGGGTAGGGTACTACTGGGTCCAACTCTCTTGCCAACCTTCCACACTAGTTCTAGAATCCAAAGAACCCATCAATCTATCCTGATAAGGTAACAATATTCTCCGAGAAAGGTATACGAATTCTATCTCCTGTCGTCTGGTCTTCGATCTTCTTCTGGAGGGAAGTCATCAGTCACAAGCATTCGTCTCCCCGAACAATAGGGGACGAGAAACAAGCATAGATAAAGATTGAACGAATGCAAAGTGGAAGTCCAAGGGCGATAATCACAAACAAGGAGTTTTAAAATCGATTATGGATTGAGATCCTATTCAACAATCATAACATCTATTCCTAATTTGCAGGCTCGCTTGGCACAGTCAGGTGACCAAGACGATTTAAATCGGACCTGCATGGGCCACCACAAAAACATGTCACGCCCCAGTCCCAAAATATGTAGGACCAGGAATACGTGACACGCCAGCTACGCATTCGACCAGACTCTGGTCTGACTCGAATACGTATAAGCTGTAAAATATAAAGGGCACTATCTAGATATTCCACAAAAGTAAACCTCTATGTCTCAATCCACAATGTACAACAGTATAAAAGAAAGAGCTATATGTGCTAGAGTCGGCCGTCCAATAACACACTAACTCGAATAGACTCGAGAAGAAGTATGAGTCTATAAAAACTAGGCTACAACAGCAGATGAAATAAACAATGTAAAATAACTATAATACCAGTAAATATAATGTGAGTACTTGGTACCATGCCCGCAAGACATGCAACTCCTACAGCAACTCCAAATGCTCCGTAATCACCTATGCTGCAAAACTGGCAGGGAACCAGGTCCTCAGAGGGACGTAACAAGGTACAGAAATACAACATGCCAAGTAACAGAAAGTACAAGTGCACGACAGGGTACTCTATCATAACCAAACAAGTGTGACACAGTTTAAAGACAATGTTCGACGCGTGGACTGTCCAAAATAAAACCGTAGCTCCGGACACGGAAACACACGGCACGTACTGCAGCTCCGGGCAAGGAGTCACACGGGTGGTACAACTACTCTAGATACAGGATCACTACAGAAATAGTATATATATATATATATATATATATATATATATATATATATATAAGCGCGTGCAGAGTAGCCCAAACGTCTAGTAACTGTCTTCCCCTTCCCAAACGGTCAACGATTGTGCACTGAACCAGAACCTCTATCTAACAGTCTCGACACACGGAAGATAACTCAACAGACGCGACCCTAAGGTCGTCCCAGTCTCTGATCATGATGTCAGTATCAAGATACAGGAATCTGACACGATCACAGTGTATGAGTGTGTCCTGGGGTGTTGATATACTCAGGTACGTACATCGAAGTGCTACTAAGCATCTAACAATTTTTCTAATACGTTACGACGAATGTCAGCACCCGGTTGTGATCCGAACGTGAAGTATCGAGCGTCAACATAAGTACGTGCACAATGTACATAAAGAACAACAAATATCTGTAATCTAAAATACAGGGTGGCAAGGTACACTTGCCTGTGTGCGGCTGCTAATGACGGAGATCTGGTACTGCGTCCAAGCCCTCAAGTCCCGCAGTACCTAGAGATGAGATACAAACCAGAATCAATAGTCTATTCTACGACAGACAGGGATGCTACACAAATCTACAACTAAACTCAGTCTCAGCTACGACTCACAGGGACAAGTCACTAGGGGGTTGACCACCGTTGACTATCGGTACGATACGTCAAATCACGTAGTCATTTGTACCACATCATCAAACCATCCTCAAAACACAGTTTATGATTTTAAGTTTCTCGTTTAATATTGTTGTTACCAATCACCATATACCTCCCTAAATCAATCACCTTAAATTTCTAGTTTCTTAATTATCGATCACACTAGTCCTCCATCAGACATTCACCTACTACCCTTACTAATTATACATTTAAATTGAGCATTTTACACTACAAACTTCAAAGACAAATTTTCTCTACATAACATCCACTGTCCACTGGATCACAAAATCATACCATTCCTTAATGGTGAATTCAATCACAACCCATACTAACAATTCCATATATGATGTATAAGTAATGCTTCTCTTCCCAATTAAACACACAAGTATAAATCATCAACCCGTGCTCCTAAACCCTAACTACTGCACACAACCATAAGTATCAAGGATCCTCATTCTTACATATATAATGTATTAAAAAGAAAGAACCCCAACAAACCACATATAATAACCCTAATCAACATACCTACACATATAGCTCAAAGAAACACTACACTACACTACATAAACTCTAAAACATATTAAACCTCATTAAACACAACCTCAATCCATATTCACATTAATCATCATTAACCTCAACCTATATATACCTCAATCACATATTTCAAGTTCCACATTACACTAGCCATACATATCCACATATATAACCCAAAACCCTAACTAGCATTTCACATATATAAACATCATCCTATTTAAAACCATAACAAATCTGGAAATTAAATAAAGATAGGGGAAGAGTCGACCTTGACGACGACAATGCCGGGTACGACCGGAGAAGGTGGCCGGGGGTGGTGGTGAAGAGGTAAGGGTGGTGGTGATGGTGGTGGTAGTGTAAGCTGGTGGTGGTGGTGATAATGGTAATGGTGAAGGTGGAAACTGGAAGAGGGGAGATGGGGAAGTCGGACGGGGAGGAGGCCGGAGCGGGGTGGTTCTCAGTCCCTGGTCGGTCGGGGGGAACACAGTCCGGCGTGGGGAGTGAAGCTGCTGCCGCGGGGGGGGGGGGGGAGTGTCGGCTGACCGGACGGGCTGCTGGTCAGGCCGCGCGGGGAGAGGAGAACGGCCGTCGGCTGCTGTGACTGGCCGGAGCGGGCGCAGGGTCAGCCGCGGGGTCGGCCGGATCAGTCGGGAATCCCAGCTGCGGTCGGGAACAGGCCGGAGTCGGCTCAGTGGCCGGTCGGCTGCTGTGGAGCCTCTGCGGGATGGTCGGAGGAGCACAGGCCGGCGGGGGGATGGCTGTGCACCGGTCGGAGTCGGGCGGCTCTGCACAGTGCCGGAGTCGGAGTACAGGCCGGCGGTCGGGGAAGCACAGTGGCCGGCCGGAGTCTTCTCTCAGTTGAGAAGTAAAGGGAGGAGATGAAGAATAAAGGAAGAAGAAGAAGAATGGAGGAAGGAAAAGCTTGCATGGAGAAATAAATGGAGGAGGAGAGAGAGAGAGGGAGGAGTTTTACTTGGGATTAGGGCCGGTGGTGAGTTATGAGGGTAGGGTGAGGGGATGTTTATAGGGGATTGTGAAATGGATGGAGGGTGGTGATGATCCTATTCAAAATGGAGGGTGTGTCACGCCCCAGTCCCAAAATACGTAGGACCAGGAATACGTGATACGCCAGCTACGCATTCGACCAGACTCTGGTCTGACTCGAATACGTATAAGCTGTAATATAAATGGCACTATCTAGATATTCTATAAAGGCAAACCTATATGTCTCAATCCACAATGTACATCAGTATACAAGAAAGAGCTATATGTGCTAAGGTCGGCCGCCCAATAACACACTAACTCGAATAGACTCGAGAAGAAGTATGAGTCTATAAAACTAGGCTACAACAGCAGATAAATAATCAATGTAAAATAACCATAATGCCGGTAGATATAATGTGAGTACCTGGTACCATGCTCGCAAGATATGTCACTCCATCAGTATCTCCAAGTGCTCCGTAATCGTCTATGCTGCAAAACTGGCAGGGAACCAGGTCCTCAGAGGGACGTAACAAGGTACAGAAATATAGCATGCCAAGTAAACAGAAAGTACAAGTGCACGACAGGGTACTCTATCATAACCAACTAGTGTGACACAGTTTAAAGACAATGTTCGACGCGTTGGCTGTCCAAAATAAAACCGTAGCTCCGGACACGGAAACACACGGCACGTATCGCAGCTTCGGGCAAAGAGTCATACGGGTGAAACAGCTACACTAGATACAGGTATCACTACAAAATACTACATATATATAAGCGCGTGCAGAGTAGCCCAAACGTCTAATAACTGTCTTCCCCTTCCCAAGCGGTAAACGATTGTACGTTGAACCTGAACCTCAAACTACAGTCTCGACACACAGAATTTAACTCAACAGATGCGACCCTAAGGTCGTTCCAGTCTCTGGTCATGATGTCAGTATCAGGATACAGGAATCTGGCACGATCACAGTGTATGAGTGTGTCCTGGGGTATCGATATACTCAGGTACGTGCATCGAGGTACTACAATGCATCTAACCATTTATTCTAAGACGTTTCGATGAACGTCAACACCCGGTTGCGATCCGGACGCAAAGTATCGAACGTCAACATAAAACTGTGCACAATGTACATAACGAAACAATCAATATCTGTAAACTGAAATATAGGGTGGCAAGGTACACTTGCTTGCGTTCGGCTGCTGATGACGGGGATCGGGTACCGCGTCCAAGTCCTCAGGTCCCGCAATACCTAGAGAGGAGATACATACCAAAAATTAATAATTTATTCTACGACAGACAGGGATGAGACACGCATCTACAACTAAACTCAAACTCAGCTACGACTCACAGGGACAAGTCACTAAGGGGTTGACTACAGTTGACTATTGGTAAAATGGTTAAATCCTCTAATCAACGGTACACTCTCCTCGATTTTAATTCTCCGAAAATAAACTAATATTTCCACCATGTACAATACTTCCCGATTAGTTGGCTCCAAGGTCATAACTCTATTCTCCTCGAACACGTATTTTTAATCTTGATAATTTATGTAGAAGCCAACCCTAATTTTCTACCCAAGTATCATATCCCAATCCAATCTTCATAATACATAAGTTACATGGTCACAACACTAAGCTACTTAGACTCTAAAACAATTTAATCATTGATAACATAGTCCTCATTCATGCTCATATATAACTTCATTTCATAACCTATATGTATATTCCACAACCATATATTTCATTTACCACAATACACTAGCCACCCTCATAAGTAATCCCACAACCCTAGCTAACTTAGCAAATATCATCATCAACCCAAGACAATCAACAATCATCTATACTTAACCCTAATCCTATATTAAGTACTTTTCTTCCTAACCATAAACATCCACACTATTAAACTACAAACCTAGCTAGTATTCACCCAACCTTGATTGATTTAAATCCTATTTAACCAATGATATAAATTTCTGGAATTAAAACACAAGAGAGAGGAGAATCGACCTCAACGGCGCAACGCCGGTGTATGGCCAGAGAAGGTGGCCGAGGGTGGTGACGTTGGTGGTGGTGAACAAGTGTGGAAGGACAGTGGGGGAGTTCTGCGCCGACGGGGCTGCACCGGACGGAGTCGGCGCCGCTGCACTGACTGGAGGGACTGTACCGCGGGGGAGGTCGGCCGACGGGGGAGGCACAGCGAGGGTCTGCTCCGCCGGAGCTGGACGCACGCGACGGAGGGTTCGACCTGGCGGTGGGGACGCACGTGGCTGGGACTGGCCGGATGCTCGGCTGCACAGCGGGAGGCTGCACAGTGCGGGGTGGCTCGACGTGGGCTGCATCGGAGGGTGCTCGGCGTGGGCTGCAGCGGAGGGTGCTCGGCGGAGTTGGCTGGAGATGGGGTCGGGCCGGCCGGTCTTCTTCAGGGAGAAGAAGAGAGGAGAAGTAAAGGAAGAAGAAGAAATAGAATGGGAATGGAGGGAGAAGAGTGGGTTCTCTTTTGCATGAAGGAATTAAATGGAGGAGGAGAGAGAGAGTGATTTTTGGGATTAGGGCCGGTGATGTTTGGTTGAGGGTGGGGTGAGATGTGACTTTATAGGGGAGTGTGTGGAGTTGATGGGTGGTTGAGATCATTCCATTTAAAATGGATGGATGGGATTTAACATGGAGAGAATGAGGTTTCTTCATGAGGGAAATGAGTGGGTGAGAATGGGACCCTATTTTGGGACCCTCTCAATTGTTCATGGCCAATAGGATGTTGCCACACAATTATATAATTACAACTTAGTCCCGTAAATTCGGGAAATTGTATGGACACATAAAATGACATAATACATTACGGAGAAAATATATATATAAATTTTTATGGTGAGGGGGGATTGTGCGTTAGGCACGGGTTTAATTAGGAAGACATTGGAATTAATTTAAGGATTAAAATGAGATTTACAAAGTCTGTATCCCAGATTTAAATAGAAACAAAGCGTCCCGCGAATTTAATTTAATTGGGACACTTGGGGTCAAAATCCAAAAATGACGCAAAGGTCAAAAATGGTGGGGGCTTGGAGTCAGTCTTGGACCCTTTAGTTGGTCCGGCTCAACGGGTTAAGTTGGTATCCCAAAATTTAGGGTAACGACACAGGTGTCCGACACGAAATATAAATATGTGTTACGATTTTGGAATGTTGCGCAATTAATTTAGAGCACAAGGAAATTAATTTTAACAGTCAGAAAAGTCCAGTGCCTAATTTGGCGAGTTGAGTCGTAAGTACAATATTTGTATGGAATTTGGGCTGATATTGGGCTCCGAATAACTAGACAAAAATAGGACACGCCAAGGGTTTTAATTAATCGGATTTAAATTCCAGATAAATTTCCTCTACTCTAAACCTCAACATCTGCCATCAAAATTTTCCAAAACCACTCTAACTATCTACAGAATAAATCGAGGGGGTTTACATTTTTCCCAACTTAGAAAAATTTTGTCCCCGAAATTAAAAGTAAAGCACGATAATATCTAACAGAATTTTAAAACAATCAAGTAATCAATGCCGTACGTAAATTCGTACCTTGCTCCTCAAATAAGTATGGAAATCGCTGCCGAATAGAATCCTCGCGCTCCCAAGTAGACTCGCTTGGGGAATGGTGCTTCCATGCCACTCTGACCAGTCGAATCGTCTGCTCTCTCAAAGTCTTCTCGCTGCGATCGAGGATGTCAACTGGCTGCTCTACGTAAGACAGGTTGGGCCCGATTGTAATCTCCGAATGATCAAGCACGTGGCTAGGGTCTGCGACATATCTCCTCAACTGCGATACGTGAAATACGTCATGTACTCCCTCTAATGATGGAGGTAATACAAGACGGTAAGCCACTTCGCCAACTCGTTCCAAAATGTCAAAAGGTCCGATATACCTCGGACTCAGCTTGCCTCTGCCTCCGAATCTGATGGTACCGCGGGTGGGCGATATCCTCAAAAATATGTGGTCACCCTCCTTGAACTCCAATGGTCTGCGATGCGCATCTGCCCAGTGTTTCTGTCTGTCCTGTGCTGCGCGCATGTGGCTCTGAATCTGCTTGACCTTCTCTACTGTCTGTGTCACCAACTCTGGACCAAGTATCTGACGCTCTCCCACGTCACTCCAACAAACTGGCGACCTACATTTCTTGCCGTACAGTGCCTCATAAGGTGCCATCTGTATGCTGGCATGGTAACTGTTATTGTAGGAGAATTCCACCAAATGGAGATGGTCCTCCCAAGATCCTCCAAAATTAATCATGCACGCTCTCAACATATCCTCTAATATTTGTATCGTGCGCTCTGACTGTCCATCAGTCTGTGGATGATACACAGTGCTGAACTTGAGTCGAGTTCCTAAGCTTTCCTGCATACTCCGCCAAAAATGTGACGTGAATCTGGAATCACGATCCGATACGATGCTGATAGGCACTCCATGTAATCGTACTATCTGCCTCATATACATGTCAGCTAGTATCTCCGTGGATTGCCCAACTCGGAAGGGCAAGAAATGTGCAGACTTGGTGAGTCTGTCTACGACAACCCAAACTGCATCTTTTCCGCTAGGGATTCGCGGAAATCCTATGACGAAGTCCATGGTAATGTATTCCCACTTCCACTCGGGAATGGGGAGTGGCTGCAATAATCCTGCAGTCCTCTGATGTTCAGCCTTGACTTGCTGACAAACTAAATACTTCGCCACAAATCTTGCAATTTCTTTCTTCATCCCATGCCACCAGAAATGCTGTCTCAAGTCTCGGTACATCTTCATACCCCCGGGATAAATGGAATAAATCGAGCTATGAGCCTCGGTCATCAACTCTTGGTGTAGCTTGCCACTCGGAACGTATAGGCGATCTCCACACCTCAATGTTCTGTCTTCATGAATCTTGAATCCCGTTTGCATGTCGGCCTCTGTCCTTTCTCGCAGTCGTCTAAATCTCGTGTCCGTAGGCAATGCTGCCTTGATCCTCTCAACCAAAGTAGACTGAACCTCAAGACTGGCCATCTGTCCATCCATGCCTGGCAATACAATCTCAATCCTGAGTTCCTGAAAATCCTCTAACAACTGGCGATGAGTCATAAACTACATTCGTCTTGCCAGAGTGGTTCTGCAACTCGATATTATAATCTGTCATAAATTCTAGCCAATGCCTTTGTCTCATATTGGGTTCCTTCTGCGTGTAGGCATTCTTCAGACTTTCTGTGTTTTGTATAAATCTCAACATCTGCTCTACATAAAGGTAGTGTCGCCATCGCTTTAGTGCAAATATCACTGCAGCTAGCCCTAGATCGTGTGTCTGATAGTTCTTCTCAAGAACTCTCAGCTGTCCTGATGCGTAGACTATCTAATCCATCTGAACATGTCTCATATTTGCGGAGCTTGGCGTACTGCCTTTCTGTCTCAACATCTCCAATACGATCCTGAGATGTCTCTCATGCTCCTCCTGACTCCTGGAACATACCAATATGCCTTCGATAATTATCACCACGAACTTATCTAAGTACTGGTGGAAAATACTGTTCATTAGGTTCATACTTACTGCTGGTGCATTGGTTAAACCAAATGGCACGACTAAAAACTCATAGTGGCCATACTTCATCCAAAAGGCCGTCTTCGGGATATCTTCTCTCCGTACCTTGATCTGATGATAACTGGATCTGAGATCGATCTTCAAAATACATATGCGCCACTTAGCTGATTCAAATTAATCTTCGATGCGCGACATAGGGTACTTGTTCTTTATACGTAACCGCCCTTAACGCCCTGTAATCGATACACAAGTGTACTGTCTCATCCTTCTTCGGCACTATTAAGATAGTTGCTTCCCATGGGGAAACACTAGCCCGACTGAAACCCTTGTCTAAGAGATCCTCTACTATGGATCTTTAACTCAACCAACTATACCGGTGCTAGTCTGAAGACGAGAGAATAACTGGCTCGGCTCTGGGAGTCAACTTTTAACAAACTCCATCTCTCTGTCAAGTGGCAGGCCTAGAAGATCCTCTAGAAAAACATCCTCAACTCTGATGTAACATGGTGGTACACTGGTTCACCTCCTGCATTGTATACCCCCAAGGTAGATGGGCACCATACTCTTGGGCTCCCTGAACTCAACTTGGGGTAACCTGGTGGCCTAAAAATATAAATGCAACTACGTCGACAATCTAGTGTCGCGTGGTATTGGCTCATTCAACTCATGCTAGGACGGTTTCATCTTCCAGACTTAACCTCAAAATAAATTCTCCTGTTCTGTTTACCATACTAATCCTTTAAAAGAAAATTTTCTCCCCTGCCTAAAGTATAATTTCTCTTCTCCTCAAATTTTCCATAAAATTTTTTATTCCTCGAGTTTTCTTCTTTTCGTTATTTATCTCTCCAAGTCATAATTACAGTAATGGTATCACTCAAGCACATACTAGAATTCCTGAAATCGGTATTTATCTTCCAAGTGAGATCATAAATTTTTTTATCTCCTCTAGCTCATAATCTTCATTCCTAGCATTGCTATCATATACAACCACTAGTTTCCATCATCAGGCTATGCATTCCCTAAATTATTCTAGGTCATGATCAACAATCCTTCCAGCTCTTAGTACTTCCAAGATCACTTCTACCTCAAGCACGGGTAGGGTACTACTGGGTCCAACTCTCTTGCCAACCTTCCTCACTAGTTCTAGAATCCAAAGAACCCATCAATCTATCCTGATAAAGTAACAATCTTCTCCTAGAAAGGTATATGAATTCCGTCTTCTGCCGTCTGGTCTTCGATCTTCTTCTGGAGGGAAATCTTCAATCATAAGCATTCGTCTTCCCGAACAATAGGGGACGAGAAACAAGGATAGAGATATTGACGAAGATTGAACGAATGCAAAGTGGAAGTCCAAGGCCGATAATCACATACACAGAGTTTTAAAATCGATTATGGATTGAGGTCCTATTCAACAATCATAACATCTATTCCTAATTTGCAGGCTCGCTTGGCACAGTCAGGTGACCAAGACGATTTAAATCGGACCTGCATGGGCCACCACAAAAACATGTCACGCCCCAGTCCCAAAATATGTAGGACCAGGAATACGTGACACGCAGCTACGCATTCGACCAGACTCTGGTCTGACTCGAATACGTATAAGCTGTAATATAAAGGGCACTATCTAGATATTCCATAAATGTAAACCTCTATGTCTCAATCCACAATGTACATCAGTATACAAGAAAGAGCTATATGTGCTAAGGTCGGCCGCCCAATAACACACTAACTCGAATAGACTCGAGAAGAAGTATGAGTCTACAAAACTAGGCTACAATAGCAGATGAATAATCAATGTAAAATAACCATAATGTCGGTAGATATAATGTGAGTACCTGGTACCATGCTCGCAAGATATGCCACTCCATCAGTATCTCCAAGTGCTCCGTAATAGTCTATGCTGCAAAACTGGCAGGGAACTAGGTCCTCAGAGGGACGTAACAAGGTACAGAAATATAGCATGCCAAGTAAACAGAAAGTACAAGTGCACGACTGGGTACTCTATCATAACCAACTAGTGTGACACAGTTTAAAGACAATGTTCGACGCGCGGGCTATCCAAAATAAAACCATAGCTCCGGACACGGAAACACACGGCACGTACCCCAGCTCCGGGCAAAGAGTCACACGGGTGAAACAGCTACACTAGATACAGGTATCACTACAAAATACTACATATATATAAGCGCGTGCAGAGTAGCCCAAACGTCTAGTAACTGTCTTCCCCTTCCCAAGCGGTCAACGATTGTGCGTTGAACCTAAACCTCTAACTACAGTCTCGACACACAGAATTTAACTCAACATACGCCACCCTAAGGTCGTTCCAGTCTCTGGTCATGATGTTAATATCAGGATACAGGAATCTGGTATGATCACAGTGTATGAGTGTGTCCTGGGGTATCGATGTACTCAGGTACATGCATCGAGGTACTACAACGCATCTAACCATTTATTCTAAGACGTTTCGATGAACGTCAACACCCGATTGCGATCCGGACGCGAAGTATCGAACGTCAACATAAAACTGTGCATAATGTACATAACGAAACAATCAATATCTGTAAACTAAAATATAGGGTGGCAAGGTACACTTGCCTGCGTTCGGCTGCTGATGACGGGGATCGGGTACCGTGTCCAAGTCCTCAGGTCCCGCAATACCTAGAGAGGAGATACAAACCAAAAATCAATAATTTATTCTACGACAGACAGGGATGAGACACGCATCTACAACTAAACTCAAACTCAGCTACGACTCACAGGGACAAGTCACTAGGGGGTTGACTACAGTTGACTATTGGTAAAATGGTTAAATCCTCTAATCAACGGTACACTCTCCTCGATTTTAATTCTCCGAAAATAAACTAACATTTCCACCATGTACAATACTTCCCGATTAGTTGGTTCCAAGGTCATAACTCTATTCTCCTCGAACACGTATTTTTAATCTTGATAATTTATGTAGAAGCCAACCCTAATTTTCCACCCAAGTATCATATCCCAATCCAATCTTCATAATACATAAGTTACATGGTCACAACACTAAGCTACTTAGACTCTAAAACAATTTAATCATTGTTAACATAGTCCTCATTCATGCTCATATATAACTTCATTTCATAACCTATATGTATATTCCACAACCATATATTTCATTTACCACAATACACTAGCCACCCTCATAAGTAATCCTACAACCCTAGCTAGCTTAGCAAATATCATCATCAACCCAAGACAATCAATAATCATCTATACTTAACCCTAATCCTATATTAAGTACTTTTCTTCCTAACCATAAACATCCACACTATTAAACTACAAACCTAGCAAGTATTCACCCAACCTTGATTGATTTAAATCCTATTTAACCAATGATATAAATTTCTGGAATTAAAACACAAGAGAGAGGAGAATCGACCTCAACGACGCAACGCCGGTGTATGGCCGGAGAAGGTGGCCGAGGGTGGTGACGTTGGTGGTGGTGAACAAGTGTGGAAGGACAGTGGGGGAGTTCTGCGCCGACGGGGCTGCACCGGACGGAGTCGACGCCGCTGCGCTGACTGGAGGGACTGTACCGCGGGGGAGGTCAGCCGACGGGGGAGGCACAGCGAGGGTCTGCTCCGCCGGAGCTGGTCGCACGCGGCGGAGGGTTCGACCTGGCGGTGGGGACGCACGCGGCTGGGACTGGCCGGATGCTCGGCTGCACAGCGGGAGGCTGCACAGTGCGGGGTGGCTCGGCGTGGGCTGCAGCGGAGGGTGCTCGGCGGAGTTGGCTGGAGATGGGGTCGGGCCGGCCGGTCTTCTTCAGGGAGAAGAAGAGAGGAGAAGTAAAGGAAGAAGAAGAAATAGAATGGGAATGGAGGGAGAAGAGTGGGTTCTCTTTTGCATGAAGGAATTAAATGGAGGAGGAGAGAGTGGTTTTTGGGATTAGGGCCGGTGATATTTGGTTGAGGGTGGGGTGAGATGTGACTTTATAGGGGAGTGTGTGGAGTTGATGGGTGGTTGAGATCATTCTATTTAAAATGGATGGATGGGATTTAACATGGAGAGAATGAGGTTTCTTCATGAGGGAAATGTCACGCCCCAGTCCCAAAATTTCAAGGGACTGAACACGTGGCAATGGCCAGCAGCACGCACCGATGGTCAACCCAATTTAATGGAACCATCAGGGCGCACTTAAGCTGTAGAGAAGGTCTACTACAATAAGTCACACTAATCCCATCCATAAAAGATAAATAAATAAACTGCATAATGAAATGGAAATAAGTAGCAACAAATCTCAACAAGTCGGTCGGAGAGACAATCCGACATATGTCTGAATACTCTGGCTCAGTAGGCCAGGAACAAAAGAGATAAACATAAAGTAAATACTGAGTACGGGATCAGGTACTCAGGAGAAGTCTATGGCAGTCACCTCGTCTTCAGGGTTCAGTTCTGCTCCAGTATCAAGTCCAGTAATAGCTTCAGCTCCGGTCCCGTATATCTCGGGGTACTGCTCCTCAGCTAAACCTGGGGACATAATCCATTCCAGGTCCTCAGGGGGACATAGCAAGGTACAGAAAATACAAGCCAAATAAATAAGCAGTGCAGCAATAAGTAAATAATGGGGTAAACTATGTAACCAGCTAAGTGATATGCAATATGAGAGCAGCACTAAAACTCAGGCTGATACCGCTACAAGATCTGTGTCGGGGAGCCGGTAGCAGTAATAACAGGTAAAGGGTCTAGCTCTGCTGGAGAGTCTACAACCTCACAATAGTAGTGGATATATATATATATAAACAGCCTGTAGCCTGTGTGTCTCTCCCCACCCAATGTAATCACGCATATCATGACCATAATGTCTCATGTCCATGTCAGCGAGATTATAGCTAATACAACAAGTCATATTGTCTATAAATAACATATCTCTGTCAAGTCTTGTATCCTATACAGAATCACCACGAATATCTCGGGAAGATCCTATCTCATGAATAGTGTCAAGTGTCCTGGGTTATGATGTACTTGATAAGACAAGTACGAGAAAGTAAAGGGTCAAAAATGTCCATCTCTAGGTGACGTACCCAACACCGCGTACGGTGTTGGCACCCGACTGATAATCGGACGCTAAGAATGTCACACGGTCTTAGGTTAAGCATGTACAACAGTTATAAATAAAATAAGGAAATATGCAACAAGACTGTAAAGTTGGCAAGGTATTCTTGCCCTCTGATGTATAATTAAGCCAAGGAATATTTAGCAAGACTGTAAGTTTTGGCGAGGTACACTTGCCTGATGTTTGGATTCCAATACGGTTCTGTTCTTGGGAAATTTCCAGAGATATCTCCGAATGCTGAAATAAATATTACCATCATGCTCAGAAGGTGTCAAATAGCTAGGAACGCCTGTCCTTGAGTTCGATTTGGAGTCAAGGGCAAAAATGAAAATTTCGAGTCAAAACGGGGTCCACCGGTGGGCCCGCTTTGCACCGAAAAATGTGTCAGGGTCAACGGTCTCCAATTTCACCAAACTTAGTGTCAACAGGCCAGGAACGCTGATACGAACCCAACGGAACTTTCAGAATTGAATTCCGATGAGCCGAGCACAAAATCGTCCGTCGAGTGGGGCATGTGGGGCCCGCAACACGCGATTTTGTCAACGTTCTCAGAATCGAACCAAACTTGGGTCATAGGACCAGCATATCGCTACGAGTCCGATGGCGCAAGTTTTGTTTCGATCTGACATGTGTGCACGAAGTTAGGGTGAAATGCAGAAAAGTCGGATACGGGGCGATGTCCGCGGATACGCGTTGATTTCGGTGTGCACGCACACCCGAATTAGCTTCCGCAAAATCCCACACGTCCGTATCGATGTCGCACACGTATCTGTGAAGACCGCACACGACCAAGTCATCCCTTTTGGCGGGGCATACTCAGTTCCGGGGTGAAATATGGTCTAGTTTTTCCTATTTTTGGATCGCGGTGTGCGATCACCACAGGACGCGATGCCCCGAGCGGTTTGTTCGGGCACCGAGAGGGTCATACAGGATACGCGTTGCAATTTACGGAATCAAAATCGGAGCTACGAGGCGCGAGATACGAGTACCTGAACTGGGCTCTTCGAAACGGAGTTTTCGTGTCCGTCTCGTTTCCTGGACACTGTGTCAGCCGTGTCCACGTGTCCGCGTGTCCGGCAGCGAGTCCGGTGTCCTGCTGTGTCCGCGGCGCGTCCAGCTAGGTCAGGGCCCTGCTCACCGGAGGAGGGAGGAGCTCCGACTAGGGCGGGGGTCGTCGACCGGAGCCGAGGGGAGGTCGGCGGAGCTAGGGGATGCCGGCGTCGGGTCTGAGAAGAAGATGGGAGGAAGGAAAAAAGGATCGGGCGGCTCTCGGCGGCTGGGAGACTCTGGAGGCGGAGATCCGGCGGAGGGGAGGAGGGGTTGGAGGTGGTGGCTGCCGGAGCTAGGGTCGCCGGAGTTAGGGTTCAGGGGAGATAGGGTTCGGATTTGGGGGAGGAAGAGGGCGGAGGGGTAGGGTTTAAATAGGTGCTCGGGGGAGGGTCGTGGGGACGTGGGGGTGAGGCCGGGCGGTTCTCCGGCGACGTGGCCGGAGAACGCGGCGGAAACCGCGGGGGGGGGGGGGGGGGTCTGCGTGGGGGAGATGGGGGTTCGGGTCGGGTCGGGCGGCGGGTTCCGGGTTGGGCGGACCCGCCCGACCCGCTAACAGAGGCAGGGTTGGGCTGCTGGGCTTCGGCCCACTGGGCCGGGCCGGACCTAAAACAAAAAAATAAAAATAATAATAATAATAATAATAATAATAATAATAATAATAATAATTAATTAATTAATAATTAGTTTAAATAGTTTTTGGGTATTAAAAATAGGTCTGAGGCCCAATAAAATCCAGAAAAACTACCCTAAGTCCGGTTTTCTATTTTACACCATAAAATTATATTTTCATTATATTTTAATATTAGTTAATAGCAATTAAAAATTATATAATCATCACAGCACCTATGTTAATTCCTGAAAAAATTGCAAAAAATTCCTAAAAATTAATTTTTAACAAACTGAAAATTTTAGGGTGTTTACAGAAAATGAGTGGGTGAGAATGGGACCCTATTTTGGGACCCTCTCATTTGTTCATGGCCAATAGGATGTTGCCACACAATTATATAATTACAACTTAGCCCCGTAAATTCAGAAAATTGCATGGACACATAAAATGACATAATAAATTGCGGAGAAAATATATATAAAAAATTTTATGGTGAGGGGGTTTGTGCGTTAGGCACGGGTTTAATTAGGAAGACATTGGAATTAATTTAAGGATTGAAATAAGATTTACAAAGTCAGTATCCCAGATTTAAGTAGAAACAAAGCCTCCCGCAAATTTAATTTAATTGGGGCACTTGGGGTCAAAATCCAAAAATGACGCGAAGGCCAAAAATGGTGGGGGCTTGGAGTCAGTCTTGGACCCTTTAGTTGGTCCGGCTCAACGGGTTAAGTTTGTATCCCAAAATTTAGGGTAACGACACAGGTGTCCGACACGGAATATAAATATGTGTTACGATTTCGGAATGTTGCACAATTAATTTAGAGCACAAGGAAATTAATTTTAACAGTCAGAAAAGTCCAGTGCCTAATTTGGCGAGTTGAGTCGAAAGTACAATATTTGTATGGAATTTGAGCTGATATTGGGCTCCGAATAACTAGACAAAAATAGGGTGCGCCAAGGGTTTTAATTAATCGGATTTAAATTCCAGATAAATTTCCTCTACTCTAAACCTCAACATCTGCCATCAAAATTTTCCAAAACCACTCTAACTATCTACAGAATAAATCGAGGGGGTTTACAGGGTGGAGATTTGTCATGAAGAAAATGATTTCTTCATGAAGGGTAGTGAGTGGATGGGTGAGATAAGGACCCAATTTTGTGACCTCTCCATTGTTCATGGGCAATAGGGTGATGACACATAAATTCATTAATTGCAACTTAGCCCCTTAAATTCGGAAAATTGCACGAACACATAAAATGACGCTAAAATTGTGGAGAAAATTATGTTTAGTAATTTTCATGGTGAGAGGGTGTTGTGCGTTAGGCACGGGTTTAATTTTATGGCCATCGGGATTAATTAAGGATTAAAATAGAATTAGGCAAAATTTGTATCCACGATTTAAATAGAATTAAAGTGTCATGCGCTTTTAATTTAAATGGGGGCACTTGGGGTCAAAATTCGGAAATGACGCAAAGGTCAAAAATGGTAGGGGCTTGGAGTCAGTCTTGGACCCTTTAGTTGGTCCGGCTCAATGGGTTAAGTTGGTATCCCAAAATTTAGGGTAACGACACAGGTGTCCGACACAGAATTAAATATGGGTTATGATTTTCGGAAAGTTGCGTAATTAATTTAGAGCACAATAAAAACTGATTTTAAGTGACAGAAAAGTCCAGTGCCTAATTTGGTGAGTCAAGTCAAAAGTACAATAGCCCGATGAAATTTATGGGCTGATATTGGGCTCCGATTAATTTAGGAATGATAGGGCGCGCCAAGGGTTTTAATTTAAATGAATTAAATACCAGATAAACTTAACTCCACTTTAAACCTCAACATCTGACGCTAAATCCAAAATTTTCCAAATCCAAACCTGACTATCTATAGAATAAATCGAGGGGGTTTACACCATATTTGACTATCCATTATTACACCTTTTACATTAGTGTCTCCGGAAACAAATCCGGTAAAAGATAAAGGCAACAACCAACCAGTGATACGTACACATCCATAATTCCCATCACAATAGAACATCCATACAACATGAAGTAAAATCCTATGACTAAGTCCTCAAATCTCGGTGATAATCTCCTGAGCGGGTGTATCCTCCAGACTGGGCTACCCTACTGTGTCATTACAAGGGCCGTAAAAGGCATGATACAAATCCTCATCAGACTCACCTGCAATAGATCCAATCAGGAAAGGAGCAAAGTACAACCCTACGAATGAATTCAATCGGATCGCCAAGTTTGCAAGCTCCTACCTACCTGTTGAGGCAAGTCATGCAAGATAATTTGCCTTGCCACGTTTTGGTAGTTGACTCGCACATTATGCCCGTGATAGGAAAATAATATATATTTATAATATTACGCATTCAGGAATTTGGAGTCATTCTCGATGCACAACCAAAATATAAATCACTTAACATGTGATACGGTTTGTCGTACCTTAGCGCACATCCGAACATATATACTTTCAGGCAATAATTTGTATCAGCACGGATATAATATTTGAGTACAATTACCAGTTATATATTAGATCACATGAATCAAGATCGTATTGTAACATGAAGCTTATGTCATGCACATAGCCGGTTAGTCACTATCCACTTAGTCTGGTTCATACTGAAATCTCATGTCAACTCATGCAATATTTATAGCCAATCTTAGCTTATGGTCATGTCTGGCACGAGGTCTGGTTACTAAATCCATTCTTCCTTAGAATTATAACACAAGCATTAACCCAATTATAAACCATAAGGAATAAGAAAAATATTCAATCAAAATAATCAAGGCTACATGGGTCTCTAGGCCGCATGGAAAGTCCTGACCGCATATGAAGTCAGGGCCGCATGAATCACTTGGCCGCATATGAAGTCCAGGCCGCATGCTCAGGATTAAAGTCTACTCCTTGGGATACGTGTTGATGTGACAAGAAATAAATAAAGTATCATTGAAGTGACATAAAGTGATTGATGTGACTAATATGATATAGAATAAAGTGTATCAAAGGGAAAAGAAGTCATAAAAATATGTGCCAACAGTTCAAAGTCAGGCATCCAAGAAAAGTGGCTGCATGCTCTGCTTGCCACATAAGTCACTCGGCCGGATATTGCTCTTTGGACTTAGCGAATTTCTCATTCTTCCAGCAAACAAAACACAAGGAGTTCTGTCACTTAGCTCTAGAACACTTTGTGTAATGGTTAGTCAAGCATCCAACAAGATGGACGCATGCTGGTTGGTTATGCGACAAAGAGTCCAGGTCGCATAAGGATCATACCGCATGGAAGTCTCGGTCGCATATGGTGTTGGCCACATGAGAACTTCGTCTTCTCTCCAAACAACAAGTTTAGCCAAGGCAAAAAAGTTCCAAAAAAGCCAAAAAATCATTTTCTTCATAAAAACTTTAGTTTAACTCCGAATCAAGTAAAAAAAAAGCCAAAATGCTCGAAAAAAATTGCTTCATCAACCACAAAAACTAATTTTTTAAAATATCATATTTTAGTAGATCAAAATAATAAAAAAATATATGGAACCCATGAAACCCTAAACTTCAAATATAGATCAACTCAAATTCACCTATCAAAATTGAAAACTCCAATCATTAAAAGTTCTTAGAAACACATAACAAACAAAATGAACCAATAATATGAAGGTTTTTTTTTTCATTTCTCATGCAAGGTATACTTGCCTAAGACTTGGAGGAAGAAAATATAAGAGAAAGAAAGAAAATAAAGTAATGTAGAGAGAGAAGGTGAGGTTTGGTTTATATATATGGAGGTTTGAGGTTTAGACCATGGTGAACCCATGATTAAACCAACCCAACAAATAAATCTTGAACCAAGATAAACCAAAGAATGGGTCTAGTCCCATACAATCTACTAAATATACAAGCAAGCAAATAATATGCTCCAAATACGTATATTTGGGAATGGAAAGTGACATCTCTATCCACCTTAGAAAAATTCTGTCCTCGGAATTCGAATCCAAGTAAGCTAGAGAAGTCCGGACAAGCACGATATAATACTACTAGTAAAACTACACATGCAAGCACTATCATGACAACACATAGATGATCACCTGATAACGGAATCAAGATACGAAGGCATAAGGTATAATATACCTTCCAAATCGAACATGTGCGGGTATCAAGACCGAATATCGTCATCGCACTCCCACGTTAATTCTCCAAGATCGTGATGGCCCAGGAAATTCGGACAAGAGAAATAGTCATGTTCTTGAGTACCTTCTCTCTTCGATTCAGAATGGATATGGGTTGCTCCTCGTAAGATAAGTCCGTACCAACGACTAATTCTGAGTGGTCGAGGATATGACTCGAATACGGGATATACCTACGCAATTGAGATATATAAAATATATCGTGTACCTCACGTAGCGAAGGTGGAAGGGTAAGAAGATAAGCCACATCGCCTACCCGATCGAGAATGTAGAACGGCCCAATGTATCACGGACTAAGCTTCCCTCGAACCCCAAGTGTAATATCTCCATGGGTAGGCAAAATCTACAAAAATACGTGGTCGTCAATATGAAACTCTAAAGGCCTATGATGCTGATCTTCCCAATGGCGATGTCGATCTTGCGCAACTCAAAGTCGCTCTCTGATCTGCCTAACAACTTCTAGTGTCTGCATGATTATTTCGGTGCCTAACATCTTTTGCTCACCAATGTCGTCCCAAACCAACGGTGATCTACACTTTCTGCTGTATAGTGCCTCGAAAGGTGCCATCTGAATACTGGCTTGGTAACTATTATTATACGAGAATTCCACCAAGTAAAGGTGATTCTTCCAAGATCTATCAAGGTCTAAGGTACAAGCTCATAAAAAATCCTCCAAAGTCTGGATAGTTATCTCTGATTTTTCTGTCAGTTTGGAATGGTAAGCTATGCTGAATCTTAACTTGGTACACAATCTCTCGTGCAAGCTTCTCCAGAAATGAGAACTGAACCTCGTATCTTGGTCGGATATTATGCTTACTATCACTCCATGCTGTCTAACAATCTGTCGTATATACAAATTTGCCAACTGCTCTGTAGACAGTCCCACTCTGAAGGGAAGAAAATATGCTACTTTTGTGAGCCGATCCACTATCATCCAAATTGTATCTCGATAAGTCTGTGATCTCGGTAAACCGGTCACAAAGTACATCATGATGTGTTTCTGCTTCTACTCTGGAATAGGAAGCAACTGCAATAATATTGTCGGTCTTTGTTGTTCTGCCTTCACTTGCTGACATATCAGATATCGCTATATGAAGCATGCTATTTTTTCTTTATTCCGTTCCACCAAAAGTGTTGTTTGATATCTTGGTAAATCTTTGTGCCTCCTGGATAAATGGAATACTGGGAACTATGTGCTTCAGTCATAACTTCTCGCTGAATATTTTTGCTTGGTACGCATAAACGATTCCTAAACCTTAGTGTTTCATCCGCATGTATTGTCAACTCCTTCCGAAGACCCGACTCACATTATTCTTGTAACTTTTGAATCTTTGGGTCCTCTGCTTGAGCTAGCATGATTCTATCTACCAAAGTTGGCTGAATCTGTAGGCTGGCCTGAACTCTTATACTCTAAGGAAGTACTATCACGATACCCTTCTCTCGTAAGTCTTCTAGAATGTGCTACTGAGTAATAAACATAAATTTTCTACCTCTTCTGCTAAGTGCATCAACTACTACATTAGCCTTGCCTGGATGGTACTGAAGTTCCACGTTATAGTCTTTCAATAACTCTAGCCATCTACTCGGCCTCATGTTTAGGTCCTTCTACGTGAATACATACTTCAAACTCTTATGATCTATAAATATTTCTACTCGATCGTTATATAAGTAGTGCCTCCATTACTTAAGTGCGAACACTACTGCTGCTAACTCTAAATTATGAGTTGGATAGTTCTTCTCATAATTTCTGAGCTGTCGAGAAGCATACGCTATCACTCTCCCTTGTTGCATCAAAACACATCCAAGTCATTTGCAAGATGCATCACAATACACTGTGAATCCTTTGGAGCCTGCTGGAAGATTAAGGATTGGTGCAGAGATTAACTTCTTCTTCAACTCTTGAAAGGCTATCTGGCATTCCACTGACCACACAAATTTAACTTTCTTGCACGTCAACCAAGTCAAATGTGCTTAGATCTTAACAAATTTTGTCACAAATCTTCTATAGTATCATGCCAAGCCCAAAAAACTATGTACCACCTACTTTCTTTGGAATTGGCCATTTCTCTACTACATCTACTTTCTTGGGATCCACTGACACTCCTGCTCCAGAAATAATATGCCCAAGAATGGCATAAATAAGGATTCGTAATGCCCATATCATGACCTAAATATTATCTTCGGTATATCCTGCTCCCGAACTCGTACCTGATGATATCCTGATCGTAAATATATCTTGGAGAAGACTTTAGCTCTGCTTAATTGATCAAACAAATCATCAATTCTTGGTAATTGGTACTTGTTCTTCACAGTTACTACATTTAACTGCCTGTAATCCATACACAACCGTATTGATCCATCATTCTTCTTCACCAATACTACTTGTGCTCTGTACGGTGATCCACTGGTCCGAATAAACTTCTTCGCCTTCAGTTCTTCTTCGTGTCGATATAACTGATCAAACTTCGATGGTGACATTGGATATACCTTCTGGGATACTGGTTCTGCTCCTGGCATCAATTTTATACATAACTCTACTTCTCTAACTGGGGATAATTCGGGAAGCTCGTTGAGAAAGATATCCATAACTTTATCAACTATCTTGGGTATCGGGTCTTCTTCCTTTGTTACTGTTGTGACTCATCCCTTATGTTGGTCTCTTGTTATTCTGCTAACGACAAATTCTTCTAGACCGAGAATTCTAAATAACACTCTACCCTTATGACAGTCTATCGTTGTATGACTGTCTTTCAACTATTCTATGCCTAAGATAACGTTAAAGTTACCCATAGGGAACTCGATCAACTTTGTAGGTAATAAATGGCCACCTACTATGACTGGACATGCTAGGCATACCTTACTAACTTTTATGATCTTATTGCCAGTGAGTATATTCAGCCTCTCTAACAATGTCTCAAAGTTTAATTCAATACGTGTCGCATATTGTGCAGATATAAATGAGTGTGAAGCTCCAAAATTAATTAAAACTATGGCAGAAAATGTTGTAACAAAAATGTTACCTACCACTACGTCGCCCGACGCCATAGCTTCCTCTAAAGACAAGGTGAGCACCTGCCTTTGGCTTTGTCAAGCACCCTATTATTGTCTTCCTTGCTACCGTTGTTGCGATCCCTACTGATTCTGCTGTTGTTGCTGTCTATAAAGTTGGTCCTCCGTCGGCAACGAATGCTGAGCTAAAGGTCATGCTGTTGCTGGTCCTTAATGTTGTACTGACCTTAGAGATGGCAATACAGGAAACTGTTGTACTGGCCCTCCTGGCCTCTGTATCAATAGGCATGTGGCAATCTTGTGATCAAGACTCCCATATCTCAAACATAGCCTGTTAGCTGCCCGGCATTATCCCGAGTATGACCTTATTTGCCATAATAGATACAACCTATCGGCGCTCCCCGTCGCCATTGTTGTTGCTGCTGCTGCCGAGTTGGTGCCATCATTATCGAGGTCACTGGCCTACTCTTTGTCAAGTCATGGATGTGAATTTCAGGGGATGGTGCTGACGTTCGCGGTACTGGTCCTCCCTTATTTCTCTGTCCATGAGGTCTCTTCCGATCTACTCTTCTTGATGCCATCCTTTGAGAATAAAGCTCGACCCTTTTGGCTGCTATCAATACTGCCTCAAAAGTCTGGTAGTCATGCACCTCTACTATGTGTAAGATTTTTAAGTGAAATCCCTACTGGAACCTCATTGCTCTCTTCAACTCTGTTGCCACCATGGTTGGAGCAAACCTGCTTAGTCGGCAAAACTCTGTCGCGTAGCCGTCTACTCTCCTTCCAGCCTGCTTGAGGTTAATAAACCTTTGTTGTAACTCATACTGAGCCACAATCCTAAAGTATTTCGCCCTAAACTGGGTCCTAAAGTTATCCTAAAAAATATGACGCCTAAATACTACCTCCATCGAGGCCCACTAATCTCTTACCAGATCATGGAGCTGTTAGCGAACCAGGTCAACCTGTTTCTCGGTCGAAACTTTAGCTGCTGCCAAAATGGTTCAATATCCTGGAGCTAATCATCTGCCATGATTGCGTCCTTCGTGCCATCGAAATATTCGGGGTTCAGTCTGCAAAATCTAACAGATGTCCCAGAATCTATTTTCCTGCCTCGTTCTAGGGCCGTCTACAATCCTTGCTTCAACATGATATTCTGTTCCTGCTGCTGAAGATGTTATTGCTGGTATTGTTATTATTGTTGTTGCTGTACCACCATCTGGTATTGTTGGACAGCCAATAATTCACGGATAATCTCTAGCAAGGTCGGGGTATCCAGTATTTTCGATACTGCGGGAGGTACTGGAACACCTGGAGCCTGCTGCTCTGTCCCATTTATTGTGGGCTCAACTCGGATCCTTAGCTGGGGTTCTATAGGATTTCGTTCCACTAGTAACTCTACCTTTCTTGTTGCTGCTGCATCGGAAGAAAGAGAAGCCATAAAAAAGGGCACAAGAAACAATCAAGTACATGACGAGAAGGAACAAAGAAGCAACCAATCTAAAAATTTTGAAGCTGAGTATTAAAGATGATGAAATCAAAATTTCAAGAAGGATCATGTTTGATTGAGACTCCTATGACCATGACACCCCACAAGTCTGAAGAACAGACCTGCATGGGCCGCCACTAAAACCTTGTTAGGCCCAAGTACCAAAATACGAAGACAGACATGGCCATCTAGCCCGTACAAGGTACTATACGTCATACGTCGATTACGGCTGTAATAAGACATAGGGGTGCATGCTACAATCAAGTCTCATATAGTCAAGAACATCCATGTCTGAATCATTCAAACAAGAAATAGTAAACATAGAGCATATATGATAAAACAATAAGACGTCCCAAACGCTTTCTCAAAATATTCTAGAAACCAGCAGTATAAAATAAGAAGCGGGAAGAGTAAAAAAGTACATGACAATGATCAGCTGTAGTCTGATTAGGAAACTAATTTTCAGACATGCCGGCAAACAGATGCCGCTGGATAAATGCCTAAAAGAATTAAATGTACAATAACGAGTAGGAAAGAAGAAAACTCACTCGTTATCCTCTGCGACCATGTCCCTGGTACGCGCTATGAGTTGGGATATAGTATGCTGGATCCTCCGATGTTGGCTCAAAACTAGGCCATGCATAACCAGTAGGGTTAAATCCCAAATAGTAAGTACCACAATGGAAGCACGAAATAGAGAAAGTATAACCCAAGTAATAATTTTATGATAATACATAGGTTCAGTGTCGTAACTTAGGTCAATAGAATACCCTAGCATAAAGGCCCATTCCTACAACCAAACAAGGAGAAGGGTTGAACCATCACACTATGATAGTCCATCTCTCTAAGCTACTAACCGAATAATACAATCACAACCAAGTCCATTTTCTTATATCGGCTAATAACTTGTACGGCTTGCTATTTGTGGCGTCTGAGGTTATCTCAGAAATAATGCATAATAGTTATCCTCAGATCACGCCAGTGTCGAACATGACCTAACCGAGACAAATAAGGAATATATAGGCACTTCATGATGCACCAGTTCCCCGTAGGGCCACTGCACTAAAAATACGGTATTAGCTATTTCAGTGCTCCTATAGGGAGACAATGGCTCGGCGTTATTTATAATAGGTCAGATACTACACTCCACTAAGGCGGATGATATACATATCTGTGGTGGCTAGCCCAAAGTGCACTTAGAATGAATCTCTGTGGGAAGGTTCGTTGGCATGATCTCGAAATACTGTTCCCTCCAAATATTACTACCATTTTTACTTATCTAATTAGTCTTATATTGTGTTCAAAATTTTAAGGCGTGGTCATATGAGAATTTTCCTTAAGATATCATACAAAGTACAGACATGCTAGATACGAATTCATGAAAGTTTAATCTGGATTAACCCGAGCGTGTATGCAACATTCAGTCAATCAATATCCTAGCCACGCTTTGGTAGTTGACTCGCATATCATGCTAGTGCTGGGGAACAATATATATTTATAATATCACACATTCAGGTTCAGGCAATAATTTTTATCAGCACGGATACAGTATTTGAGTTCAATTACCAATTATACACTGGGTCACATGAATCAAGATTGTATTGTAACATGAAGCTTATGTCATCCACATAGTCGGTTAGTCACTATCCACTTAGTCTGGTTTATACTGAAACCTTAGTTTAACTCATGCCATGTTCATAGCAAATCTTAGCTCATGGTCATGTTTGGCATGAGGTCTGGTTACTAAATCCATTCCTTCTTAGAATCATAACAAAAGCATTAACCCAATTATAAACTATAAGGAATAAGAAAAATATTTAATTAAAACAATCAAGGCTATATGGGTCTCTAGGCCACATGGGAAGTCCAAGCCGCATATGAAGTCAGGACTGCATGAACCACGTTGCCGCATATGAAGTCCAGGTCACATGCTCAAGGTTAAATTCTAGTCCTTGGGACAAGTATTGATATGACGAGCAATAAATAAAGTGTCAGTGAAGTGACAAAGTAATTGATGTGACTGATATGACATAAAATAAAGTGTGTCAGAGAGAAAAGACAAAGTCATAAAAATATGTACCAACGGTTCAGAGTCATGCGTCCAAGGAAAGTGGTCGCATGCTCTGCTTTTCGCATATGTCACTCGACCGTATATTGCTCTTTGGACTTAGCAAATTTCTCATTCGTCTAGCGAACAAAATACGAGGAGTTCTGTCACTTAGCTCCAGAATACTTTGTGTAATGTTCAGTTATGCATCCAACAAAATGGACGCATTCTGGTTTGTTATGTGGTAAATAGTCAAGGTCGCAAAAGGATCATGTCGCATGGAATTCTCGGCCGTATATGGTGCTGACCACATGAGAACTTTGTCTTCTCCAGACAATAAGTTTAGCCAAGGCAAAAAAGCTCCAAAAAAGCCCAAAAAATATTTTTTTTATAAAATTTTTATTTTAACTCCGAATCAAGTGAAACAAAAGCCAAATGCTCAAAAGGAAGTGCTCCATCAACCATAAAAAAATATTTTCTAAAATAACATGTTTTAGTAGATCAAAACCACAAAAACACATGGAACCCATGAAAATCCTAAACTTTAAATATAGATATACTCAAATCTACCTATAAAAATCGAAAACTCCAAGTATTAAAAGTGCTTAGAAACATATAACAAATATAATAAATCAATAATATGGAAGGTTTCTTCATTTCTCATACAAGGTGTACTTGCCTAAGACATGGAGGGAGAAAACACAAGAGAGAGAAAGAAAATGAAGGAATGAAGAGAGAGAAGGTGATGTTTGGTTTTATATACATTGAAGTTTGAGTTTTAGACCATGGTGAATCCATGATTAAACCAACCCAACAAAAAAACCATGAACTAAGATAAACCAAAGAATGGGACTAATCTTATGCAATCTACTAAACATGCAAGCAAGAAAATAATACGTTCCAAATACATATATTTGGGAATAGGGAGTGACAAGTTTACTCTTTTTGATTGGATGTCGCATGAGCTTCATACCATATAGTATTTAAATAATTAGGTGTATGCAACCTCTCTGAGTTTGGGCGGTTTAATTGCTTCGATTTTCTCGGCACATAGCTACTTAGGTGCATAAACTTGAATTTTTTCATGCTTCTACAGTTCTAAGACCGTATTCCCCCAATGTCTCAAAACACTATCTATTGTACCTGATATTCTCCTAGTCAATGATCCTTCTTTGAACCAAAATCTATATGCCAAAAAGATTTCTCTTTGAACTAATAGCATAAAACTTATGGTAGAATTACAAAGACACAATATCATAATGCCTTCAGGTCCATTTTTTTTTTGTCCTCGACCAGCTAGCGCTTGAGGCCTTTGGTGAACGGATCCGCCAGATTCTCTTGGCTCAAAAAATTAATCACTACAATGACTCCAATCTTGATGAGATTATTCAGTGCTCTGTGCCTAACCTACACAGTCATCTTCTTACCATTGAAGAGATTATTTGATGCTACTTTTGTAGTCATCTAGTTCTCGTAGTAGATCGGTACTGCCAGAATCTGTGCACTAACCAGAGAAAGATCATATATGAACTCTCGAAGATATTTTGCTTCATCCGCCCAAGCCTCCAGATCAAAAAACTCAGATTTTGTGGAGGAACGAGAGATCATTGTCTATTTTTTTACTTCCATGATATAACAACTCTACCTATGGAGAAGATGTATCCTCTTGTGGACCTTTTGCTCTCTACTTCTGAGCACTAGCTTGCATCATTGAAGACTTCAACTACAGTCGAATAACCACTGTAGTATAGTAAATACTTCTAAGTCTCCTTAAGATATCTCATCACTCTCTTCACAACTTTCCAGAGCTTAACACCTGGATTGTTCGTAAACTGACTCAACATCCCCACGGTGAAAGCTATGCCAGGTCTAGTGGCAGTTGTATCATACATCAAACTTCCGATAATGCTCGAGTACTCCAACTATTTGATACTTTTTCTTGGATTAGGTTTCAGCTTCTTGTCACACCTATACGGAGTATCGATCCCAGGAAGATCCTGATATCCATAGCATGTGAGCATCTTCTCAATGTAATGAGATTATGATAAAACCACTCCAGTGTTTGTCCAGATGATCTTTATCTTAGGATAACATCAGCATCCCCCAAGTCCTTCATAGTGAACTTGGACGAGAGGAACTTCTTTGTCTCTATGACACATTTTAAGTCCTTACCCAGGATTAGAATATCATCCACATAAAGATATATTATGACTCCTCTTCCTCTAGCAAACTTTGTGTAAAGATACTTATCCGTCTTGCTGACCATATAGCATTTGATCTAATAACTTTATCAAACTTCTCATGCCATATCCTTAGAGTTTACTTCAGACCATACCGTGATTCACCAACTTGAAGACTTTGTCTTCAAGTCCCTTGATGACAAATCCTTATAGTTGTCTCTTTGATCAGCTCTCCATTCAAGAATATTATTTTAACATATATCTGATGTATCGCCAACTTGTGTATTACAACTAGAGCAATCAACATCATAATGGTTGTTATACGCGTAAATATAGCATATTGTCAAAATTGTTGTAGAAGCATAAAAAATTAACCCTATGCGCCTCAGTGAATCAGCTCCAAGTGCCTCATTGATCCAGCCCCATGCGCCTTAATGATTCAGCACCATGCGATCCAGTGATCCAGCCCTATGCGCTTTAGTGAGTTAGCTATATGCGCTAACAGTTTTAACAGTATCTCATGGGCCCAAAGTGCCATGCTCCACTTGTAACCAAGCGTTCTTATGTGCCCGCAGTGCCATGCGCCTGTAATGCCATACGCCCGCAGTGACATGGGCCACTATTTTTTTGTTGTTTCTATGCACCGAGTGGACGTACTCCCAAGGTGCAATCAAAGTCTACAACAACACGTGTCACAAGTATTATGGGCATTAGCAACACCGCGTGTCAACTTATGACAACATGCGTCTCTAATTGCAACATGGGCCGTCGACTGGCAGCAAGAGATGCGTGCATGTATGTTCCCTCAAAGTTATAAATAGTGGATATTTTCCACATGCAAAAGAGGGAGACCTACACGTAGAGGTAGACATATCTACATGTAAAGGAGAATCAGAACCTCTATCGCGGGAAGGAAAAGAAGGAGCGCAGAATCATCGTCAACCCCCTTGGTCCCGGATCATCAATGGAGTAAAGGAGTCGTTGTAGTGCTCGATATCTACCGTCACACTTGTCTAGATCTTTTTTGTACTTAGATCCTCTTGTAATCTTTGTCAGTTGGCAATAAAAAACTTTATACCCTTCAAAAAAGAAAACACTTATTTTTGCGATATCAAAAAAAATGGTGACTCTGCTGGGAAAGAGCTTCTCCTCAACAAGAAAATGGTGACACAATCCGATGTGACCAAGTTAGGTTTGACTCAGAGAATATTGGTTATTCGCTTCGACGAACAGGCATTCAAAGACATGTTGGACAAGTCAAGATCTCGAATGAGGCTCGTACGACCTCATATGACTCACAAAACTCGGGACGTCAGTGCCGCTGTGCCAAGCCAGAAGTCGGTATCCGATGAATCATCAACCCACGCCATAATTGCACACGCGGTTGACCTATATTCCGCTGATAAGCTGATTCCTTTGTCGAGGCCCACACGACCTTGAAACGTTTGTAGGATATGGGTTGCTAAAGCCGCTATGCTAAACCTAAACTCTGCTCCTGAAGTGCTGCAAACCTTCGCCACAGGTGCACAGAACATGGGCACGCATCCTGTCTCTATCTTCGAAGCTGCGCTTGAGAGAAACTATGCCAAGTCTCATGATGCGTGCATGCAGCACCGCCTAGGCCGGATAGGATGAACTGAGCACAAACGCATGGAATATCCTCAAAGTAAGGATGCTATCAACAAAGGATTGTATGGTCCTAACCTGGACTCCCTAAACTATGTGCCTAAGGACGCTGGTTCAAGGAAGCACAAAATACCCCGAGCCATGCGGGCTCGAGGGGCTGCACCGTTAACTTTCCAAAATTATGTGCCTTTGCTCGTTACATGTGCCGCTAATGGAAGACTCTATAGGGCAGGCCAAGGTGCTCATGCACCGGATGTGGGTCAACACTTGGTGCCACTCCAAGCCCCCTGGATACCGTAGGTGCACTAAAACTAAGTCGGAGAGCAAATATTGAGATGACAGACCCATGCATCCAGTTTACATGCGTGCATGTAGTGGGTCCTTCTCACCTTTAGTCTTCCATCAATGATCCAGTTGCAGTATATGCAGAAGAACTGGGTCAGGGAGCAAATATCCCACTCTTACCTCCATGCACAAGACTCGCCCGAGCACATAAAAAGGGGGTAAAAATAAAGCTTCCATCGTTTGATTTATGCGACGTGATTAGTCACAAGCATAATCGAGAGAGGCAACCCTCGCACATGATGTGTCCTCCCACAGACACACTTGCGCCAACATCATCATCAACTGTTGTTGCTCCAACGCACCAGTTTCTGTAGCCAGACAGTCAGTATTCTAGCGGTTATAACCTACGACACCGATTATAGAACGTCCCCGGAGACCTCTACATAAAGAGGAGAAACTTCCCATTGCCTCATGTTGCTCGACATGGAGGTCCTCTCACATAAAGAAGATCTCAAAGAAAAGCTTGCCTAACCTAAGGGTATCGATCAGCACATCAAAAAGCCGTCCGAGGACCAATAAACAAGTACCTGTCATGGGAGTATTACAAGGAACAAATTTGTGAGTAAGGACTAGGGGTAGCCATACTGCCTTGAATGAAGCTTTGATAGGTATCATAATCCGCACCCAAAATAAGGACACGAGTAGTGAGCAACGCCCAGCCTACGACGCAGCATCTACGTTAGAACGATGTCTGGATCAGCCATACTATCTAAACATCTCATACAATAAATATATAATACCTGCTAATGTCATCTCGACTCCCACCGTATAAAAATATGGTATATGATAATGGTAAACAATACTCAATCACAAAATAAAACTAAAGGAGGATGAAAGCACAATATAGAATAAAAGAGGAAAAAGAGTCATAACACATCAACAAGTCCGAAATAATATATATATATGCTAAAAGCCTCAATAAAAGTCTAATACAAGTCTAAACAATAAGTCTAAGTCTCCTCGGCATCTGGTACTAGGTTCTCCTACTCTAAAGGAGAATCCTCTAATAGTACGTCGTCCTACGGCCCTTAGTACGTGGGACACTGGTCCACAAGCCAATCATCTAAAAAATATGTACATTCAGGATTGAAACGAAGTACATACCTCTGAAAGTAGTTTCAAATACATAATCGAGCATATATAACAGATAATAGAAAAGAATACAGGATAACTAGCTATAAGAAATGGAATGAACTAGAGTGAACACGTAATCTATTATAATAAAGAACATTCAATAGATTAACTACAAATAAAAAAAGATAAAACTAGCTAACGTGCCATAGAATACAAGTTTATTATGTGATCGGCTTGGGTTGAACATGAATATAATATGGTAACTCGATTACACGTGTTATATATAATCGATATGTACACGAATACACTTTGGCTTATTCACATAACCAACTCCTATTCTTCCATCCCCAGCCAATACCAAATAGATCCAATCATGACATGTTAAGAACACAATTATGGGCATATTGAACACGAGCAGTGTGTGAACATGAAGTACACTCAAATCAATACCCGATACACACGATAAAATACATGTGAAGGAGTACCCACTAAATACGGTAAGGGATAACATCTCCTGACAGGATCTATATAGTACCAGTCCATGTAACTACTGTGTTGGAATCAACTATACAGTTCTAGAACATGCGATATATACACTATCATAAAATAAAAACTAACAGAGAGATGTACTCGCCTCTGGTCCTGAGCAAAAAGGGTAACTCGGTGTCTGAGCTGGTGTCACACAACCCTATAGAGGAGTATAAAGTTAAATGGCGTAATAAAGTGCTAAATGAGAATAAGGATACACTAATATGATTTTTAGGTCATTTCTAGCGAAACTAGGCTAAACTAGCTCAACCTTAATCAACTAGCTACTTCTAGGTCCACACTAAGGTTTTAGGCTCATATTGGTCACTAATTAACTTACACTTGATTATACTAGGTATTACCTTAGAGTACAAGACATTCCTGTTGAATATCACTAACCGATATTTAATAACTGATACTCTAAGTGCTAACATCTAACTTAATTAACCAATACATATATGCAAACTGACACTAGACTAACTATACTAACTTAGCTTACATTGTTAACTGGTACCTATATATACACTAAATCACTAATACACTTTGGAATACCTTCATAGTGCATATTCAAAATAGCCCTCACTGTATCTCATAACTCTGGCGACATACCTAAGTGTAAAGACACCCTCATCTTGTTCAGATTACCTTAATTATTACTCCCTAACCAAATAACTTGGTCTCAGTTGAACACTCATTTATATTTCACTCATTCACTCCAACATTCAACTCCAAACCTTACTACTTACCTATACTCCTTATCCACATGTCATCAACTTCATACCCACTGTTATCAACTGCCATTACTAGGTACTTCAACCTATGTTTAGTTTTAACTGAACACAAAACCCATTTGCTGCAACTTCCTTCTACTCAAGCTCCTTCTTACTGTGTTGCTGCTACTACTACTTTCACATACTGCACATCAAATAGGAATCCCCTTCAATGTCAGATATCAAATGCTCATCAAAACCATAATGATACACATTCCTCGAATACCTGCACACCGCCTGTGCACACATGGTGCACATGTCGGATCCCCCTCTCTTCAGTTACTCGAGTTTATTACACTCCAGAGTAGCTGCTGCAGTTGGTCTTCAACCTTCCCATCCCAGATACTCCATCTTGAGATGCTCCCTGATGCAAGTGCACATCAGTGTACTTGCTGCTACCTCCAGTTCAGACCAAATTCTATTGCCCGACATCTAACAGTTGTGTTGTACACAGTAGCAACCACACCAACCTTATGCTACTCTTGAGTATCATAAAGTGCACACTGTGCACTATCACATAATGCACTTCACCCCTTATCTGATCTGGACTGCTGTGCACGCTCGTGCACAGCCCCACCTTGCCCGACTGCTGCTGTGTTGCTTTGCACAGCAAACACTTGTGCAATACTATATTGCAACCAACATGCAGGCCTGATACTCCCTCTTCCATCTCTTCTACTGATCAGTTGAATAAATCTACACTCTCCAACAGACCAAGAATCAGTCCACACACCTAGCCTACATCTAAGAACACAACAACAACAACAACAACTAGCATAAGACATAGAAAATAGATATATATGACCAATATATATATATATATATATATATATATATATATATATATATATATATAAAATTTAAAGTATGTATATATAATAAATAGAGTAGGATACAATACAACAAACACGTGGAGTGCATCGTACCTATATCACACTCAATCTATGATACGCTTACGACACAGCTCCAACACACCACTAAACACATCATGAAGGATACGAGCAAGTCTAGAATAATAACATCCACCTGTCCGTGTCAAAATATGACATGTGCACCCCCCGTGTCGAAGAAAAAATCTTCAAATCAACCTGTACCACCAAATTATTGTGATACAGCCTACTCATATCCAATTGTGGACACGTAGCTTATCCCACAAACCCGATCTAATTCTAATTAGATCTAATTGGTCTCATGACACACAATTGATATGTCAAATTCATAATTCTCTCAACATGCACACAAATTACCACATAGAGCTTTGCCCTATGCCATGGGGTCATTCCTAATGGTCAAATACATGATTAAAAAGCTACAATGAAGGAGAAATTCAGGAATTACCAATTGGGAGATAGATTCCTAATAAAAATTTAATTGACACATTCCGGACATGATCTCTAGCTCCAAAGCTTCTCCTCCTTGTGCTTCTTGCTTCTCCAAGCTCCAAATCTTCAAGAGTGATGAATTTGAGAAACAAATAGAGGTGAATTAAATAAAAATTCAATAGAGAAAAATGATAGAAAATTGAGGATCTAATTTCTAGATCTAAATAAATGCAGATAAGAGGAGAGAGAGAGAGAGAGAGATAGAGAGAGAGAGAGAGAGAGAAAGAGAGTGATAGGCTCTAATAGTGGTCGACCCCTTCTCTTCTTCTCTAAGCAACTATCAATAGTCTAATATGCCCCTACCAGTGTCATATAGGTTCTAATTAGGAAGGGATAAATTAAGAAGGCTTCTAACTAATACAAGTTAAGCTAATGCTCTCAAATTAATTAATGGGGGTGGGTCTAATGAGTTTGGATCCAAGCTAGGCTCACTAGTTGTCATGACAAGTCTAATTATTGGACTAGCCTCTAACCAAATAATTAATACAAGTCACATTTAATCTATAACTCACTAATAATTAATGTAATCATCAAATAAGTACTATAATACACTAATATTAATATTTATTTCTAAAATATATACCCATGCCAAATTATTAAACTGCTCCTAGCTGGACATGTGAGGGTGACAATCCTACCCACCTTAAAAAAAATTCTCCTCAAAATTAAGGAAGAACCAACTACCAAAAGCAATCAATACAAGCAAGAAAGAATTATACCCCACGGCTCAAACAACTAAGGATATGGCTCGCGCATCTCGGCCTCTCGTTCCCCGGTACACTCTCCTGGCGAGTGATGCCTCTACGCGACGCGCACCAAAAGAATCGTCTGGTTCCGCAACACCTTCTTCCTATGATCCAGGATCTCCACGGGCTGCTCTGGGTAGCTGAGAGTCGGACCAACCTCGATCTCCGAGTAATCTAATACATAGCTAGGATCTGCTATGTACTATCTCAGCTATGACACATGGAACACGTTATGCACTCTCTCTAATACAGGCAGCAAGTCTAGTCTGTAGGCCACTACACCGACCCTCTCTAGAACACCGAAGGGTCCGATGTACCGTGGACTAAGCTTTCCATCTCCACCAAAGCGAATTATGCCCCGTATCGGGGAAATTCTTAAGAACACTAAATTGCCAACCTAGCACGAATACAGCCTTAGCACTCTAACTAAAACAAGCAATCACAAGCAATACAAAATAAAATCTATACCTTAAACTCCAACGGTCTCCGGTGGTTATCGACCCAATGCCGATGTCTGTCCTGCGCCACCCAAAGCCTATCCCTGATGAGCTTTACCTTCTCAGCTGCATCGACGACCTTCTCTGGTCCGAATAAGGCTCCCTCACTGACATTATCCCAAGATAATGGAGTATGGCATCTCCGTCCATACAATGCCTCAACTGGTAACATATCGATACTGGCCTGGTAGCTGTTATTATAAGCAATTTCTACCAGGTGAAGATGATCCTCCCAAGAGCCTCTGAAATCTAAAACACATGTGCGTATCATATCCTTGAGAGTCTGGATTGTCCTCTCCGACAGCCCATCTATCTAGGGGTGATATCTGGTACTGAACTTGAGCTGAGTGCCCAAGGTAGCCTGCAAGTTCCTCCAGAAGTGGAACATGAACCGCCTATCCCGATTCGAGACTATGCTCATAGGAACTTCATACAACCTGACTATCTGACGCACATACATCTCCGCGAGCTTCTTCGTAGATGTACCCACTTTGAAAGACATAAAGTGAGCCGATTTGGTCAACATGTCTACGATGAACCAAATCGTGTCTTTACCTCCTGGAGAACTAGGAAGCCCCGATACAAAGTCTATCATCACATGCTCCCACTACCACTTTAGAATGGATAAAGGCTGAAGAAATCCACCTGGCCTTTGTCTCTCTGCCTTTACATGCTGGCATACCAAGCATCTGGATACGAAGCTAGTCACCTCCCGCTTTATATCATACCACCAAACATGCTCTCTCTTGTCTCTATACATCGTGTTGGCACCTGGATGCATAGAGTATTGAGATCAATGTGCCTCCTGAAGAAACTTCTCGCGTAATGCTTCACTCGGCACACACAATCTGGTACCACGCAACAATGGTCTATTCTCTGTAATACTAAAGTCGTCTGCCAATCCCATCCGGACATGCAATCTGATGCTCCTTAGAGACTCATCCTCGAACTATGCAGCTCTGATCTGGTCCATCAACTCTAACTGTACCTGAAGCCCCCATATCTGTGCCATAACTCCAGGAACTAGTACCTCAATACCCAAGCTATCAAGATCATCCAACAAGTACTTGTCCCTCGTCAAGTTATCAAGATCGGCCAACAAGTGTCTGTCCTTCGTCAGGACAAAAATTACGGATTTGCTTCTTCGAAATCGATCAGGATAGATTGAATCAAGATCTTTTTCTCGTTATGGATTTTCTTCTTCGGAATTGATTCCCCATATTCAGTGGACCGTGCCCCAAGGTTGGACTTAGCGTCCGAGTCAAGAGGGACCTCTCCGCTGTAAGTTTTTTTGCCTAGTTTTCGTTGTCGCCTTGTTGCTTTCGTGCTTTTGAGGTTGTTTTTGGATTTATGTTTTCTTAAATGGTTTTGATGAATTTTATTGCTTTCGTTCGTTGAACTGTATTTTATTCTGAGCTTGTGTCATGCCCCAGTCCCAAAATACGTAGGACTAGGAACACGTAAGCATGCCAGCCGTATGTATATGGCAACTCCAATATATGGATACCATAATACACACGTATGCTGTAATATGAATAATACTCATATGTGGTATATATATATTGTCACAAGTCACAAAATACTAATCTCATCTACACAACAAGTCACAGAAAGGAAATAACTAAACTAGAATAAAGAGTCTGAATAATCCAACAATGATAGTCGGGTGGAGACAAATCCACTACCAATAAGTACATCAAAACTAAATAAGAGAGAAGAGTAAAATCACCAATATAAAATAAGGTGAGGATAGAAGTGTCAGCTAAAAGATCCATCGCTAGAGATAATCAATGGTGCTCAGTGTGTAAGATCTCCTCGGTATAAAGTAATGCGTCCGGTCCTGGTCCGTACTC
Organism: Iris macrosiphon; assembly: GCA_036927795.1. Lineage (NCBI taxonomy): Eukaryota > Viridiplantae > Streptophyta > Magnoliopsida > Asparagales > Iridaceae > Iris > Iris macrosiphon. The sequence continues at coordinate 114,230,277 of JAYESA010000018.1, forward strand.
CTACTGATACTCCTGGTCGTCTATACCTGGCAAGGGACCAGGTCCTCAGAGGGACATAACAAGATACATAGAAGTATGCCAATTGAATACAGTAAACATGCATAATGTTTAAAAATATATAAGTACGCTGTACAAGATAATCTATATGAATGTAAATGAGGACAACTTTTTGACGTATGGGCAAGGGTAGGTTACTCGATCTACCTCACAACTCACACACCCGTCAGTGGACATCAGAAATCGATATACCGCGGGGTAGCGACCAGCGAGACTCCAAAAATTGACATACCGCGGGGGTAGCGACCAGCGCGACACACGTCCGTAGTGCGAACTATATACTATGGTTTACCAGAGTGGTTAAAAGCCCATACGCCTAATGATTGTCCTCTCATGATACTAGGTGTTAAGTGTGTGTCAACATATCTAATATATATAGTAATGACTGAACGAACTACACATGTAATGAATATAACTGAATAAAACTACACATGCAATGAATAAACATAAATATAAATAGCATGCAAAGTACTGTAAATAATTTGGCAAGGTATCTTGCCTAGTCTGAAAATGATAAAGTCCCAACTCAAGGCGTCGTCCGATCTACCCGTCACATAAATTAAACAAGTTAGGTTACAAAAGTGGGTGAATAGGTTCCTCCATTTTAATATATTTTAATTATGAATAAGATAACCTAAAATAGTATTTTAATCTTATTATAATCTGATTTTATTGTTAAACTCTAATTTTGGTCCAAAGAAAGTCAACTTTACGGATTTGTGATCCGTGGTACGCAAATCGAGACGATCCGTTGACCAAAAAGTTAACCAACTCAAATCCTAGATTTGTGTTTGGAAACCTATAGATTTCAATGCTACATGAACGCTGGAATCGACAGTTTTATAAAATCACAAGTCGGTAAAGAGTTATGGCCACAAGGGCGCATAGATGACAGTTTTTGGTAGTTTCCTATTTACGTCTACGTTGCACGAATTTTACAGTAGATTAAACTTGCATATTAAATTCTAAAAAATAATTTTATTTAAGTTCATCATGTCAGATTTTTGAAACTTTAAACGGCTCATAATTTCGAGTTCGGGATCTCCCAAAATCTCGAAAATACGAAAACGCGTCTGATTTCGGACAGCTGGCACTTTCAGAATATTATGGAAAATAGGTTCTGAAATTACTGAAATAATTTATATATTCAGAAAACTAACCTTGATATGATTCTAACAAAAAAAACTGGAGCGCGTTTGGAGTCCGGAGCTAGGATATATCATCTTTTTAAGTCGTCATAACTACTAGAAAATGAGGCTGAATTTATGACGAATTTGACTATTTTTGGACGAAAAAGAGAAGAGTTTGGGAAAGAAAAATATGAAAGATGTAGGTATTTATAATGATGGAGACTACTTAATTGAATACGACTAGGATTGGCTAATTTGGATATGATTATGATCAGTTTAAATAAGGATAGGATATGCATGAAGTTACTTTCCTAGTAGGCTCAGGATTTGAATTAATTTAAAAAATAGAGTTTGAGGTTATCTCAATAATTTATAATCTTAAATAGAATTAAAGATAATTCAAATAATTTATATATAATCTTATTAATATCTATTAACACTAAATTAGCATCTATCTAATATTAATACTATATATATCCAAATAAATTCTAAATAATTTTAAAAATCTAAATAAATTTCTTAAATTTCTAAATAAATTACAGAAAAATTTAATTAAATATTTTAAACTAAAATAAATATTTGGTAGGAATAATATGCAAGTATGGTCTCATAGTAAATCATGAAAGTCCTAGAAATTTAGGTTCCCTATGTTTTAATTACCTAAAAATTCTAAAAAAATCTCCAAAAATCTAAAATAGCCTAAAATGATTCTAAATAAATATTTATATAAGTAAATATACTAAAAAAATTTATTTTCTAATTAACTAAGAGAATACTCTAAAGAAATTCAATATCTATAATAAATATAATAATATAAAATACACACAAAATACCTATTTTGGGTGAGAGGGTTTACAATATACCCAACTTAAAATAATTTTGTCCTCGAAATTAAAATAAGGCATAATTTGTTAAATCCTTCATATTCGTACATAAGGCACGTCAATCGCAATCCCTTCCAAAATTTAAATAACAAAATCTATTCAAATCTATCGCGATCACTTCAAAATTAAGATAATCACTGTTCAAATCAAAATTTAACCTATTGTAATCTCTTCTCACTTTTCCAAATCATCAATATCCAAATTTAATTCAAATCTATATGACATCTCACATCAAAATTTAAATTGCAATCTCCAACTATCATAATCTCCTCTAGAAATTAATTCTAATCAAATATCATTCCAAATTTTTACTTAAGAATTTCGTATTCTTAAAAATTTAGTTTTAATTTACATCCTCAATATTTCAAATTGGTAATCCATCAATCAAAATTTAACATTCAATGCAAATCATCAAATTTGGAATTCAATCCATCAATATTCATGTTTTAGAGTTCTATTTATTTTTCTCAAGATTTAAATCGATGATTCAACCTTCAATATTCAGAATTTAAATCATATGCTCAAGTATAAATATTTAGTTCGCTATATCAATGTTTCAAAATTTATTAAAATACTCATAATCTAACTCCTTCTAAAATTCTCTATATTTAAAATGACTTAATCTCTCCATTTAATCCTACTTGATCACAATCTAAAAGAATTTAACATCAAATTAATAATGCGTCTTCTACCCAACTTAGAATTTACCCATATATCACATAAGGCTATACATTTAAGAAAATATTCCTCCAATCATTTAATCATGTTATGCAATTCCTAAAAGTTTTAACACCCAATATATCACCCATGATATGCCCTTAATTACGAAAAAAAATCATCATCAAGTAATGCAGTTGGCCTATGGGGTATATCTAGTACTATCTATGTAGCAAAATTATACCAAGCACGAGATTTTGTCTTTCCGAAATAAGGAAAGACGAAGATCAATAATAAAGGGTTCAAGGGAGGGGTAATAGAATAGAAGTATGAGGATCAAGGCGTTTAAAAAATTCAAATAGGAATTGTCAAGGCAGTTGTGGATTAAAATTCTATTTGGTAAATCCTTATCCACATGCTCGTATCAGTATCGTTAGGTAACTAATATGATCCGCTCAGACATGTCTAGAGGGCAAGTACATTCGTCTAAGAAGCTAAGTCAATTTTTATCTCAATCTACGTAAAATATTACGAAGGGCGAACCAAATGTACTAACGTTAGCTAGACCCTAATACACTGGTTCTGATTAGACAATTGTATCATTGTGTGCACCCAATAATACATATGTCATGAGCAAGCTCGATAAAAAAATAAGCTCACAAAAACTAGGCTATAATAGCAGCATACGTCGAGGTAGTACAGCAAATATGAGTACGCTAGATTGTGATGAAAGGAGGTACAAAATAATTCAAGTTCACAAAAAGATAAGACTCTACAATCTCTACAGTTGTCATACTAACTCCTTGTCGAAGTCGCTAGTCGACCAAAATAGGGTATGGGCCTCCAAGTTCTACAGTCTGGATAAACACTATTGTCTTATGCTAGCATATAGTTGGTGCCATTCGGTTATATTTCATCAATGGGTCAAGAGGACTATGTGTTACTAGGTTATGAGGCATACTACTCAACTTAAAATAATAAACTGTGACAGTCTTAAAGAAAATTCTACAAGGTAACCTTGCACTTATAAATAGAGTAGAACTCTTATTAGGGTATACAAGAAAAGATTTTGGTATCTATTAGGGTCTCCTATTGCATTATATAGGTATTGGTCATCTTAAATCTTAGTCATAGTGCTCATAGAATAAATGTGTCAACATTAAGAATGAAAAAGTTACTGGCCTTTAAGTGATATATAATATAACTTGTATCGAGGTGTGGTACAAGTACACAATTTGAAAACTAAGGGATAATCATCAGGTCATAATCTATAAGAACAAATCAAACTATCAGGTTCTAACTACCAAGCACAGAAATTTAAAATTCAAGATTACAACTATAATCTTAGCAAACTATATATTCTAACATAGAATAAAATTACTCGGTCTTCAATCAGAAGTGTCAGGTGGCACGAGTCAAAAGATGAAGAAAAGAAGAACGTAAGTTTAGTTGTCGCACAATTAGCGAACACTAAGGGTTCAGAGGAACTAGCCATGAAATAAAATAGAGAGGCTATTGATAATGTCATGGTTTCCTAAGGGAAGATGCTACGCTAATCTCTGTGTTTGATGTATGATCAAGAAAATATTTTATGCATTGCTCTTAGCTTTCTAAGGTACTTTCTGCTAATCTCAAGACAAGAATCTAAATTTATAGTTCTCCAATACTATCTAATTATGAAGGTTAGGTTCAGTTCTAATATTCAATTTTGGTTTTCTATTGGTTCCTCAATACTAGGGTCAAATATTATGGTAAAACTTTTAACTAACTCTAGTAGTGTCTATACTACTCTCAAGTCTTCATAATACATCAAGGGGTAATGGTAAACCAATCTATAGATAAGAAATTCTAGGGTTTACTAGATATTCTAAACTTAGTGGTGTGTCAACACTCTAGTTGTACTCTTAATAGGAAGGTTACCCGACTTATTATCTAACAACAGGAACTTCTATATTCTAGGAGAAGGCTATACTTAAGGAACTATTAGGGAAGTACATGAATCAAGCATGATACAATCATTCAAATAGAACAGATTGGAAGGAAGATAAGTCATAGTCAATTTTGGATGAGATCCTATACTCTAATCCTATTTGCAGGCTTGCTCGGTACAGTAACGTAACCGAGACAATATGCTCTCGACCTGCATGGGCCACCACAAAAATATGTTATGCCCCAGTCCCAAAATACGTAGAACTAGAACACGTAAGCATGCCAGCTGTATGTATATAGCAACTCCAATATATGGATACCATAATACATACGTACGCTGTAATATGAATAATACTCATATGTGGTATATATATATTGTCACAAGTCACAAAATACTAATCTCATCCACACAACAAGTCACAGAAAGGAAATAACTAAACTAGAATAAAGAGTCTGAATAATCCAACAATGATAGTCGGGTGGAGACAAATCCACTACCAATGACTACATCAAAACTAAATAAGAGAGAAGAGTAAAATCACCAATATAAAATAAGGTGAGGATAGAAGTATCAGCTAAAAGTTCCATCGCTAGAGATAATCAATGGTGCTCAGTGTGTAAGATCTCCTCGGCATAAAGTAATGCGTCCGGTCCTGGTCCGTACTCCTACTGATACTCCTGGTCGTCTATACCTGGCAAGGGACCAAGTCCTCAGAGGGACATAACAAGATACATAGAAGCATGCCAATTGAATACAGTAAACATGTATAATATTTAAAAATATATAAGTACGTTGTACAAGACAATCTATATAAATGCAAATGAGGACAACTTTTTGACGTATGGGCAAGGGTAGGCTACTCAATCTACCTGACAACTCACACACCCGTCAATGGACATCAGAAATTGACATACCGCGGGGGTAGCGACCAGCGAGACTCCAGAAATCGACATACCGCGGGGGTAGCGACCAGCGCGACACACGCCCGTAGTGCGAACTATATACTACGGTTTACCAGAGTGGTTAAAAGCCCATACGCCTAATGATTGTCCTCTCATAATACTAGGTGTCAAGTGTGTGTCAACATATCTAATATATATAGTAATGACTGAACGAACTACACATGCAATGAATATAACCTTGATATGATTCTAATAAAAAAAATTGGAGCACGTTTGGAGTCCGGAGCTAGGAGATATCATCTTTTTAAGTCGTCATAACTACTAGAAAATGAGGCTGAATTTATGACGAATTTGACTGTTTTTGGACGAAAAAGAGAGGAGTTTGGAGAAAAAATATGAAAAATTTAGGTATTTATAATGGTGGAGACTACTTAATTGAATACGACTAGGATTGGCTAATTTGGATATAATTATGATCAATTTAAATAAGGATAGGATATGCATGAAGTTACTTTCCTAGTAGGCTCAGAATTTGAATTAATTTAAAAAATAGAGTTTGAGGTTATCTCAATAATTTATAATCTTAAATAGAATTAAAGATAATTCAAATAATTTATATATAATCTTATTAATATCTATTAACACTAAATTAGCTCTATATAATATTAATACTAAATATATCCAAATAAATCCTAAATAATTTTAAAAATCTAAATACATTTTTAAATTTCTAAATAAATTACAGAAAAATATAATTAAATATTTTAACCTAAAATAAATATTTGGTAGGAACAATATGCAAGTATGGTCTCATAGTAAATCATGAAAGTCCTAGAAATTTAGGTTCCCTATGTTTTAATTACCTAAAAATTCTAGAAAAATATCCAAAAATCTAAAATAGCCTAAAAATGATTCTAAATAAATATTTATATAAGTAAATATACTAAAAAAAATTTATTTTCTAATTAACTAAGAGAATACTCTAAAGAAATTCAACATCTATAATAAATATAATAATATAAAATACACACAAAATACCTATTTTGGGTGAGAGGGTTTACAGCTTGGAAAGAGTAGAAGTATTGATCATCTATTCATGGCAATGCGGGTGATCGTACAGTAGACATCGTGCCAGCCGAGTCTTGAAGCACCTCTTTTCTTTTCTCTCTCCAACCAACTTGTGAGTGGCTATAGTTTAATTCAGTTGACCCTTCTTCCAAGTCTTAACATATAAAATATTGCATTCTTGATTATTTCAATCAAACAATACCATAATAACTGAAAGATATCAAGATAAAAAGGAATAGACTTGGAGTTATTTTTGCTTGTCAATAAACTTGTAAACAATTACCTTGTGCATGCTAGTTCGTTTAGAGTATTCTTCATCATGCTTCAATTTTAGTTAGAAATTTATATACTTCTTCTATGATTGTGCTATGTATAGAACATACCTTGCCATACAATAAACTTATCTGAAAGACTATGCAAAATAGATCATGCAATGTTACTTGTCCCATGCTTGTGTTGCCTTAAAATACCTCAATTGATAACTTAGTAGACTTTGCTTGGTCACGGACAACTTGTGCACAAGGTCTTAGTTCTTGCGGACGGTCGCTGGGGCACTGGCACTGATCCAATCCGGACGAAACTTCCTAATAGTCGCCTACTTCAGACGGGATGGCCTGTGACGCCCCTGTTCCATGTGTACATGTCATTATATTCTGAGACTATAAATCGTCTACTATGGCAACGTGCCAGTGATCCCCTCGTATATTTAAACTGTACAAGCTAACTATGTCTTCGTGTCAGGAAAGGTCATGGTAAGTATTATGCAGGTGGTTCAGACGGGCAGGTAAAAGCCACCAAATGGTGGCATATTTATTTCAGTAAACTTCCATATCTAATGCTTGCTTGTTAAATAGACTAAGTCAAGATAGAAAGATCACATAATAACTTGCATGCTTCATATAAACAACATGTTGATTGGTATTGTTGTGTTAGCTCACATTCACCAGTGCATTTCGATATATTGACCCTTGTTGCAACAGGTTTCCCGTACCAAGTAGATCCTACAAGAAGCTAGAGCGACTTTCCAACCCAGTCCACCTACCGGCACGTCCTGATCGTGCCTTGAAGAAGCATTTTGAATTTTCAGGTGCTCGTGCACATAACTTATGCAGCTCCATGGAAAGGCGATAGCTTCGCCCGAAGGTGTCTATAGCTTGAAGTTTTAGTAAAACGATGTAATGTACAAGATGGTTATCTCATTTTGTGTCCACTTTTATAAGCCCGTGCGGCAATTAAACTGACTCATTCAAGAATTTGTATAAAGATGTTCATTATCAATACAGAGAACTTTTCCATATTTTAATATTTTATTCAATTTTTTGCGTACTCTGATTATGTGCTCATTATATAAAATATCTTGGCCTTGTGCATTGAGTAACCTAGGTATGCTCGGTATCACACCTGGGGAACGACTATCGATTCTACGAAATTGGGACATGACATATTGGTATCAGAGCACACCTTCAAGTTCCTTCGACCCTCGTGTCGAAAAAGTTTCTTTAACGATCTATTCCCTATGTGAACTCTTAAACTCGTTTGACTAAAATGAGATACGTTCCATACAGTAAATCTATAATATATTATGATCCTGATATAAGTTACCTTCTTTTAAAGGAATGACTTAAGCGCAAGCATTATTGCTAGCACCTGGAGATGTAAAAGCCCAGGAAAGTAGTTCTGGCACATCAAAAAGTTCCAGAAGCCAACGAGACATGCCCCCTGTCGACCCGATTGAGCGAATAATGAGGATGCTTGAATCAAGCCAGCAGAGGGATGAGGCTCGCTATGAGCGAGTCGAGAAGCGAGCGAAAGAGCGATAGAGCAAGTTCAAAGGCAATCTATAAGCCCGATTTGTAGTCCAACAGAAGCATATAGATGTCCTACAACAGATCATTCAGACCTTAGCCTCTAACCATTCAGTAACGACAGCAGCGACACCGGTGGAGAGACCCTTGCCTGATGTCAAAATACCTCAAACTCCAAAGAAGAAGGAAGTAACTACCTTCGACTTTGTTGACTTCAAGAAGGTCTACAACACGCCTTTCAAAGGGACTAAAAATCTGGTAGTGGCTCTAGATTGGCTTACAAAGCTTGATGATCATATCAAATTGCTAGAGGTACCTATGGAGAAGTGAGTTTCGTGTGCCCAACTACAGCTTTGCTTGACCGTACATGATTGGTGGGACATTCATTGGAGATCTCTCTCCGTTGACGAAGAAGACGAGACAATCATGTGGGCTACCTTTCATGGCGCATTTGAGGAGGAGTTCATACCCCCTCACGTACGTCGGCAAAAGGAGAACAAGTTCATACAGCTTATGCAAGGCAATATGACCATGAAGCAGTACTCCGTTGAATCTAATCGGCTCGCCAAATTTGTAAGCGCCTACCTACCAGATGCGGCGAGTTGAGCAAGACGATTCGAAGGTGACCTGCGACCTGCCATCCATGCGCACGTGGTCGTTCCTTAATACCTGACCATGCGGGATATTTTGAATCATGCCCTTTCCCTTGAACCTCAGTATCCTTCAGTTGTTATCGGCGTTATGAATATTTCCAATCACAAGCACCCTAGCAACGCGGGAGGAAACACTACTCCAAAGCATCTAAATAACTATGGTCATCTGAAAGGAAATCTAAGGAAACGTTGTACCTACTGCAACAGACAATGGCACACTGAAAATGACTGTCACCGAAGGATCGGGTCATGCCTCTGTTATGGTGATCCAACCCATCAGCTTAGTAACTTTCCACTCTCCTTCAAGCTTTGCCCTCAACATCTAAATTATGCCACAGCATCTCAAGCCAACCAAGCCATGTCGCAGTAAGAGCGTCATCAAGCTCAAGGCCGGGTGTACACTTTAACATGAAGTAGGCCCTAGCATCGGATACCGTTGTGTCAGGTATATTGCTTTTCAATAACATATCTGCTCGCGTGCTATTTGATTCTGGTTCTATGCATAGCTTTATATCCACGAATTTTTTCGTAGAAAATAAGATAAAAATGATATCATTATATATAAACCTTAGTGTTAGTACCCTATCGGGCATGAAGATACCTGTTCGTTCAGTATGTCAGGGCGGTCACGTCTGTATTGGGGGAAGGAAACTCTCGCTCGATGTATTAGTCCTAGATATTCGGGATTATGACATCATTTTGGGGATGGATTGGCTCGGTGCTTGCTCGACAACTATTGAATATGCAGAGAAATAAGTCACCTTTCGTCTACTTGGAGAGTCCAAATTTTTCAGCAATAGATGCATCAAAGACCTACATGGTAATTCGGTGATGTCAGCTCGACAGATGCTATACTCTGGATACGAGGGATACTTAGCGTCGGTTCAGAACAAGCAGCTGGATTGTGCAAACGTTGAGTTTACTTTCGTTGTGGTAGAAATCTCTGATGTGTTTTTGAGCAAACTACGTGGCATGCCACCCAATCGAGAAATTGAGTTCACCATCGATACCTTTCCAAATACCCAACCAATTTCCAAAGCCCCGTACTGAATGGCCCTGCTGAACTAAAGGAGTTAAAGTGCCAACTGCAAGAACTACTTGACCGTGGATATATTCGTCTGAGCGTGTCTCCTTGGGGCACGTTTGTACTCTTTGTAAAGAAGAAAGACGGAACATTACAACTTTGCATAGACTATCGGGAATTAAATAAGGTCATTATCCAAAATAAGTATCCCCTGTCCAGGATCGACGACCTCTTTGATCAGCTGCAAGGAGCGTCAGTATTTTTGAAGATAGACCTTCGCTTTGGCTACCACCAATTAAAGATCAAGCCAGAGGACATACCGAAGTCATCATTTCGGACCCTCTATGGCTATTATGAGTTTTCTGTCATGCCATTCGGACAGATAAATGCTCATGCCGCATATATAGATTTGATAAACCATGTGTTTCGACCATTCCTCGATAAGTATGTGGTAGCATTCATAGATGACATCTTAGTGTACTCGAAGAATAAGGATGAACACGCAGGACACATGCGGATGGTGCTTCAAACTCTTCGAGACAATAAGATATTGGCGAAGCTGAGCAAGTGCGAGTTCTGGTTGGATAGCATATCTTTTCTCAGGCATATCATTTTCGTGGAGGACATCTCAGTTGACCCAAAGAAAGTAGAAACCATCGTGAAGTGGAATAGACCTAAGTCGGCCAGCGACATTCGGAGCTTCCTTGGTCTAGCAGGCTACTACAGGAGATTCATAAAAGATTTTCAAGGATCGCTTCTCCTCTGACTTATCTTTCTCGGAAGGGAGTAACGTTCGCATGGTCGGACGACTGTGAAGCTTTATTTGTGGAATTAAAGCAACGAATCATCTCAGCACCGATTCTTACTCTTCCAGACGGACGCGATAATTTTAAGATCTATAGCGAGGCTTCAGGAAAAGGTTTAGGATGTGTCCTTATACAGAAGGATAAAGTGATAGCCTTCGCATCGAGGCAGTTAAAGCCTCACGAAAGAAACTATCCAACACACGATCTGGAAAATACAACGGTGGTGTTCGTGCTAAGGTTATGGCGGGATTACATCTATGGCGTACCATATAAAATCTTCATAGATCACAAAAGCCTCAAGTACCTCTATACTCAAAAGGATTTGAATCTACGACAACAAAATTAGCTTGAACTCCTTAGCGACTTTGACTTGATGATCAGATATACACCGGGCAAGGGCAACGTTGTAGCTGATGCACTAAGTCGAGTGTTTATTAGGAGATTAGCTAGCGATGACGGGCTGCGAAGGAATCGCAAAAGTTTGTTCATTATACTCCGAATTAGATACAAAAAGGGGACACAGGTGGCTCAGTTGTGCCTCGAACCGGCTTATTAGAGAAAGTAAGTCCGCTCAGAAGGACGACCTATTCCTAGAGAAGATGTGCAATCTTGTTTCAACAGGAAAGGCAACCGACTTTGCGGTAACCACGGATGGAATGATGTGGGTGAAGGAAAGATTGTGTGTTCCTAATAATGTAAACCTCAAAAAAGAGATACTCACTGAAGCCCACTATGCGAGTTATACTTCACATTCAGGAAGCACGAAGATCTATCGAGACATCTGTACGATATTTTGGTGGCACGGCATAAAAAAGGATATGGCGTTATTTGTGTTACAATGTATGGCTTGTCAAAGGGTAAAGGCCGAGCACCAGAAGCCGGATGAAGAGATGCAGAACCTTGCTATACCAGAGTAAAAATAGAAACATATAACGATAGATTTTATTGTTGGTTTGCCAAAGACGCAACGGAGAAACGATGTCGTCTGGGTCATCGTCGATCGACTCACCAAGTTAGCTTACTTTCTGTCTATCAAAGTTAATTGAAGTGCTGACCATCTGGCGCAGATCTACCTTAACGAGATCGTTCGACTCTACGGTGTATCCATATCCATTGTCTCTGATCGAGATGGACGCTTCTTATCACGCTTCTGGGAGAGCCTTCCGTCAGCAATAGGGATAAAGTTAAAGTTCAGCTCTACCTACCATCCTTAGAAGGACGTCCAGACAGAGCGGGTAAACCAAATCCTCGAAGATATTCTACGGCTCTGTGCCTTGGACTTGAAGTCAAGTTTGGATATGCATCTACCGTTAGCCAAATTTGTATACAATAATAGCTATCAATCCAGCATTCAAATAGCGTCGTATGAGGTGTTGTATGAACGAAAGTGTAGATCCCCTATATGTTGGGATAAAGTTGGTCAACGACAAATTCTTGGCCCGGAGCTCGTAGAAAAATTGTCCAAAAGATTTGTTTGATCTGCGAACGACTGAAGGTAGCAGAAAGCCATCAGAAAAGTTACTCAGACGTGCACCGTCGACCACTTGAGTTCTTAGAAGGCGATCGTATATTTCTTAAGGTCTCGTCCATGCAAGGAGTTACCAGATTTGGAGCAAAAGGGAAGCTAAGTCCAAGATTCATCGGCCCATTCGAAATACTTAAGTGAGTCACCCCAGTCACATATCATATTGCCCTGCCACTGTCACTATCTGAAGTGCATGATATCTTTCATATTTTACAGCTTAGAAAGTACGTGTACGACCCGATTCATGTGGTAAATCTTGATCAACTGGACTTAAAGGCGGGCTTGACTTAGGTTGAACATCCTGTGCGGATCTTGGATCACAAGGAGAAGCTGTTTCAAAGTCGTTCGGTTTCTCTCGTGCGCGTGCTTTAGAGAAATTATTCGGTCGAAGAATCGACCTAAGAGCTTGAGTCTGAGATGAAGGAAAATTTTCCTTCATTGTTTTATAGTGGTAGGTTATATTCCTAAGTTTCGAGGACGAAACTTCCTATTAGTTGGATAGGATGTGGTGCCCCGTTCTCCCTTTTCGGGGAGCGCGACTAAAAAATACTTTCGGTATCGTTCGATCGGGATAAATTGAATCAAGATCTTTTTCTCATTATGGATTTGCATCTTCGAAATTGATTCCCATAATCAGTGGACCGTGCCCCATTGATGGACTTAGCGGCAGAGTCACGAGGGACCTCTCCGCTACAAGTTTTTTCCTAGTTTTGGCTGTCGCCTTGTTGCTTTCGTGCATTTGAGTTGGTCTTCAGATATATATATTTTTGGACAGTTTCGATGGATTTTATTGCTTTCGTTCATTAAACTATATTTTATTTTGAGCTTGGAAAGAGTAGAAGATGTATTGATCATCTATTCATGGCAATGCAGGTGATCGTGCAGTAGACATCGTGTGAGCGGAGTCTTGAAGCACCTCTTTTCTTTTCTCTCTCCAACCAACTTATGAGTGGCTATAATTTGATTCAGTTGACCCTTCTTCCAAGTCTTCACATCTAAAACCTAGCCTTCTTGATTGTTTCGATCAAACGATACCATAATAACTAAAAGATGTGAAGATAAAAAGGAATAGACTTGGAGTTATTTTTGCTTGTCAATAAACTTGTGAACTGTTACCTTGTACATGCTAGTTCATTTAGAGTATTCTTCATCATGCTTCAATTTTAATTAGAAATTAATATACTTCTTCTATGATTGCGCTATGTATAGAACACACATTGCCATGCAATAAACTGATCAGGAAAACTATGCAAAATAGATCATGCCCTGATACTTGTCTCATGATTGTGTTGCCTTAAAATGCCTCGATTGATAACTTAGTAGACTTTGCTTGGTCACGAACAACTTGTGCACAAGGTCTTAGTTCCTGCGGACGGTCGTTGGGGCACTGGCACCGATCCGATCCGGACAAAACTCCCTGATAGTCGCCTGCTTAGGACGGGATGGACTGTGATGCCCATGTTCCATGCATTGCAAGTCATTCCATCCCGAGACTATAACTCATCCACTAGGGCAATATTCCAGTGATCTCCTCATATATTTAAACTGTGCAAGCTAACTATGTCTTCGTGTCAGGGAAGGTCATGGTAAGTATTATGCAGGTGGTTCTGACGGGCAGGTAAAAGTCACTGAATGGTGGCATGTTCATTTTAGTAAACTTTCATATCTAATGCTTGCTTGTAAAATAAACTAAGTCAAGATAGAAAGATCACATAATAACTTGCATGTTTCATATAAACAATGGGTTGATTGGTATAGTTGGGTTAGCTCGCATTCACTAGTTCATTTTCATGTACTGACCCTCGTTGTAACAGATTTTTCGTACCAAGAAGATACTGCAAGAAGATAGAGCAACTTTCCAATCTAGTCCACCAACCGGCACTTCCTGATCGTGCCTTGAATAAATATTTTAAAGTTCCAGGAGCTCGTACACATAACTTACGCAGCTCCCTCATTTTGTGTCCACTTTTGTAAGGTTTTGCGGCAATGAAGTCGACTAATTCAAGAGTTTGTATAAAGATGTTGTAAACCCCCTCGACCAGAATTTAGAATAATTAAGATTAATTTAAATAGCCTAATTAGGGTTAACTAGATATAATTAAGATTTATTACATAGTATTATAATATCTGTGCAGTGATTGTTATTTTAGGACAATACCCTAGCTGCTACCCTGAAACAATCTCCACATACTTGGCCTAGACATACTAACCTATCATAATGAACCTAGAACAAACCCCGGATACTGATTTTCGTACCTAATTTTAGTCGCACAAAAGTCGTTACAAACGTCCGTACGCAAATTAAATAAATTGCGTAATTACGTTCGTTGTCCGTGTCAATCGAAATTGAGACCCAATCTCAACCCGATTTGACCAACCCAGATCATGACATTATTGTACCCTGAGCCTACCACACTAGTGACCCTTGTCCAACCCAATTTAGACCCCCGATATTTATTAAATTAAATTAGGGACACCAGGTGCATTAATTATGAATTAATTAATGTGGTGACCTAACCTCATTTGAATTAGACACAACTCCAACCCAAACCCACACACACACACAAGCCTTATACAAAACACCATACACCATCCTAGCCCAATGTAGAACAACAAACATGGTGTTTTGTTACATCAAATCTCCAATTCCAGAATCTGTGCAAATTCTAATTTATTCAGGGGCCTTTGTGCAAATTACAATGAGTTGCCCCCTCTCATTGGCCCAACCACATGGAGAAAGAACCTATATTTCCTTAACCGTTCACCATGTATTTCCCCCCCATTCTTTATGTACTTGCACTACTTTAGGAGGGCACATCATGACCCTCCATTTGAAATGATAAATTCCTAGCCCTCCCCTCATCATGATGGACCTCCCCAACTCCCCAAAAATTTCCTACAGCCGGCTCTAATCCCTAGGCAGGATTCCCACTCTCTCTCCTACATATAGGGTATCATTTCACCTCATTTAATGCACACAAACCTAGGCAAAACCCTACCTAAACCCTATTTTCACTAAAGCCTCAACCCGAGCCCTACCCCTGCCTTTCATTCCCGCCGCCCTATTCCGTCCGGCCACCGCCTCCGGCCACCCCCACAAGGACCCAACCACCCTCGCCGACCTCTCCACTACCCCCAGCCATCGCCACCCGCCGCCTAGCCGCCGGCAGCAACCACCAGCAGCTCCGTCTTCTTCCCGAGCCCATTCCCCCCAAACTCGAAGACGACCACCAGACCTCCGATCTCTCCGCCACCGCTGAACGCCCGGCCGCCCAACTTCACATACCCCTTCCCCGGCCAACCACCTCCCTCCCCGTCGACTCCCAGCACCGGACGACGATACCCCGAGCCGCACACGCCCCCGCAGCGCCAATAGCTCCAACCCGCTGCTGTAGCCGACAACCACCCCGAGCCTCGCCGGAGATCCGTCCGGCCATCCCCGCCGTCGACGGTCAGCCACCGGGAAGCCCTCGACCTGAGCATCATTTAGGTACAACATTTTATGTATTAATACTAGTATTTATACATGTATTTTAGGTTGCAAGGGTGATGTATATATAGTTTCTATATTTTTTGTATTTAATACGTATTCTGTATAAATATATATACCCTGTATAAACAGTATAACTATATATATATGCTGTATTTTTTTTTTTGGTATACTTTATATATATTAATAAAAATATGTATATGATATACTGTATAGTATACTTATATTATTTATAAATACCTATTATGTATATAAATACCTATTGTGTGTGTATATATATATATATATATATATATATATATATATATATATATATATATATATATATATATATATATATATATGTATGTATGTATATTTGTATTATATGTAGAATATTATATATTTAATATATATTGTGTTTATATATATTTCTGTGTAATATAATATTATTGGTATATTATATATTTCTATTTAAATACTTATACATATTAAACACCTAGTAAGTATATGTATATATATATATATATAGAAATATATATGTATGCACATATATATTTAATATACATTTTATGTTATTTTGTGTATATATAAGTATATGTGTATTTAGTGTATTTAGTGTATTTAGTGCAATAAATATATTTATTATATACATATATATATATTAAAATGTATTGTGTACATAGTATATCAATACGGATATATATCTATAAATATATATATATATATATATATATATATATATATATATATATATATATATATATATATATATATATATATATATATATATATATATATACTTGTGAATATTAAAATGTGTATGAATATATATATATCTAAATATATATAATTATGTTATGTATATTTACTTAGGTACAAAATTACTATTTAAATGCAAATAAATATGATTGTGTATATTTATTTGTGTACATAAATTATATCTAAATATATGTATATGTATAGATATATGACATTATGTACTTATCTATTATATACATATATATGTAATTATTAATATGTGTATGTATACATATGTATTGGTGTGATATTAAATAATATTATGGTGCTATTCTAAATGTACTATTAAACATACATATTATTTTACTATATTTAAATATGTATTAGAGTACATATATATATATATATATATATATGTGATATCTATATATAAATGTATGTACTAAGAGGTCCCATAAATTGTACAACCCAGACCCTGTGTCAGCTATAGTTGCTAGTAGTGAATCATAGTCGTGCTATTGTAGCAACTAATGTTGTCATTATTATATCATATATAGGACTGCTGGACAGTACAGCCGAGGCTTCAGGAGCAGGACTTTGGCTTTCGCAGCTACTCGGGACAGGCAAGTATACCTTGCTGGATTACTGTTTAAAATTTAATGTTAAATATTGCAATATACATAAACTGTGCGCGTCCGAGATTGACTCGGGTGCAGTCGACAATGCGTCGATGAGTAGTGTACTTGACCTAGCTGCTAGCTGACTCCCCTACCACTGTGAGGATATTTTGATATCTTCCTAGACCGTGACACTTTACACGTATCACGATGGTACATTCATATTAGGATGCGGGTCCGCGTATCCAATTCGCTATAGGTGCGTACGACATGCATCACGGACTAGCACGTAATCTAGAGCAATATCATTAGTTGTGACTTGGCATATAGATACGGGATACACACGTCGTATGTTCGACTTGTGTACCTACATTGGGCGGGGAGGACAACTGATAAACGTATGGGATACACACATCGGACTCCGTGGTATCTAGAGGAGCCACAGACCCGATGACTTCCTATATTCAGACACCGCACTCTTCGGAGTGTTACGGACGTATATACATTGCAGATACCACGTCCCTTAGAGTGTTGGACGTTATATATATATATAGATACCTCATTCTTCGGAATGATGGACGATGCAGATACCACACTCTAGAGGACGTTGGACGTTATGCCTACACCTACCTATACGTTCCGAGGTTGTCCTTACATTGCATTCACTTATATGGTTAGCACACCCTCTTTATTTTTATTCAGTACTATATGTGGCATGCATTTTGTATCTTGTTACGTCCCTCTGAGGACCTGATTATCTTCCAGATCTGGACAAGGCCTATTACCCCACCGTGTACGGACCAGGTGTGGAGACGAGGTTTGCTCTTGATGAGGAGCTTGAGATTTTACCATCGGAGTACCCCTGATCATCTTGGTAGGCCTTCCGCCTAGGACTGGAGCTCCTTATCTAGTTTGCAGTTGTTTCAGTCTCTCTTACTTCAGACTATCAGTACTTTATTTCCATCATTTGTAGTGGGTTTGTTCCCACCGGACATATTTTGGTTTGTACTATGTCATTCGACTATGTTCTTATATTCTAGTCTTTCATTTCAGTATTTACTTGTTAATTATGGATGAGATTAGACACTGCCTGTTGTTGATATTAGACTTGTTAGATTTAGGACAGCGTAGCACGCTTCGCCAGGATCCATTAAATTAGGATATCCTCGGAGACGTGTCAGCTGGCCAATGCCACGTGGCCTGATTCCATATATTTTGGGACTGGAGCGTGACATGGTTTTAGTGGTGGCCCATGCAGGTCTCTGTCAAACATCAAATGTTTATCGCTTGTGATATGGTAACGTGCCCAGCGAGCCTGCAATAGGATAGAAATTACTAGGTCTCATCCACATGATTACGCCCTTGAACCTCTCCCATATTTTAAAATATATGTATCCTGTTTGATTGATTCTGTACCCTTTTAATGACGTTCTATCTCTTACAGCGAAATAAACCTTCGTAGCAGACGTGAGATACTTGGTGCCATAGTGCCACCCACAGCATAGATGGAGGATACGTCCCCGGGACCACCCAGAGAGTTGCCTCAGCCAGAGGCACAGGTGATCCCCCAGGTCCCGATGATGCACTGGCATCAGATCTCTTCCGACGAGAGGACGCAGTAGCCCAAGGGTCAGACATCGCAGACGATCCCGAGGCAGCACTTCGAGGGACAAACCTCGAGGGCGACACCGATGCCGCAGTACGAGAGGCCGACACTCGAGGAGACACCAAGGAGACATTCGGAGGTACCACTTCTACCACCTCCACCGTTTCCACCTCAGATGCCACCAGCGGAGGGACAGCCCCAGATGATGCAGTTCTTCCAGACGATTATGCAGGCCCAGTGGCATCAGACGGAGACCCTGAGACAGGGCCTGATGGCAGTAATGGAGAGGGCACCTGCCCAAGTACAAGCACCTGCACCTGTCCAGCAAGCGGGCATTGTACGAGGCTTCCGACAGATGGGCCTGGGAACCTTCTCGGGCAAGGAGACGGCAGAGGAGATCTCAGACTGGGTCTCCAACACTGAGATGCTGTTAGAGGGTCCGCAGCTACACCCCAACCTCTGGATAACCGCAGTGAGAGCCCAACTCACAGGCAACGCCCATCACTGGTGGGACTCTATGGAGCGCAGCATCGGCAGACAGCAGACTTGGAAGGAATTTCTGGAATACTTCAATGCGAAGTATTTCCCCGCTACGGTGAAGAACGTCCTGTACTCTCAGTTCTTGCACCTGGAGCAAGGGAACTTGACTGTGGACGCCTACGACGGGGAGTTCAGCAGACTCAGCCGATTCGGTGCAGCCCTGATCCCCAACGACCTGGAGAAGGCCAGGAGATTCCACCATGGCCTCTCTTTCGAGTTACAGAGGTACACCACTACCCAAGCGAGGATCTCTTATGAAGAGGTCCTATCAGAGGCGAGGATCCAGGAGGCTATAGGCGGATGAGCGAGACGTTCCAGCGTGAACGTACCAACCAGAACCCAGCAAGGAGCAGGAGGACCGATCCGCCGTCCAGGAGCGCAGGCACAACAGAGGACAGCGCCGTACCAGCAAAAGGAGCTCCCGACTTGTCACTTTTGTGGCAAGAAGGGACACATCATCAGAGATTGCCCAAAGAAGCTCGGGCTCTGCATGGTCTGTGGAGCCAGCCAACACCTTGCTAGAGACTGCCCCCAGCGCAGAGATGTAGCACCCCAGACTGGGCAGAGGCCAGCAGCACCACCCTTGAGGATACTACCCCCAGCAGGAGGTCAGCGTCCACCAGCTACCGGAGGACAGCAGAGAGGACCACCCTTGGTCCCACAGGAGGCACACTTCAACCAGGCCCGACAGCAGGCAGGAGGGCAGAGGCGCGGGCAAGCCTTTGCTTTAGCCTCTATCGAGGAGGAACCAGAAGGGTAGGCTATTATAGGTACAATTTTAGTTGCATCATTACCTGCAACTACACTGTTTGATTCTGGAGCTACATTGCCATTTATATCTAGTAGCTTCGTAGCAATGCATAGAGTAGCAACTTCCCCCTTACCTAAGAGTTGGAAGATACTTACCGGAGGAGGCATCGTACCGGTTACCAGCACCATTAGAACGTGCTCGGTAGTAGTTTGTGGTAGGAAGATGAGAGCGCAATTGTTGGTACTCCCAATGCCAGCTTTCGACGTAGTTCTGGGCATGGACTGGTTAAGCCAGTACAATATAGTACTAGATTGCCGGAAGGGTAGCGTTACTTTTAGACTGCCAGGACACCCGGAGTTCGAATTCATGCGAGGCACCATCGAGCGAGGAGTAGGACATGCAGTTGGAGCTTACATGGCGATGGAGACGGCACCCCCAGAAATTATTGCAGAGTTCGAGGATGTTTTCCCAGATGAGTTGCCAGGCCTACCGCCTGATAGAGAGGTGGAGTTCACCCTTGAGCTAGTACCTGGAGCAGCACCGGTATCATCAAATATGTACCGGTTGGCGAAGAAGGAGCTTGACGAGCTGAAGCTACAGCTAGAGGAGTTGCAGATCAAGGGATTCGTCCGTCTTAGTGCATCACCCTGGGGAGCACCAGTGCTGTTTGTACCAAAAAAGGATGGGACGTTTCGGATGTGCATTGATTACAGAGACCTTAATGCTCTGACTATCAAGAACAAGTACCCTCTACCGCGGATCGACGATCTGTTCGACCAGCTGACAGGAGCAGTGGTGTTCACAAAGATCGACTTGAGATCGGGCTATCACCAGGTAAAGGTGCGAAGGGAAGACATTCCAAAGACAGCATTTAGGACTCGTTATGGCCACTACGAGTTCTTAGTGATGCCTTTTGGATTGACAAATGCGCCTGCTGTGTTTATGAACCTGATAAACAGAGTTTTCCATGAGTATCTGGACCAGTTCGTGGTAGTCTTCATCGACGACATCTTGGTGTATTCGAAGAGCCACGAGGAGCACGGGGAGCACTTGAGGGTAGTGCTAGAGATGCTGAGACGAGAGAGGCTTTATGCCAAGCCGAGCAAGTGCGAGTTTCTTCTAGATCGTGTCGCATTTCTTGGACACGTTATCTCAGGAGAAGGCATTTCAGTAGATCCCGCGAAGATTTCGTCAGTAGAGACGTGGCCGACCCCTACCAACGTCTCGGAGGTGAGGAGTTTCCTAGGACTTGCCGGATATTACCGGAGGTTCGTAGAGAACTTCACAAGGATCGCAGAGCCGATGACCCGCTTGACCCGCAAGGATCAGGAGTTCACCTGGACAGAGGAGTGTCAGGCGGCATTCGATGAGCTGAAGAAGCGTCTGACTACAGCACCCATCTTGACCATACCTTCTGGACCCGGAGGATTCGTGATCTATAGCGATGCGTCCGAGAAAGGATTAGGATGCGTCTTGATGCAGCATGGAAAGGTTGTGGCCTATGCCTCTAGGCAGCTGAGGACCCATGAGAAGAACTATCCTACCCACGACTTGGAGCTTACCGCAGTGATCTTTGCTTTGAAGCTTTGGAGGCACTACCTGTACGGAGAGCGCATGGAGATATTCACCGATCACAAGAGCCTGAAATACGTCTACACCCAGAAGGACCTGAACCAGAGGCAGAGACGTTGGCTCGAAGTGATGGCGGACTTCGAGATTGAGCTGCAATACCATCCGGGGAAGGCTAATGTGGTAGCCGATAATTTAAGCAGGAAGCCCATAGCATTTTTCCTGACTACCCAACAACATCTGTTGAGAGATCTAGAACAGTTGGGTATCAAAGTTATTATGCCCGGAGTAGACGGCCAGATGTCGAGTTTCCAGGTGCAATTGACATTGGTGGAAAGAATCAAGGCTGCTCTGCCGACTGACGCCAGATTTCAGAGGCTTCGACAGAGGACAGAGGCTGGAATACAGACGGGACTGCATATACATGAGGACGGGACTTTGAGATGCGAAGATCGTCTCTATGTTCCGAATGGAGAGCTTCGCCAGGAGCTGGTGACGGAGGCGCACAGTTCGACCTATTTTATTCATCCAGGAGGCACGAAGATGTACCGAGACCTGAGGCAGTACTACTGGTGGCACAGGATGAAGAGAGAGATAGCCCGCTTTGTGGCTAAGTGTCTGGTGTGTCAGCAAGTCAAGGCTGAGCATCAGAGGTCTGCCGAATTACTTCAACCGCTCCCGATACCGGAGTAGAAATGGGAGCACATCACCATGGACTTCGTTACAGGTTTCCCGAGGAGTCCTAGTGGTCGCAATGCGGTATGGATAATCGTAGATAGACTCACCAAGTCTGCCCACTTTTTACCCTTCAGGGTTGGGCAATCTATGAAAGTCTTGGCAGGCATGTACATGAAAGAGATTGTACGATTGCATGGAGTGCCAGTCAGTATCGTGTCTGACAGGGATACGAGGTTCACATCATACTTTTGGAGGAGTATGCAAGAGAGTCTTGGTACCCGCCTTAAGTTCAGTACTTTGTACCACCGACAGACAGATGGACAATCTGAGCGCACCATTCAGACGCTGGAGGACATGTTGAGGGCATGCATGCTTGACTTCAGCAGTTTATGGGAGGACCATTTGTACTTGGTTGAATTTTTCTACAATAATAGCTATCAGGCGAGCATTCAGATGGCTCCCTATGAAGCATTGTATGGTAGGAAGTATCATTCCCCAGTATGTTGGAGCGATATAGGCGAGAGGCAGATTCTAGGACCAGAGTTGGTCATCCGTACAGTGGAGATGGTAAAGAAGATCCAAAGGCATCTACGAGCAGCACAGGACAGGCAAAAGCATTGGGCTAATGTGCATCGACGACCCTTAGAGTTCCAGGTTGGAGAATATGTGTTCCTGAAGATCTCACCTACCAGAGGAACCATCAGATTTGGAGGTAGAGGGAAGCTGAGTCCGAGGTACATCGGACCATTCGATGTGCTAGAGCGCGTCGGAGAAGTTGCTTACAGATTGGCCTTGCCGCAGACACTGGAAGGAGTTCACGATGTCTTCTATGTATCTCAGCTGAGGAGGTACATACCGGATCCGAGTCATGTGCTTGACCACTCGGAGATTACCGTTGGTCCAAGCTTGTCATACCAGGAGGAGCCGGTAGAGATCCTAGACCGAAGCGAGAAGGTACTACTAGGCCAGACTATCCCGCTAGTTTGTGTCGCATGGAGGCATCATGCACCAGGTGAATCAACCTAGGAATGAGAGGACAATATTCAGCAACGCTTTCCCTATCACTTCGAAGGCCTAAGTATGTAATAGTATTTATTTTATTCAATAGTTTTTCTATATGTCTGTTTTAATTTCGAGGGCGAAATGCTCTAAGGAGGGTATGTTGTAAATCCCCTCGACCAAAAATTAGGGTTAATTAATTTAAATAGCCTAATTAGGGTTAACTAGATATAATTAAGATTTATTATATAGTATTATAATATCTGTGCAGTGATTGTTATTTTAGGACACTACCCTAGCTGCTACCCTAAAACAATCTCCACATACTTGGCCTAGACATACTAACCTATCATAATGAACCTAGAACAAAACCTGGATATTAATTTTTGTGCCTGATTTTAGTCACTAAAAAGTCGTTACAAACGTCCGTACGTAAATTAAATAAATTGCGTAATTACGTTCGTTGTCCGTTCCAATCGAAATTGAGACCCAATCTCAACCCGATTTGACCAACCCAGATCATGACATTATTGTATCCTGAGCCTACCACACTAATGACCCTTGTCCAACCCAATTTAGACCCCCGGTATTTATTAAATTAAATTAGGGACACCCGGTGCATTAATTACGAATTAATTAATGTGGTGACCTAATCTCATTTGAATTAGACACAACTCCAACCCAAACCCACACACACACCCACAAGCCTCATACAAAACACCATACACTATCCTAGCCCAATGTAGAATACCAAACATGGTGTTTTGTTACATCAAATCCCTAATTGCAGAATCTGTGCAAATTCTAATTTATTTAGGGGCCTTTGTGCAAAATTGCAATGAGGTGCCCCCCTCTCATTGGCCCAACCACATGGAGAAAGAACCTACATTTCCTTAACCGTTCACCATGCATTTCCCCCCCATTCTTCATGTACTTGCACTACTTTAGGAGGGCACATCATGACCCTCCATTTTAAATGATAAATTCCTAGCCCTCCCCTCATCATGATGGACCTCCCCAACTTCCCAAAAATTTCCTACAGCCGGCCCTAATCCCTAGGCAGGATCCCTACTCTCTCTCATACATATAGGGCATTATTTTACCTCATTTAATGCACACAAACCTAGGCAAAACCCTACCTAAACCCTATTTTCACTAAAGCCTCAACCCGAGCCCTACCCCTGCCTTTCATTCCCGCCGCCCTATTCCGTCCGGCCACCGCCTCCGGCCACCCCCACAAGGACCCGACCACCCTCGCCGACCTCTCCCTTACCCCAGCCACCGCCACCCGCCGCCTAGCCGCCGGCAGCAACCACCAACAGCTCCGTCTTCTTCCCGAGCCCATTCCCCTCGAACTCGAAGACGACCACCCGACCTCCGATCTCTCCGCCACCGCTGAATGCCCGGCCGCCCAACTTCACAGACCCCTCCCCCGGCCAACCACCTTCCTCCCCGTCGACTCCCAGCACCGAACGACGACACCCTGAGTCGCACACGCCCCCGCAGCGGCAATAGCTCCAACCCGCTGCTGTAGCCGACAACCACCCCGAGCCTCGCCGGAGCTCCATCCGGCCATCCCCGCCGCCGACGGTCAGCCACCGGGTAGCCCTCGACCTGAGCATCATTTAGGTACAATATTTTATGTATTAATACTAGTATTTATACATGTATTTTAGGTTGTAAGAGTGATGTATATATAGTTTCTGTATTTTCTGTATTTAATACGTATTCTGTATAAATATATATACCCTGTATAAACAGTATAACTATATATATATGCTGTATTTTTTTTGGTATACTTTATATATATTAATAAAAATATGTATATGATATACTATATACTATACTTGTATTATTTATAAATACCTATTATATATATAAATACCTATTGTGTATATGATATACTATATAGTATACTTGTATTATTTATAAATACCTATTATATATATAAATACCTATTGTGTATATATGTATATATATATATATATATATATATATATATATATATGTATGTATGTATGTATGTATGTATGTATGTATGTATGTATGTATGTATGTATGTATATTTGTATTATATGTAGAATATTATATATTTAATATATATTGTGTTTATATATATTTCTGTGTAATATAATTTTATTGGTATATTATATATTTGTATTTAAATACTTATACATATTAGACACCTAGTATGTATATGTATATATATATATAGAAATATATATATGTATGTACATATATATTTAATATACATTTTATGTTATTTTGTGTATATATAAGTATATGTCTATCTTGTGTATTTAGTGCAATAAATATATGTATTGTATACATATATATATATATATATATATATATATATATATATATATATATATACATATATATATATATATATATATATATATATATATATATATATGTATATATATACTTGTGAATATTAAAATGTGTATGAATATATATATATCTAAATATATATAATTATGTTATGTTTATTTACTTAGGTACAAAATTACTATTTAAATGCAAATAAATATGATTGTGTATATTTATTTGTGTACATAAATTATATCTAAATATATGTATATGTATAGATATATGACATTATGTACTTATCTATTATATACATATATATGTAATTATTAATATGTGTATGTATACATATGTATTGGTGTGATATTTAATAATATTATGGTGCTATTTTAAATGTACTATTAAACATACATATTATTTTAATATATTTAAATATGTATTAGAGTACATATATACATATATGTGATATCTATATATAAATGTATGTACTAAGAGGTCCCACACATTGTACAGCCCAGACCCTGTGTCAGCTATAGTTGCTAGTAGTGAGTCATAGTCGTGCTATTGTAGCGACTAATGTTGTTATTATTATATCATATATAGGACTGCTGGACAGTACAGCCGAGGCTTCAGGAGCAGGACTTTGGCTTTCGCAGCTACCCGGGACAGGCAAGTATACCTTGCTGGATTACTGTTTAAAATTTAATGTTAAATGTTGCAATATACATAAACTGTGCGCGTCCGAGATTGACTCGGGTGCAGTCGATAATGCGTCGATGAGTAGTGTACTTGACCTAGCTGCTAGCTGACTCCCCTACCACTGTGAGGATACTTTGATATCTTCCTAGACCGTGACACTTTACACGTATCACGATGGTACATTCATATTAAGATGCGGGTCCGCGTACCCGATTCGCTATCGGTTCATACGACATACATCACGGACTAGCACGTAATCTAGAGCAATATAATTAGTTATGACTTGGCATATAGATACGGGATACACACGTCGTATGTTCAACTTTTGTACCTATATTGGGCGGGAAGGACAACTGATAAACGTATGGGATACACACATCGGACTCCGTGGTATCTAGAGGAGCTACAGACCCGATGACTTCCTATATTCAGACATCGCACTATTCGGAGTGTTACGGACGTATATACATTGCAGATACCACATCCCTTAGAGTGTTGGACGTTATATATATACAGATACCTCATTCTTCGGAATGATGGATGATGCAGATACCACACTCTAGAGGACGTTGGACGTTATGCCTACACCTACCTATACGTTCTGAGGTTGTCCTTACATTACATTCACTTATATGGTTAGCACACCCTCTTTATTTTTATTCAGTACTATATGTGGCATGCATTTTGTATCTTGTTACGTCCCTCTGAGGACCTGGTTATCTTCCAGATCTGGACGAGACCTATTACCCCACCATGTACGGACCAGGTGTGGAGACGAGGTTTGCTCTTGACGAGGAGCTTGAGGTTTTACCATCGGAGTACCCCTGATCATCTTGGTAGGCCTTCCGCCTAGGACTGGAGCTCCTTATCTAGTTAGCAGTTGTTTCAGTCTCTCTTACTTCAGACTATCAGTACTTTATTTCCATCATTTGTAGTCGGTTTGTTCCCACCGGACATATTTTGGTTTGTACTATGTCATTCGACTATGTTCTTATATTCCAGTCTTTCATTTCAGTATTTACTTGTTAATTGTGGATGAGATTAGACACTGCCTGTTGTTGATATTAGACTTGTTAAATTTAGGACAGCGTAGCACGCTTCGCCAGGATCCATTAAATTAGGATATCCTCGGAGATGTGTTAGCTGGCCAATGCCACGTGGCCTGGTTCCATATATTTTGGGACTGGGGCGTGACATAGTTTTAGTGGTGGCCCATACAGGTCTCTGTCAAACATCAAATGTTTATCGCTTGTGGTATGGTAACGTGCCCAGCGAGCCTGCAATAGGATAGAAATTACTAGGTCTCATCCACATGATTACGCCCTTGAACCTCTCCCGTATTTTAAAATATCTATATCCTGTTTGATTGATTCTGTACTCTTTTAATGATGTTCTATCTCTTACAGTGAGATAAACCTTTGTAGCAGACGTGAGATACTTGGTGCCATAGTGCCACCCACAGCATAGAGGGAGGATACGTCCAAGGGACCACCCAGAGAGCTGCCTCAGCCAGAGGCACAGGTGATCCCCCAGGCCCCGATGATGCACTGGAATCAGATCTCTTCCGACGAGAGGACACAGCAGCCCGAGGGTCAGACATCGCAGACGATCCCGAGGCAGCACTTCGAGGGACAAACCTCGAGGGCGACACCGATGCCGCAGTACGAGAGGCCAGCACTCGAGGAGACACCAAGGAGACAGTCGGAGGTACCACTTCCACCACCTCCACCGTTTCCACCTCAGATGCCACCAGCGGAGGGACAGCCCCAGATGATGCAGTTCTTCCAGACAATTATGCAGGCCCAGTGGCAACAGACGGAGACCCTGAGACAGGGCCTGATGGCAGTACTGGAGAGGGCACATGCCCAAGCACAAGCACCTGCACCTGTCCAGCAAGCGGGCACTGTACGAGGCTTCCGACAGATGGGCCCGGGAACCTTCTCGGACAAGGAGACGGCAGAGGAGATCTCAGACTGGGTCTCCAACACTGAGATGCTGTTAGAGTGTTCGCAGCTACACCCCGACCTCTGGATAACCGCGGTGAGAGCCCAATTCACAAGCAACGCCCATCACTGGTGGGACTCTATGGAGCGCAGCATCTGCAGACAGCAGACTTGGGAGGAATTTCTGGAACACTTCAATGCGAAGTATTTCCCCGCTACGGTGAGGAACGTCCTGTACTCTCAGTTCCTGCACCTGGAGCAAGGGAACTTGACTGTGGATGCCTACGACGGGGAGTTCAGCAGACTCAGCCGATTCGGTGCAGCCCTGATCCCCAATGACCTGGAGAAGGCCAGAAGATTCTACCATGGCCTCTCTTTCGAGCTGCATAGGTACACCACTACCCAGGCGAGGATCTCTTATGACAAGGTCCTATCAGAGGCGAGGATCCAGGAGGCTATAGGTGGATGAGCGAGACGTTCCAGCACGAACGTACCAGCCAGAACCCAGCAAGGAGCAGGAGGACCGATCTGCCGTCCAGGAGCGCAGGCGCAACAAAGGACAGCGCCGTACCAGCAGAAGGAGCTCCCGACTTGTCACTTTTGTGGCAAGAAGGGACACATCATCAGAGATTGCCGAAAGAAGCTCGGGTTCTGCATGGTCTGTGGAGCCAGCCAGCACCTTGCTAGAGACTGCCCCCAGCGCAGAGATATAGCACCCCAGACTGGGCAGAGGCTAGCAGCACCACCCTTGAGGATACTACCCCCAGCAGGAGGTCAGCATCCACCAGCTACCGGAGGACAGCAGAGAGGACCACCCTTGGTCCCACAGGAGGCACACTTTAACCAGGCCCGACAGCAGGCAGGAGGGCAGAGGCGCGGGCAAGCCTTTGCTTTAGCCTCTATCGAGGAGGAACCAGAAGGGGAGGCTATTACAGGTACAATTTTAGTTGTATCATTACCTGCAACTGCACTGTTTGATTCTGGAGCTACATTGCCATTTATATCTAGTAGCTTCGTAGCAATGCATAGAGTAGCAAATTTCTCCTTACCTAAGAGTTGGAAGATACTTACCGGAGGAGGCATCGTACCGGTTACCAGCACCATTAGAACGTGCTCAGTAGTAGTCTATGGTAGGGAGATGAGAGCGCGATTGTTGGTACTCCCAATGCCAGCTTTCGACGTAGTTCTGGGCATGGACTGGTTAAGCCAGTACAATGCCGTACTAGATTGCCGGAAGAGTAGCGTTACTTTTAGACTACCAGGACACCCGGAGTTCGAATTCATGCGAGGCACCATCGAGCAAGGAGTAGGACACGCAGTTGGAGCTTACATGGCGATGGAGACGGCACCCCCAGAAATTGTTGCAGAGTTTGAGGATGTTTTCCCAGAGGAGTTGCCAGGCCTACCGCCTGATAGAGAGGTGGAGTTCACCATCGAGCTAGTACCTGGAGCAGCACCGGTATCATCAAATGTGTACCGGTTGGCGAAGAAGGAGCTTGACGAGCTGAAGCTACAGCTAGAGGAGTTGCAGATCAAGGGATTCGTCCGTCCTAGTGCATCACCCTGGGGAGCACCAGTGCTGTTTGTACCAAAGAAGGATGGGATGTTCCGGATGTGCATTGATTACAGAGACCTTAATGCTCTGACTATCAAGAACAAGTACCCTCTACCGCGGATCGACGATCTGTTCGACCAGCTAACAGGAGCAGTGGTATTCACAAAGATCGACTTGAGATCGGGCTATCACCAGGTAAAGGTGCGAAGGGAAGACATTCCAAAGACAGCATTTAGGACTCGTTATGGCCACTACGAGTTCTTAGTGATGCCTTTTGGATTGACAAATGCGCCTGCTGTGTTTATGAACCTGATGAACAGAGTCTTCCATGAGTATCTGGACCAGTTCGTGGTAGTCTTCATCGATGACATGCATCTTGGTGTATTCGAAGAGCCACGAGGAGCACGGGGAGCACTTGAGGCTAGTGCTAGAGATGCTGAGACGAGAGAGGCTTTATGCCAAAGCTGAGCAAGTGCGAGTTTCTTCTAGATCGTGTCACATTTCTTGGACACGTTATCTCAGGAGAAGGCATTTCAGTAGATCCCGCGAAGATTTCGTCAGTAGAGACGTGGTCGACCCTTACCAACGTCTCGGAGGTGAGGAGTTTCCTAGGACTTGCCGGATATTACCGGAGGTTCGTAGAGAACTTCACAAGGATCGCAGAGCCGATGACCCGCTTGACCCGCAAGGATCAGGAGTTCACCTGGACAGAGGAGTGTCAGGCGGCATTCGATGAGCTGAAGAAGCGTCTGACTACAGCACCCATCTTGACCATACCTTCTGGACCCGGAGGATTCGTGATCTATAGCGATACGTCCGGGAAAGGATTAGGATGCGTCTTGATGCAGCATGGGAAGGTTGTGGCCTATGCCTCTAGGCAGCTGAGGACCCATGAGAAGAACTATCCTACCCACGACTTGGAGCTTACCGCAGTGATCTTTGCTTTGAAGCTTTGGAGGCACTACCTGTACGGAGAGCGCGTGGAGATATTCACCGATCACAAGAGCCTGAAATACGTCTACACCCAGAAGGACCTGAACCAGAGGCAGAGACGTTGGCTCGAAGTGATGGCGGACTTCGAGATTGAGCTGCAGTACCATCCGGGGAAGGCTAATGTGGTAGTCGATGCTTTAAGCAGGAAGCCCATAGCATTTTTTCTGACTACCCAATAACATCTGTTGAGAGATCTAGAACAGTTGGGTATCGAAGTCATTATGCCCGGAGTAGACGGCCAGATGTCGAGTTTCCAGGTGCAATCGACATTGGTGGAGAGAATCAAGGCTGCTCTGCTGACGGACGCCAGATTTCAGAGGCTTCGACAGAGGACAGAGGCTGGAATACAGACGGGACTGCATATACATGAGGACGGGACTTTGAGATGCGAAGATCGTCTCTATGTTCCAAATGGAGAGCTTTGCCAGGAGCTGATAATGGAGGCGCACAGTTCGACCTATTCTATTCATCCAGGAGGCACAAAGATGTACCGAGACCTGAGGCAGTACTACTGGTGGACGGGATGAAGAGAGAGATAGCCCGCTTTGTGGCTAAGTGTCTGCTGTGTCAGCAAGTCAAGGCTGAGCATCAGAGGTCTGCCGGATTACTTCAAGCACCCGATACTGGAGTTGAAATGGGAGCACATCACCATGGACTTCGTTACGGGTTTTCGGAGGAGTCCTAGTGGTCGCAATGCGGTATGGCTAATCGTAGATAGACTCACCAAGACTGCCCACTTTTTACCCTTCAGGGTTGGGCAATCTACGAAAGTCTTGGCAGACATGTACATGAGGGAGATTGTACGATTGCATGGAGTGCCAGTCAGTATCGTGTCTGACAGGGATACGAGGTTCACATCGTACTTTTGGAGGAGTATGCAAGAGAGTCTTGGTACCCCGCCTTAAGTTCAGTACTTCGTACCACCCGTAGACAGATGGACAATCTGAGCGCACCATTCAGACGCTGGAGAACATGTTGAGGGCATGCATGCTTGACTTCAGCGGTTCATGGAAGGACCATTTGCACTTGGTTGAATTTTCCTACAACAATAGCTATCAGGCGAGCATTCAGATGGCTCCCTATGAAGCATTATATGGTAGGAAGTATCATTCTCCAGTATGTTGGAGTGATGTAGGCGAGAGGCAGATTCTAGGACCAGAGTTGGTCATCCGTACAGTGGAGAAGGTGAAGAAGATCCAAGGACATCGACGAGCAGCACAGGACAGGCAGAAGCATTGGGCTAATGTGCATCGACGACCCCTAGAGTTCCAGGTTGGAGAACATGTGTTCCTGAAGATCTCACCTACCAGAGGAACCATCAAATTTGGAGGCAGAGGAAAGCTGAGTCCGAGGTACATCGGACCATTCGATGTGCTAGAGCGCATCGGAGAAGTTGCTTACATATTGGCCTTGCCGCAGACACTGGAAGGAGTTCACGACGTCTTCCATGTATCTCAGTTGAGGAGGTACATACCGGATCTGAGTCATGTGCTTGACCACTCGGAAATCACCATTGGTCCAAGATTGTCATACCAGGAGGAGCCGGTAGAGATCCTAGACCGAAGCGAGAAGGTACTACGAGGCCAGACTATTCCGCTAGTTCGTGTCGCATGGAGGCATCATGCACCAGGTGAATCAACCTGGGAACGAGAGGACAATATTCAGCAACGCTTTCCCAATCTCTTCGAAGGCCTAGGTATATAATAGTATTTATTTCATTCAATAGTTTTTCTATATGTCTGTTTTAATTTTGAGGACGAAATGCTCTAAGGAGGGTATGTTGTAAACCCCCTCGACCAGAAATTAGGGTTAATTAATTTAAATAGCCTAATTAGGGTTAACTAGATATAATTAAGATTTATTATATAGTATTATAATATCTGTGCAGTGATTGTTATTTTAGGACACTACCCTAGCTGCTACCTTGAAACAATCTCCACATACTTGGCCTAGACATACTAACCTATCATAATCAACCTAGAACAAACCCTGGATACTGATTTTCGTGCCTGATTTTAGTCGCACAAAAGTCGTTACAAACGTCCGTACGCAAATTAAATAAATTGCGTAATTACGTTCGTTGTCCGTTCCAATCAAAATTGAGACCCAATCTCAACCCGATTTGACCAACCCAGATCATGACATTATTGTACCCTGAGCCTACCACACTAATGACCCTTGTCCAACCCAATTTAGACCCCCGGTATTTATTAAATTAAATTAGGGACACCCGGTGCATTAATTACGAATTAATTAATGTGGTGACCTAACCTTATTTGAATTAGACATAACTCCAACCCAAATCCACACACACACCCACAAGCCTCATACAAAACACCATACACCATCCTAGCCCAATGTAGAACACCAAACATGGTGTTTTGTTGCATCAAATCTCCAATTCCAGAATCTGTGCAAATTCTAATTTATTCAGGGGCCTTTGTGCAAAATTACAATGAGGTGCCCCCCTCTCATTGGCCCAACCACATGGAGAAAGAACCTAAATTTCCTTAACCGTTCACCATGCATTTTTCCCTCCATTCTTCATGTACTTGCACTACTTTAGGAGGGCACATCATGACCCTCCATTTGAAATGATAAATTCCTAGCCCTCCCCTCATCATGATGGACCTCCCCAACTCTCCAAAAATTTCCTACAGCCGTCCCTAATCCCTAGGCCGAATCTCCACTCTCTCTCCTACATATAGGGCATCATTTCACCTCATTTAATGCACACAAACCTAGGCAAAACCCTACCTAAACCCTATTTTCACTAAAGCCTCAACCCGAGCCCTACCCCTGCCTTTCATTCCCACCGCCCTATTCCGTCCGGCCACCGCCTCAGTCCACCCCCACAAGGACCCGACCACCCTCGCCGACCTCTCCCCTACCCCCAGCCACCGCCACCCGCCGCCTAGCCGCCGGCAGCAACCACCAGCAGCTCCGTCTTCTTCCCGAGCCCATTCCCCCCCAACTCGAAGACGACCACCCGACCTCCGATCTCTCCGCCACCGCTAAACGCCCGGCCGCCCAACTTCACAGACTCCTCCCCCGGCCAACCACCTCCCTCCCTGTCGACTCCCAGCTCCGGACGATGATACCCCGAGCCGCACACGCCCCCGCAGCGCCAATAGCTCCAACCCGTTGCTGTAGCCGACAACCACCCCGAGCCTCGCCGGAGCTCCGTCGGGCCATCCCCGCCGCCGACGGTCAGCCACCGGGAAGCCCTCGACCTGAGCATCATTTAGGTACAACATTTTATGTATTAATACTAGTATTTATACATGTATTTTAGGTTGCAAGGGTGATGTATATATAGTTTCTGTATTTTCTGTATTTAATACGTATTCTGTATAAATATATATACCCTGTATAAACAATATAACTATATATATATATACTGTATTTTTATTTTGGTATACTTTATAAATATTAATAAAAATATGTATATGATATACTTTATAGTATACTTATATTATTTATAAATACCTATTATGTATATAAAAACCTATTGTGTATATATATATATATATATATATATATATATATATATATATATATATATATATATATATATATATATATATACATATATATATATATATATATACATATATATATATATATATATATATATATATACATATATATATATATATATATACATATATATATATATATATAAATATATGTATGTATGTATGTATGTATGTATGTATGTATGTATGTATGTATGTATATTTGTATTATATGTAGAATATTATATATTTAATATATATTGTGTTTATATATATTTCTGTGTAATATAATATTATTGGTATATTATATATTTTTATTTAAATACTTATACATATTAAACACCTAGTATGTATATGTATATATATATATATATATATATATATATATATATATATATATATATATATATATATATATATATATATGTATGTACATATATATATATATATATATATATATGTATGTACATATATATTTAATATACATTTTATGTTATTTTGTGTATATATAAGTATATGTGTATTTTGTGTATTTAGTGCAATAAATATATGTAATATATATATATATATATATATATATATATATATATATATATATATATATATATATATATATATATATATATATATATATATATATATATATATATATATATATATATTAAAATGTATTGTGTACATAGTATATCAATACGGATATATATATATCTATAAATATATATATATATATATATATATATATATATATATATATATATATATATATATATATATATATACTTGTGAATATTAAAATGTGTATGAATATATATATATCTAAATATATATAATTATGTTATGTATATTTACTTAGGTACAAAATTACTATTTAAATGCAAATAAATATGATTGTGTATATTTATTTGTGTACATAAATTATATCTAAATATATGTATATGTATAGATATATGACATTATGTACTTATCTATTATATACATATATATGTAATTATTAATATGTGTATGTATACATATGTATTGGTGTGATATTTAATAATATTATGGTGCTATTTTAAATGTACTATTAAACATACATATTATTTTAATATATTTAAATATGTATTAGAGTACATATATATATATATATATATATATATATATATATATATATATATATATATATATATATATATATATATATATATATATATATGTGATATCTATGTATAAATGTATGTACTAAGAGGTCCCACAAATTGTACAGCCCAGACCCTGTGTCAGCTATAGTTGCTAGTAGTGAGTCATAGTCGTGCTATTGTAGCGACTAATGTTGTCATTTTTATATCATATATAGGACTGTTGGACAGTACAGCCGAGGCTTCAGGAGCAGGACTTTGGCTTTCGCAGCTACCCGGGACAGGCAAGTATACCTTGCTGGGTTACTGTTTAAAATTTAATGTTAAATGTTGTAATATACATAAACTGTGTGCGTCCGAGATTGACTCAGGTGCAGTCGACAATGCGTCGATGAGTAGTATACTTAACCTAGCTGACTCCCCTACCATTGTGAGGATATTTTGATATCTTCCTAGACCGTGACACTTTACATGTATCACGATGGTACATTCATATTGGGATACGGGTCCGCCTATCCGATTCGCTATTGGTGCGTACGACATGCATCATGGACTAGCACGTAATCTAGAGCAATATAATTAGTAGTGACTTGGCATATAGATACGGGATACACACGTCGTATGTTTGACTTGTGTACCTACATTGGGCGAGGAGGACAACTGATAAACGTAGGGGATACACACATCAGACTCCGTGGTATCTAGAGGAGCCACAGACCCGATGACTTCCTATATTCAGATACTGCGCTCTTCGGAGTGTTACGGACGTATATACATTGCAGATACCATATCCCTTAGAGTGTTGGACGTTATATATATACAGATATCTCATTCTTCATAATGATGGATGATGCAGATACCACACTCTAGAGGACGTTGGACATTATGCCTACACCTACCTATACGTTCCTAGGTTGTCCTTATATTGCATTCACTTAGATGGTTAGCACACCCTCTTTATTTTTATTCAGTACTATATCTGGCATGCATTTTGTATCTTGTTATGTCCCTCTGAGGACCTGGTTATCTTCCAGATCTGGATGAGGCCTATTACCCTACCGTGTACGGACCAGGTATGGAGACGAGGTTTGCTCTTGACGAGGAGCTTGAGGTTTTACCATCGGAGTACCCCTGATCATCTTGGTAGGCCTTTCGCCTAGGACTGGAGCTCCTTATCTAGTTAGCAGTTGTTTCAGTCTCTCTTATTTCAGACTATCAGTACTTTATTTCCATCATTTGTAGTGGGTTTGTTCCCACCGGACATATTTCGGTTTGTACTATGTCATTCGACTATGTTCTTATATTCCAGTCTTTTATTTTATTATTTACTTGTTAATTGTGGATGAGATTAGACACTGCCTGTTGTTGATATTAGACTTGTTAGATTTAGGACAGCGTAGCATGCTTCGCCAGGATCTATTAAATTGGGATATCCTCGGAGACGTGTCAGCTGGCCAATGCCACGTGGCCTGGTTCCATATATTTTGGGACTGGGGCGTGACAGATATTTATTATCAATAAAGAGAACTTTTTCATGTTTTAATATTTTGTTCAATTTTCTGCGTACTCTGAATATGTGCTCGTTATATAAAATACCTTGGCCTTGTGTGTTGCGCAACCTAGCCACGTACGACATCATGTCCGGGAGACGACTATCGATTCTACAAAACTGGGGCATGATAATAACCTACACTTACCTTACATCCAAGATACTCACCCTAATCCACGCACTTGATATCTTAATATTAACCATTATCTAGTTCTAATATCCAATATCTTAGTATCTTGACCAATACCTTATCATCCTAGATACTTACCCAACTAACTCTAATACTAATACTTGATACCAAATAGGATACCTTACTCAAGCCCCAATACTTACTTACCATCACTCATGTTGAATGTTATGATATAAATATCCTCATGGTACCTAAGTATCACACTAGTAACTTGCCCCAAACTCTAATACCTTGACACATAACTTACATATACTTGGCTTACTTGATAACCACTTGTATCAACACTAACACGCACACTAACTAACACCTATTAACTAACACTTATATATATATATATATATATATATATATATATATATATATATATATATATATATATATATGCTATATTATATATACGCTTGGCCACCTATGATACCTACATTCACTTGATATCCATAATTCCTAGGCTCATAGGATATACAAAATGTCTATATATCGTATAATCAGTTCTCTACTTGTAACCAATATTAAACCTATTATACCTATTCAATAAATTTTAGGGTTAAAGTATGTCATAAATCTTCGTATTTGCTTTCCAAAACTTTAAATGGATTGTATTTTCGTGTCCGAAAGCTCCCAGAGTCATAAAAATATCGAAACACATTTGTCTTTCGGATACCTGACACCCAAATAGTTTTACAAAAAGTTCAAAACAAAATTGGTTATTGAATTATATATTTGGAAAGCTAACTTCAATACGGTTATTTAAAAAAATAGAAGATTAATCGGAGTCCTAAGTTAGGAGTTATGGCATTTCTAAGTTGATATGGCTGCTAAAAATGAGGCTGAATACTATAACAAATTTGGATTATTTTGGACAAAAGAACACATGTATACACCCAATTTACCAATTACACATATACGTATCATGGCGTATCATGATACGGACTCTATGTGTCCAATTTTGGACACAAAAATACCTTCACACCATCAAATAAATATCAATAGTTCTCATTATGACATAATACACACACTCAATGGACACAATTGGCTTTTTTCCTAAATTGAGCCCCAACATTATGACACCAACTTAGATCTACCAAATTGAGGGCTCCTAGTGCCTAGATCTACCATTAAAAAGTTAAATATAACCATTAAAAGGTTCTTATAAGACCAAGAGGTATTCCTAGCCATAAATTTGATAAAATTAAGAGAATTACCTAGTGTTTTGGTAGCCTCTTTGGAGAATTCCGAATTTGGGCACGAAAGAGATGAGTCGGACACGATCTCCTAGCAAGCTCCTTTCCTATGGATCTCCTTGTGCTCTCCAATGTTCTATGCAATGCCCCATAACCGCACGGTGCATTACGTTGAGTCAGACCGAATGAGGCAATAGCTGGTTACATTTTAATTTATTGGATTTGGGAACGAGTATTAATTTTAGTTGGTTTCATGTGCAGATCGCTAGCGAAGTTCGTTAGAAATCAGGTATTCGTTCAGAGAAGTACTGAGATAGATGGATTGGAGCGATAATGTTGTCTTCCTTAGTCTGATCGGTCGGATGATTTGGAGAGAACGGCCTGCTCGCACGTCATACCAATTGAGTAGATCGTGCTTTGCATAGGACCACGGGTTCAAGGGATCGGCCGTATCGGCAGGACATGATGCTTAACGGAATCAAACTTGTGAGTGGGCTCTGTCCCTTCTCCTCTACTCCTTCATGCCCAATAATATGAACACACGTAATGGCTTGAACACTTGGACTGAAACTTGGGAATCACTACACTGAGACGTGCATAGAGTGTACGTCATTTGCTTGGATAGGTATGTGGCTTGAATTGGTTTTCGCATTGGATAGTTGGAGCTAGAGTTGGAATATATATTTGGGGCTGTTGGAGAAACAGTTGGAATATCTTAATTGGAACATCGGGAATTCGGGCGAGCGAGCGTGCATCCGTGCACGAGTATCACTTGGACGCTTTGTCAAGCAAAGCGTGCAGTTGTGGTTCAAAATCGAACAACTACAACGACGACGGCATTGTGCCACTGTTGGGGCATTGTGCCACGGGGTTGTTTTGAGCGAGGGGTGTTGCACCAATTAGAATACTGTTTTGAGAAGCGACATAGTGCCTATGGAATAACTTGAGATTTGTGCCTTGGGCTATATGTTGGAAGAATGGTTATGGATAATTGATTGGATATTTGGTTGGATGAGTCTAGGATCATTTTGTGGGACAAGAATATTCGATCCTCTCATCATACCTACTTGGTGTCTGCATGTCACAGACAACCTGTGTTGTACGGGATTTGGTCTCCTCGAACGGGAAGGCTCCGGGGCACCAGGACCGTTCGGCCATGGGGAAGACAAATTGGTAACGTGCCTCGGGCGCTGTGCCGACGGTTTAATACGATTCAGGCGGGTTCGCTACTTAGCACTATTTCGAGTAGAACTGTACTTGATCAGTCCGATCTAAGTCCTTTATGGCTTGGCCAGTGACTTCATATAGATAAGAGTTGGTTTGCTTTACTTTGGTTTGGTTTGTGCTTTCGCGTAGGCGAGGGCCACCTTGCCTCGGCAAGAGTGTGCATATCGAGATTGGACTATAAGGTTTAGTTTGAGGATGGATATTGAGGCTTGGATAATGGTTCGATAAATTTTCGTGTTGCTTGGGTTTGAGTAGGACGGTTTGCATGCTAGTTTCCTTCGAGTTGGCTATATATTTGCTTGTCTATTAGCTTGAGTTAAATGCTTGCATGCTTAACTTAATTTATAGCTTTCCTTAACATGTCATACCTTATGCTATGAAACAAATCTAGAATTCAACTAGAAAGATCACCATATAATGTTTGCATTCACTATTATACTTAGTGTCAATTTAGACGAGTGGGTTACCCCGCTCACCAGTACGGCTGTGTACTAACACACGTTTGTGGGAATTATTTCAGGTATGCAGGTGTAGTGGCACTGCTTGGATATACGGGACATGATGTGTGAACGGTAAGTACCTTTATGGGTTAGAGAAAGAGCAAGAGTATTATATCACCTTTGTGGCATTAGTCTTGTGGCATTTCATTTGGACCCTATCGAGAGCTTTGCTGTGTATACTCTGACGTGTGCTTGGTACACAATACTTGACTTTCATTACAACTTGGTCGTTTCGATGATAACTTTGATGTTTGACAACATCGCCTTGTGCGAGCGCAACTCCAGGCTCGTACGGCATCACATCCCGATGAGAATGATTGTCCTGCGGGAGCGCTGCAACATGGTGATTAACGTTCAGCGGGGACTATTGATCTTGTGGGAGATTGGGGCATGACATATTGGTATCAGAGCGTCTGGTTCATTTTCTCGGACTTGGTCCTTCGTTTCATCACAAACTCTAAATAGCTTCTGCGTGTCGTTTAGCTCTTGGCTCTACTCGGTGCCGCATTGGATATTCCATGCAATAAGTCTATATATTGCTGGTTGTGGATGCATGTTATGCTTCGTCGTGTTGCTTTTGTTGGTTTTCGGTAGATCGCTTAGCATCGTTAGGAGTTGTTGCATTCGTGCAATAAGTTATTGGACGTTGTTGCATTTGTGCAGCAATTTGAGAGAGGTGTCGTTGCGTTGGCTTGGCTTGTCGTTCGGGGAGTTTCTGATTGTATCAGTGGATCAGTTGGTTGGCAGACAAGAATTGGTTATGTGGCATATTGTGAGTAAAAGTATCAAATAAGAATGGATCGTTGCACAAGTTGCTTGTGTAGCGAATAGTTAGATGGAGTTTAGATTTTTGGCTGGGTATATCAAATAAAGCATTGCACGAGTTGCTCGTGTGGTGCATTGGTTGAGCAGATTTGAGTTTGGCTTGGGAATATCAGGAGTGTTGCACGATTTGCTCGTACAACAAATATAAGGAACATTTGGATATTGGGTTGGATTACTTGGAAGAGACCGTCGCACGGGTTGCTCGTATAGCGAAAGTATCAGACGGTTTGAGAAATAGCTGAAAGTATCGAGAATGGAACATGGCATAAGTTGCATAGCGAGATTGATAAAAGAGTAAGAATGGTTCAAGCATTGGCTAAGTTTCGTGTCAGACTTGAGTTGGGGATGGCAGGATCACGCATAAGGGATGGTTCGAAAGAATCTTGAATTAGTGCAAAGAAATTATGATGCAAGTAGTGACTTGATTCAGAGTGGTATATGGGATACCACGTAGTGAGCAAGGCATTAAAATATGTTGGATAGACATCAAAAGAAATTGCCTCAACGGACACGGGTAACAAGAATACAAGTTGGTTGGTGCACATCGGCTGAGTTAGGAAGAATAAAAAATGGAGCAAGCGAATGTTGAGTTGAGCAATCGAGACCGGACTTGTGCGAATGGAAGCATCATTGGACTTAAGGAATGGACGAGATCAGAACAAGCAATGGAAAGAGTGTTTGGAAATTTGAAGGATTGAGGCGGACAAAGTATTTGAAACAGTTGAGATAGTCAGATGGAAAGCTAAATATCAGAGTATCGCTTGCACGATTTTGGAAGTTCGGTAGAACATTCATGGATGCAAAGAGAGAGTTAAGCATGAGAAATAAATAGTTGGGATACGCTTGAGCAAGCGATGGACGAATCGAAGGATAGCGAGCATGAACTACGAATTATCGAAATACATTGGAGCTGTTGGTTGAGAAATAAAATACGATCTATTTTGGAGGGGCAATGCGATGGATTCACACGAACTTAAAGGATTTTGGATATTTGTGCTCGGAGAGTTTGACTCAGGTTTAGCGAAAGTGAAAATTTGGCAAGATGGTGCAACGATGGTAGACGGATTCTTCGGAAGACATAAACGGGCATGAGGCAAGTCAAATTGATGTTAAGTCAGATTGGAAGTTAACACTTGCAGTACTGAGGCGGAATGAGGAAACAAGTAAAGGCAATATAAATTTAAGATTTATGTTGGAACCGTACACGAGACATTGAGAGCGTGTGGACTAATTGGAACATAGAGAAATCAAGGCAGGCTAAGGAATGAAACGAGAGCAAGGATTATGATGGATGGACTTTTGAAGATAGCTAAACTAGAGAGCAATGTAGGAGCAAATTACTGTGCTGCTCGAGTAGGTTGGATGTGCACTATGAAGCTGGCATACATATAAGAATTTGGAGCAAGTCTTTGGTTTCAAGAATCATTGCAAGTGGTAGTGCGATAAGTCGAACATGACAATTTAAAAATTTTGATGAATTCAGGGCAGAACGTCAGAGTGATAGAAGACGGTTTCAACGAGCGCAGTTCTTGAATTATGGCTTGAATAGATAGTAAGACTCTAGGTGGTTAAGCGGCATTTGGTTGACAGATCGTCAGAGGTAGTGCATGAAGTTTTCGGATTTGGAAGTTCGTTCGGATGGGATGGTTGGATTATGGCTCGGATTTACAGAAGAGATATATCATGGTTCGTAGTAACTGTCCATCGTGATAACTTACAATTATCGAGCATAGCTTCGGGACAGCTGACCCTAGCGACTTTACCATCAAATCAGAGATGAATATGACAGACCCATAGAACGACCCTTGCAGCGGCATATTTAGGTATGCGTCGAGGGCATATGTGAGTAGTGTATGTTGGAGATTGGCCTTAGTAATTGAGTGTTGGATTTGAGAGATCCTTGGGATAGCCTTCAGCTGATGTCACTACCACATTCTAAAAATAGGGATATTTTTGACTTTTTATATATTATTAATATTGTGTGTAGTTATTTTAAATAATTGCATGATATGTATATTTATATTATATTATATACAGTGTTCTTAATGTTTGAGCTAGTAGACTTGACCTAGAAGCCCACTAGATGAACCTCTGACCGAATTATAGGGTTATAAATTTAATTTGTATTATTTAGGATTAAATTATATGAGGTTGTAATTAATTACCATAATTTTATTTAATTGTTACACCCTACCGTTGTTGCAATATTCGGAGCCCAACATTAGCCTATAATTTCTAATAAGTTGTTACATTCTAGACTTGACACGCCAACTTATGCGCTGGACTTTTCCGTCACTCAAAATCATAATCCTTTGTGCTCTAATTTAATTGCACAACTTTCTGTATCCGAAATCCATTATTTAATCCTGTATCGCGCACCTGTGTCGTTGCCATCAATTTTGAGACACCAACTCAACCCGTTTAGCCGGACTAATTAAAGGGTTCAAGACTGACATCAAGCCTACACCTTTTATGACCTTTGCGTAACTCATGAAAATACTCTCTTGTGCTTCATTTTAGTCGCACAATATTCATCGCAGACGTTATTAATTTAATTCCAATAAATTTGACTTTGTATCGTTGTGCGTTCCAATCAAAATTGGAGATACAATCTCGACCCATTTTATGCAACCCAAATTAGGATAATATTCTATTTTGAGTCTACTTCATTTATGACACTTCTGTCCCACCTAATTTTAGCTCCATGTACTTTTAATTAATTTTAGAACACCTCTTACATTTATTTTTAATTAAATTAGGGATACCAACTTTGACTAATCCTATTTTAACCCTAATTTAATCCAAATACAATTTTAATTAAGCCATGCAAAACACACAACACCCCCCTCACCCTACAAAATACCAAACACCAAATCGTCCACCAATTTTTTATTATTTCATGTGTCTGTGCAAATACCCAAATTTAAGAGACTTATTTGCAAATATTGCATTAGGAGTCATCACCCCATTGGTTCAAACCAAATGGAGAAATCCTAACTCATTGACTAGTCAACCTCACTCCTCTCTCCCTCCTTTGTATGTATAATTTATCATGTTAAATCTGAGCCACCCATTTAAATGGGGACT
The DNA here is from genome assembly GCA_036927795.1 of Iris macrosiphon. NCBI lineage: Eukaryota > Viridiplantae > Streptophyta > Magnoliopsida > Asparagales > Iridaceae > Iris > Iris macrosiphon. The sequence continues at coordinate 114,274,383 of JAYESA010000018.1, forward strand.
CATCATCACCACACACTCTATATTACCCTCCCCTATATAATGTCTCTTCATGCACACATTTCCCCAAGCAGGCCCTAATCCCCAAACTTGGGAAACCCCCTTTCTCTCTACTCCCTCTTCACGAAAACCGAAGCCTCATTTCTTTCTTCTTTCGTTCTTCTTCTTCTTCACTCCACTTCTCCTTCTTCATTAAATCGGCCACCCATTCACTCCGGCCACCCGAATCCTATATCCCTAGTCATATATTATATAGCTAGCTTGTAGTAATACTCTAAGTCTGAGTACTACTACCTTGACATCGTACTAGTTGCGAAGCCTGACCTGCTTGGGCCACCACAAAAATATGACACGACCCACAACCGGTGTAAGGGCACGGGTACGTGGGTACGTCTAGCCTACGCCGCAGCATCAATGGTAGAACGTTGTCTAGGTCAATAATACTATCTAATCATCTCATACAATATATAATATACCTGTCAAGATATCTCAACTCCCAAATAAAGGACAATATGATAATATGATAATGGTAAACAATACTCAATCACAATAATAAACTAGAGAAAGATATGGCACGATATGGAATAGAAAGAAAGAAATAAAGTCACAATACATCACAAATCTAAGTCTAATCTCAACACAAGATATAAAATAATAATACAATGCCAAAGTGTCTAACTGATATATACAATATCATAAATAAACTATCTATGTCTCATCGACTGCTGGTACTAACTCAATAGGCTCTACGGGTGCTAACTCAATTGGTTCTCCATCCTATGGCTCGTAGTGCGTAGGACACCAGTCCTCTAATGAATCATCTAAAAAATATATCCAGTCAGGATTGGAGCGAAGTACAATCCAAATAGCAGTTCCAATAATTGACAGAAACTATGAAACAACAATAGCAATAAAAAAATGATGAAAGTAACTGAACTAGCATATATCATGATCATATCACACTACACAGTCTATAATATCAAACACTATGATCACGGTCTATATAATCACTAAGATATCATGGCAATCACTAAGTAATCACGAATTACGATACGGTGATCACTGAATCATCACGATAATAATATCTCACGACCAAGATCCACGTATACCAATTCATGAAACCATCATGTCAGAAATAAAATATTTCAATACTAAATACATGAAACATAGAGGCTATCAAATAAGAAAACTATCATAGAATGTACTCGCCTGTGGTCCTGAGCAAATAGTATATCTCGGTATCCGGGCTGGTGTCACACATACCTAAAAAGGAATATCATCTTACTTGGTGTAATAAAGTGAGAAATGAGTCAAAAATGCACTAATATGATTTTTTAGGCCAATACTAGGTCACACTAGCTAAAATAGGTCATACACAAGTTTCTAGGTCGATAGTATATTAATTAGTATATATTGGTCACTAACTAACTAACACTAACTTATAATAGAGAAATTAGGTCATTAACCAAGATACTAAGTCATCTTAATATTTATATAATTATATTATATGTATAATATTTCCATATTAGACACTAACATGAAATCTAAATACTTCAACTAACTTAATATGGTATACACTACCTACTGACATCAACTTACCCACATTGGCTCACATATGCACAGGACATTAGCTCCCTGATACACATATGAAGTTCTAAGACTAGTACACCTAACTCTCTTTGGCACATGCCCTCACAAACCAATTGACAAATAACACCAACACAATTGTAGCTATAATAATATTCAAATAACACTCATCACTTTCCCCTCTAACTGGAACTGAACTCCAACTCTCCTCTCCTACTGATGCTACCCTACAGTCCAGTACACAACCTCTAAGTAGTTTCCCTAACTTTTGTGCTGAACACCATAACACTCGAGCACCCCTCTAAATTGTACTGCCTGCCCATCTCCAAACCCAGGCCCTGCAGATGCTAACACAGTGCATCCCAAGCCTAACATTATGTATACTAACCTGAACACTCTAAACCAAAAACACACACACACACAGACAATCCTACACCTTATCTTCTTAAGGTACTAGGTAATACACCACTGAACCCAGGTATCAGAGATACACATACCCACATGCATACTAGCCTGGACACCATACTGTGCTTACTGCACTTATATGTGCTCACTGTAGCACCCCACTACCTACACTGCCCCACATATCATACTAATACACAGACACTCCAATGTACATATACACAGTTCAGATGCACATAGCCACATAATCACTCACAACCAATGATACAACACCACCCCCAACATACTAGGGTATCCTAAGATACTAATTTACCTATTTAATATTCTTCCTTAACTACCACCACTCTTCACTGTACTCGAGTGTACTCCTAACCTTCACTCGCCTAAACATAGGCCTGCACTAACCTTGTCGCCACTGTGCAGTGCACATCTGAGCCCCATATCTCCAAGATGTTGCTGCTACCACAAGCTATACATTTCCCCAACCCGAGTACCCTTCACTGAACATCACACACACACACTAGTCACAGTCACTACAAAACCACACACATACTACACATCTAACTTAGTAAGCATATGCACTATATATATATATATATATATATATATATATATATATATATATATATATATATATATATATATATATATATATATTAGTGTCATACCTATAAATATAAATATGCACAATGACAATGTCCCGCCATCGAACACCTTAAGCAACAATCAAGATACTCATATAATGGTATGAAACAACCTCACCCAAAGGACTAAAAACCCCAATAATCAACTAATACTCATTATACATGTCAATTACATCTATATACAACTAAAGTAACTTGCTACAAAAGAAATTGAAGAGTAATTACACAAATCACCCAAAATGGGCCCCCGTATCACACTGAATCACAAGATACGATGATACGCTCTACTCATATCCAATTGTGGACACATTTTTAGTCCCACAACCTTGATCTAAGTCTAATTAGATCCAATTGGTCTCATGACACACACTTGATGTGTCAATCTCAGAATTCTTCCTAATTGGACACAAATTACCATATAGATTCTACAATACAAGTCATATGAACCTAGTTCTTGATCCTATGGGTAGCCCTAAACCAAGGGATGATTCCTAATGGTTAAATAAATAAATTAGAGTCTAAATTAAGGGGTTGATTCAAAATTTATCTATTGGGAGATGAATTTCCAATAAAATTCTTAATGGACACAATTATGATACAATCTCCTTGTCAATTTTTCTTTCTTCAAGTGCTCCTTGCAATCCAAGCTCCAATGCTTCTTAGATAAAGAAATTGAGAGGAAATGGGTATGAATTTGGTTGAATTTCGTGGAGGGATGAGTAAATTTGGGAAGAACAGAATTGGAGATCTAAGTGAATAAATTAATGAGAGAAGGGAGAGTGAAGACCCTCTATTATGGTCGGCTCCCTCTTTTCCTCTTTCGAAGCAATGTACAATATCTATGGTACCCCTACTAGCTAGTCATGAGATTTAATTAAGGATGGCTATATTAGGAAGCTTCTAATTCTACATGAAACTAATCTAATCTTCTTAATTAATTAAGGGAATGGGTCTAATTGGCCTAGTCTAATGTTGGCGTCAATTGTGTCATGATATTCTAATGGGTCCACTGATGACAAGTCCAAATAAATATAGGCTAGTCCACTAATCAAATAACTAAATAGTACCACTAAATATAATTAATTAGTAGCATAATATATAATATTTAATCACTAAATAATAAATATGCAAAATTATAAATATACCCTCATCTAGAAATATAGTAGTAATAGCGGATGCCGACTTATGCAGCTTCTGCTATCGCTGCATGGAACGTGCCACAGCAGCTAAACTTTTGGCATCGTAGTATTTTCCATTGCCAGAATTTAGGCACTGAGCACATTCCTTGTCCGAGGAGGCTATCGCAAGAGAGGTGGGCGTATGATGTACGGTCCTTGTAGCCGAGTTAGAGACAGGGAGAGAATGCTCCGCAGTTTGATGACGCACATCGCCTTCGCATCCCATGTCATGCGGGTCTTTAGGTGATGAGCACCCTTCTTGTTGCAAAGGGATATCGCATAAGCAGTGGACGCATAATGAGTGATCCCTACGACAGAGAGAGAGAGACGGGGAGTATGTGCTCCATAGTTGGGTGAGGCACAGCGACCTTTATAACTCATGTCCTGTTGGTCTTCTTAGGCTTTGCTAGCCTTGGTGAAGGACTCGCGCTATCCCCGGAGCACATTTTCTCGAACGCTTGTTGGTCGAAGCGCACCACCAGCATTCTCTCGGTGGATCCCAGTTTGGCTGCGTTAGACTGCGTCACTGTCTTCTCTTCATAAGAGAATAAAGTCCCCAGCTGAGTCACCATCTTGTTTTCCATTAATGTGAGTTTAGGAAAACTTTGGATTAACAACGAACACAAGTGTACAAAGAGATCCGAGATAGGGTATATAAGTACAATATTTTGATCTGGATAGTGACGATGGAGATCGAGTACTATAGCGGCTTATTTACTCCGTTGACAGTCTGACAAGGGAATGAGGATGCTCTATTCTCTTCTCTCGCCTGAGCTTGTGTGCACGTATGTAGCCCCGCCATGGTATGGTCTCTTAAGCAGAAAAACTAGCCCCTTGGAGCGTCCAAGTTGTTCCTATTTATAGCCAACATGTTGATGGGTTATAGGTGCTGCATATAACTCTGTCTTGTGGCCGCAGGGGGATCCTTCAACAGAATACGATAATAACTATCGTCGTATGCCATGGGAATGCTACTACGTGGCTTCGATTGGGATTCATTATTGATGAGATCTCGAGGTTATTTTTAACCAGTTGCGTGCGTGACTTAGTCAGCTGGACACGTAGTCAATACTGATCGTACGAGAAATCTTCTTCGGTTGGAATGGAAAGATCCTGCAAGTCGAGAGCCGAATAGCGTCTTGGTCGCATATCGACGTAGCCGCATACGTGCTCTCGTTTGGCCTTGGAAGAATGGACACTCTGGCTGCATGATATTGTGGTCGCATACGCACTCTCATTTGGCCTTGGTAGGATGGACACTCTTGCCGCGTGATGACGAGGTCGCATGGGTATGCAGTTGCATGCTGGTTCTCATCTAGCCTTGGTCGGATGGACACTCTGGCCGTATAATAATGAGGTCGCATGGGTACCCAACCTCATACAAGCTCTCATCTGGCCTTGGTCAGATGGATACTCTAGCCCCATGATGACGGGGCTGCATGGGTATGTAGCCGCATATGAATGAGCACGTGGCATAGCACATCTGTCGAGGCCATCAATGAGTTGATGTGACTTTTTATCTTTTTCTGAGTTGTCATCTTCATGAGTCTCGAAGCACGTTAGTGTGATGAGTGATGTGTCAGGGAGTCTGATAGACATCGAATGTTGTGTTAGGGGGTCTTATGTGGCCTCCCTGCTCTGTGGTCGTTCAGGCCGCATAGAGTATACTATGTGGCTTCTAGATCTTTGGTTGATCTGGCCGCATGTGGCTCCTCTATGATTTGGTTGTTCAGGCCGCATGTGTCTCATCTGTGGCTCGATTTTATCTTCGAGGGGTCATGACCTCTATGCGGCCTACATGATTTTTTTATGCTTCTACAAGGTGCAAGCACTAGACGCAAAGTAGATGCACTTCACCTCATGTTATTCTGCTCGAAAGAACCCCTCCATAAGGGAGATCGAAAGTCCAGCACCTCCAATCTGTCGCTCTCGGCTAGCGAGTCAAGAAGACGGGTCCAACGAGAACTAGCAGAGGAACCCACAGAAGGTATTTTTTAGGGCACCCACTTCAATAAGAAACTATCAGCCACTGGGGTAGTTCTTTATTAGGACCCCAGGTACATACGCAAGCCGAAGGTTATAATCTCCCGGACCTCTATGATAATCCGGCGTTCCGAGAAGACGGTGAGTCCTAAGGAACAATTGTTGATATCAAGATGAAGCTGTATATATAAATATAATACCTTAGATTCCGCATAGGGAACCTAAAGCCTAATACACATAAATAGTAATAAGTAAAATATGCCTAGAGCACGATGAAGACTCTCTACCCAATGTAACCTCATATCTCATGTCCATGATGTCTCATGTCCATAACATGCAAGATCATGACCTCTAACTAGTACAACGAGTCTTAATAATATCCATATAATATGCAAGTCACATATCTTGAATCCTGTAAGCCTATAAAGAATTTCCATCAATAACTCAAGAAAGATTTTGTCACATAAAATAGTGTCCTAGGGTATGATGTACTTGGTAAAGTAAGCACGTAAAAATAGGATCATGGAATCAACTCTCTAAGTGACGTTACTCGACTCCACGTACGACGTCGACAACCGAATCTTGTTCGAACGCTAAGCAATGTCTCATAGTCCTAGGATAAACAAATGCATCACACATATCAAATAACTATAATAATTAAATAAGATAATAAAGGCAAGGAACTGTGATACATCATGGCAAGGTATACTTGTTTGGGTTCTGAACTCCGTCCACTGCTCCTAGGAAAATAGAATCTGAACGTACACCTCTGGATGCTGAAACAAACATCACCGCTATTCTCAGAATACTTGAAATAGCTAGGATTGACTACCCATAAGTCCAATTTGGACACAGGGGCAAAATTTGACAGTCTTGGGTCAAAGAGGGGTCCACATGTGGCCCACTTAGCACTGAAAAATATGCCACAGACAAAGTTATCCAAATTTATCAAATTTAGTATTTATGAGTCCAGAACGATAATACGAACCCAACAGAATCTCCATAACTGAATTCCGATGAGCCGATCACAAAATCGGCCGTTATGTGGAACCATGGGGCCCACAAAATGATGTTTCATCAACGTTATCAGAATCGAACCAAACTTGGATCACAGGACCAGCATAATGCTGCGAATCCAATGAAATAAGTTTCGTTGCGAAAGGACAAGCACACACGAAGTTATGGCGAGTGTCAGAACAGGCCGATACGGTATTTTTTGGCGGATATTCGTTAATTTTGGTGTGCACGCACATCCAAATCAAGTTCCACGAAAGTCCACACGTCCGCGTTTACGTTACGCGCCTTTCAATGTAACTCGCACACGACGAAGTTGCCTCGTTTGGTGGAACGTACCCCATATCGAAGATTTTGGATATTTTAAAAATAAATTTTTGATCATTTTGGAACAAGAATAATTTAACCATTAAAGCAAACTAATAAAAACTAAAAGAACAGTAAAAATCTTCGTTATATTGTGAAGAAGTCCTTTCAATTATATTTTGAAAATAATTAACGAGTTGGTAGAAAATTGGACATGAACATGGGTACTTGGACTAATTTTGAACTATTTTCGAACAGTTTTTCGGCCAACTTTCGGTCGATTTTTCGATCAAACCCGAGTGCCAAAATTTGTTTCACTTGAAGAAAATCCTATAGGGTTAGGTCGTGAACTTACCAGCAAAGACGGGACGTAAATGAGACAAGCGAGGAGGGCTGAGGCTGCACGCGAAGGAGGGGCCGCAACTATTGTGCGCTATGCGCGGGGGGGAGGGGGGACTGCGGCGCTGCTCCGGCGCGGCGGCGCGGCAGTGCGGGCGGCGGGCGGTCGTCCGGGTGAAGGCGTGGGTGATGGAAGTAGTGTAGGCGTGGGTTAGGGTTAGGGTTTTGTTTACATACACATGTATATATAGGAGAGGGGGGGTGTTTGTTTTACGTGAAAAAGGGGGTATTTGCTTTAAAGTTTAGTTAATGGGTTTAGGTAGGGTTAATGGGTTAATGGGTTTAGGATTTAGGTTTTATTTCAATTCTTTATTCTTTTTCTTTTCTTTTCTCTCTCTATATATATATATATATGGCCATTAAAAATAGTTTTAGACCTAAATAAATTCCAGAAAAAATATATAATACACTAATAATAGTAGAACACCCAAAAATATATTTTCTGCACAATATTAATAATTAATTAAATACACATAATTATAAATTAATGAATATTATATATTATAATTAGCTAAAGAAATAAATAAAAAATTCTCCCTTAATCATAAAATTTTCAGAATACCAATATTAATAATTAAAAAAATTAATTCTCAAAACTCATGGTGCTTACAATCTACCCAACTTATAAAAATTTTATCCTCGAAATTAAAAATAAACATAGTAGAAAATATTTTAGTTAAGAAGGTTGCACTAAAGATGGGGACGCAGTTACCAAATGGAGTCCTAGTTTGAAGTCGCATTCTAAGAATAAGGATATGCTTACTCAAGGCTCTACCCAACTTATAAGAATAAAGTTGGCCGCAGGAACTATAGTTATGATCATTTTCTAAGGATCTTTAGTAAGTCTAACTTTAAGGAGAGATTCGAGATGGTAAGAATTTTGTGACCATTGTCACAGTCTATCATAGGAAATCTATGCACTACCATGGCGTTAATGAGTCAATAACTCTATAAAGATAGTTTTACCAGTTCTTATTTCTTCTAATTAGGTTATGAGTCTATAAGATAATATGAATTACCATAGCCAAATACAACTAGGGTGAGATGGTAGCGAGAAGTTGTTCATTGCATATCATGGATGTCGATGAATGGTTCAGCAATAAGCATCAAAAGGTGATATAACTCATCAAGGTGTTTTATATTGTGTAAAGAGTACAAGAGATTCAATTTAATGCAACACAAGTATCATAGACGTAGGTTGGCATGAATGGGATACGGGTATATCAGTGGTTGGGATATTTGGGTCACCTATGTATAATTTAATTCAATTGCAACGGAGTTGGGTATAGCGTTTAGAAGGAGATATGCTACCAATGTTAGGGGAATCTATATGGAGCATGGGCGTATATATTTGGAAGTAACAGTTGTGTCCTCAGTTAGTAGGTTTCAGTTAGGCTCATGAATGTCAATGTTGTCGGAAGAATTGAGTCGGTGTTGAGTATTAAAATCGACCGCAACAGAAAAAATGGTATCTATGTGTCATTTGTGTGTACAATTGCGTCGCAAATATCGTACGACTAAAACAAAACATAGGAAGGCCAGTTTGTGAGTGATAGTCATGTCATAGGTGTAGAGTGACTAGTTCTGGTCATAAGGATAAAAGTTGTTGAAAAGGAAAAGTGTTGTGCTCCAAATATTCGAGCCACAATAAAGGGTATCAAGGATACAAAAATTAAATAGATAATTTAATCCGTTTGAGATTAACCTAATTAACACCAAAATAAATTCAAATTTACCTTGAATGTCTAGAAATAACCCTATACTAAAACCAGGGACTACGATCTACCCAACTTATAAAAATTAAGTTGGTATTAAAACTAAGGTCATGGTCATGCTAATAGTATTTCTTGAAGGGCCTATTTTCTAAATAAGGATACAAGAATTCTAGGATTTACTGGTCATAATCAAGGATTTTCTAAAGGAACCTAGAAACTATCAGGGTATTATTGATCAACAACCTTATAAAAGAAATTACTACCCATCAATTACTGCTCTTGTATAGGTCAAGCTTCTACAAGGCAAAAGAAATAACTGAGTCAGATCTAACTAAGGCAAGGTGGTAGAGAGGCTTCGATCATTGATTGGCATTGATGACGAAGAGACCAAAATTTAAGCCACGATAAGAAGAATTTATGATAAGTCTATATGGTTGAATAAGGCACGATTAGGCAGGGATTTAGAGAATCGAGTCATGGTGACTAGATCAAGGGGATTAGAGTAGAAAAGAACTGATACCTATGGTGATATGGATATTAACACAAGGAGTGGTACCAACTAGGAGATTGATTTTATAATTAAGGCACAACTAGGAAAAGATGAAGGATCTACTCATTGTTATAATTAGAAAGATTGTTGTTGCAAAAGCACGATACCATATATGCAATACAAGATAAGAATTTGATAAGAAGGATAGGGATGCAATCGATGGGGTAATACAACTAATCCTTAAACTCATTACTATATTCATTTAAGTTATATTTTATATAATCTCCCTCATACTATTGGCAACCTACTTTTGGCTATAGGTAAACAATATACGATCCTTACAACTTCGTCTTTCTCGCATATTAGTAGGTAAGGGTCTAAACTAAGTATGTACTTAGGTCTATCACTTATGGCATACTATTCGCTAAGGACACTCTTCAATACTCGTCTAATCTTTAATTAGAATACCTACCCACTTTTGTATAACTTATTCCATTATATTGTCTATCTTTCTATACTTTTGTTCGTCTAATCTCTGCTATCTAAAAGCTATCTTCCTTACAAGAATCTTTCGGCTAGGCTACTACCCTATTACACAAGCATGATGTCATGGTTATCTTGAGTGAAAATTCTTTGAACTTAATGAGATGATAAGATTTCTAAAATTCGAAAATACATCGGCTATGGTACATTGGAAATAGATTCTCATCACCTACTACTAAGGATAGGTCCAGCAAACTCATACCCTATTAGTCAAAAATCTAAATTCCTGGCCCTAATCAGTTTATGTATAAACCCACAATATTTATCTATCATTCCTACAAGACTTCCATATTCTATTTACACTTTCCTACCATGTGTAAATCTATAATCTAAGGGTCTTGTGATAATCCTCTACAGAATAACTATCAAGTTAGTATGTGATTCTGAATCAGTGTTTAATTTCTTGAAGTTCATATTACTTCGAGACCGATCAATAATTTTTACTCGCACTAAATTTTCAAAATTCTAAAAGTATTACAATTTATAAATACTAAAATCATTATCCCTCAAGTCCATACCATAATCCCTTCTCTTTGGATTATGCGACCATAATATATTTTCCTTATCATTTGTTTCCTACTAACCTTCATATCCTTTTAGTATGTTAATCTTGTTTTCAACTTTAATCTTCACCAATCATGATCCAGTACTTTCTGTTTCGTATTATAGATCTTCTAGGAAACTACCGAGTGATAAAATCTTCAGTCCTTCCTAGATCCTTCTCTTAATTTAAAATGCTCAAGGTCATGTACTCCTCGTGAATCTTTTCTTGTTATCATTCTACCTTATTCACTTGAACCTGAGATTTCTCCTAGTTTATTCCACGTATACCCTTTATCCAAATTATATGGTTACCATCTTGTTATAGCTTGTCATCTATTATAGATAATTCACTATATCTAACTCAAGACTATAACATCTATCAAAACTCTCATCCTTCAACCTATTTACTCTATCACAGATACTAGCTTATCCACCCAAGTAATCACGGGTGAAACTCACTTGTTCAATTAACACTGACAACCCAAATAATTAAGTACATCTAACTTGATTTCGAAAGCTATACTTTAGTACTAGAGTTATCTAATTACTCAAAATATAGTTCTAGCAATCTACTTGTCTATTTAGTCCAGACTTATAGTCATCAATAATTTAAGAGGGTCATAAGATCTAGTTTTGATACTAAAAGTCACAAGACAACTAGATATTTAACCACTATGGCCTGCTACGTAAGGTTCTAATTTCTTAAGGTCATAATACCATTCCTTATATCACCATCATGGGCCACAACTAATCCCGGCATCTAGCAATGTATTCCATAAAGTAATCCAGTGCATTAGAATCAAACCACCTTTCTAAATTCTAATACTTTCAAATTACTGCTACCTTAATCAAGGACAAGATTTTATTAGTTCTAGGCCTCTAATACTATATTCAATTCTCATGCTAACAATCTACACTGGCTCTGGCATATAAGAATAACCTATCTAACTACCCTACTAAGGGTAACCATCTCCTCAAAACGTTATGTCCAGCATGTCTTCTTTCGCCTTGACAAGGATCTGCTTCTAGAGGAAACACCACGCACGAAGGTACATCTCTCTGAAATAGAGAGAGATGATAAACAATAATAAGGATGTCGAAGGGAATAAATGAGTACAATGATGAAGTCCAAGGACGATAAACAAATGCTAAAGAATTTTTAAATCAGTTATGGATTGAGATACTAATACTGCTAATCTTGATTACAGGCTCGCTCGGTACCGGAAAGTAACCGAAATGATTTAATCAGGACCTGCATGGGCCACCACAAAAATATGTTACGCTCCAGTCCCAAAATATATAGGACTAGGAATACGTAACATGCCAGCTACGCATTCGACCAAACTCTCGTCTGACTCGAATACATATAAGCTGTATTATAATGGTCACTATCTAAATAATCAAGTAAATATAAATATCTATGCCTCAATCCATAATGAATAAAATACACAAGAATGAGTTTCATGTGCTAAAGTCGACCGCCAATAATACACAAACTCGAATAGACTCAAGAAAGAAATATGAGTCTATAAGCCTAGACTACATCATGAGATGAATAAACAATATGAATAAATAATCATAACTTTGGTAGATATGATATAAGTACCTGATACCAATGCCTGCAAGTCCATCAGCAACTCCAAAGGCTCCATAACCATCTATGCTGCAAAAACTGACAGGGGACCAGATCCTCAGAGGGACGTAACAAGGTACAAGAAACAACATGCCAAAAGTAAAACAGTATAATGCTACATACTTAAGGGTAAACTATTGTAACAAACTATGTGATATGCAAATGAGAGTATGATATCGTATCCCGGGCTGGTACTCATGGAAGATCTTCAAGGACACTTTCGTAATCTAATAGTACACTCAAGGCTCCGTGTGGGGGAACCAGGATGAAGCTGTATATATAAATATAATACCTTAGATTCCGTATAGGGAACCTAAAGCCTAATACACATAAATAGTAATAAGTAAAATATGCTCAGAGCACGATGAAGACTCTCTCCACCCAATGTAACCTTACGTCTCATGTCCACGATGTCTCATGTCCATAACACCAAGATCATGACCTCTAGCTAGTGCAACGAGTCTTAATAATATCTATATAATATTAAGTCTCGTGTCTCGAATCCTGTAAGCCTATACAGAATCTCCATGAATAACTCAAGAAAGATTATGTCACATAAAATAGTGTAAAGTGTTCTAGGGTATAGCGTACTTGGTAAAGTAAGCACGTAAAAATAGGATTATGGAATCAACTCTCTAAGTGACGTTACTCGACTCCCCGTACGACGTCGACACCCGAATCTTGTTCGGACGCTAAGCAACGTCTCACGGTACTAGGGTAAACACACACATCACATATATCAAATAACTATAATAACTAAATAAGATAATAAAGGCAAGAAACTATGATACATCATGGTAAGGTACACTTGCCTGGGTTCTGAACTCCGTCAACTGCTCCTTGGAAAGTAAAATCTGCACGTACACCTCCGGATGCTAAAAAAATATCACTAATATTCTCAGAATACTTGAAATAGCTAGGATTGACTACCCATAAGTCTAATTTGGACACATGGACAAAATTTGACAGTTTTGGATCAAAGCGGGGTCCACATGTGGCCCACTTCGCACCGAAAAATGTGCCGAAGACAAATTTCTCCAAATTCGTCAAACTTAGTCTCTACGAGTCTAGAACGATGATACAAACCCAACGAAATATCCATAACTGGATTTTGATTAGCCGATCACAAAATCGCCCGTTATGTGGAACCGTAGGACCCACAAAATGATGTTTCGTCAACATTCTCAGAATTGAACCAAACTTGGGTCACAGGACCAGCATAACGCTGCGAATCCAATGGCACAAGTTTTGTTATGAAATGACAAGCACACACGAAGTTATATCGAGTGTCAGAACAGGCCGATACGGTATTTTTTGGTATATATGCTTTGATTCTGGTGTGCACGCACATCCAAATCAAGTTTTACGAAAGCCCACATGTCCGTGTTTATGTTATACGCCTTTTGATGCAAATTGCACATGATAAAGTTACCTTGTTTGACGGAACACACCCCGTATCAGAGATTTTGGGTGTTTTAAAAATAAGTTTTTGGTCGTTTTGGAATAAGAATAATTTAACCATTAAAGCAAACTAATAAAAACTAAAAGAACAGTAAAAATCTTGGTTATATTGTGAAGAAGTCCTTTCAATTATATTTTGAAAATAATTAACGAGTTGGTAGAAAATTGGTCATGAAGTGGGGTACTTGGACTAAATTTTTGAACTATTTTCGAACAGTTTTTCGGCCAACTTTCGGTCAATTTTTCGATCAAACATGGGTGCCTAAATTTGTTCCACTTAAAGGGAATCCTAGAGGTTTAGGTTGTGAATATACCAGCGAAGACGGAACGCAAATCGGACGAGCGAGGAGGGCGGAGGCTGTGCGCGAAGGAGGGGACATAACTGTTATGCGCTGTACGCGGGGGGGGGGGGGGGGGAGGGGGGCGGACGACGGCGCTGCTTCGGCGCGGCGGCGCTGGCGGTAGAGCTGCGGGCGGTCTCCGGGGTGAAGGCGTGGGTGATGGAGGTGGTGTAGACTTGGGTTAGGGTTTTATTTACATATACATGTATATATAGGAGAAGGGGGGTGTTTGTTGTACGTGAAAAATGAGGGGGGGTTTTGCTTTAAAGTTTAATTAATGGGTTTAGGTAGGGTTAATGGGTTAATGGGTTAAGATTTTAGGTTTTATTTTAATTATTTATTCTTTTTTTCTTATATATAACCATTAAAAATAGTTTTAGACCTAAATAAATTATATAATACACTAATAATAGTTTTACACCCAAAAATATATTTTTTGCACAATATTAATAATTAATTAAATACACATAATTATAAATTTATGAATATTATATATTATAATTAGCTATAAAAAAAATTCTTCCTTAATTACAAAAATTTCAGAATACCAATATTAATAAATTTAAAAAAAATTGATTCTAAAAAATCAGGGTGCTTGCAGCAGCCTCTAGGATAATTATATTTTGTCGTTTGACGACCTCAAGGTTCTGCTCGATTCTACAACGGGGAAATGATATGACGATGTCCTCTTCAATGGATACCACACAAAGGAAGAAAGAGTATATACGGTAATACATCGAGTGGTACAGGCAAGCGGCGCTAAAGTTACCCCCCGGTAACCCTGTGTCCACGCTGATGGACACCCGTCGGAGAAATCTTCTGCCCACGGTCAGAGTCTGGATGGGCGACTCTCAGTTTAAAGACTGGACAACATTCATCATAAATGATGTCGGTGCTAAAAAGAAAGTAAAGAACGCCCGCCTCTTGGGATACAGATCCCCATCGCTGATGATAGGGAAAAATGCCCTTACAACAGCAACAATAATAGCGGCAATAGCACCCGGGATGGCAAGGGAAAGCAGGCTCTAGTCGCCAATATAACCAAAAAGCCCGAACAAAAACTCGCAGAGGCTCCAAAATGGAAGGAAACGTATTCCTTCGAAGATGATGACGTCATGGCAATCATTGACGTGCTAATGAAGGGAAAGAAGCTTTGACTCCCCGACTTCAAGCGTCTTGTTGAGGCAGTCGAGGTAAATAATCTGAAGTACTACCACTATCATCGATACGTCCACCATGTGATGCAGGATTGCTACACACTGAAGCGATACATCTAGCGTTTGATCGACACCAAGGCCCTCACCTTGAATTTTGATGACAAAATAGTTGTCGCTAACATGGTATTCCTACAGTTCAGTAACTTCCCAGCAACGAAAGCCCAAGACGGAGTAATCCCGATCCCCCTAGCAACAATAGAGATTATGAATCTTCCGCCAGCTCGTGACCAAACAACCGGGCTAATACCTCCCACCACATCATGTAGGAAGGTCATGTGGGTCCATTCAGATTTTGCTGCAGACTTGATATAGCAGACAATACCTTCTTCCACCAAGTCTAAGGACAAGAAATCCAAATCCTGCTACATAATTTTTATCCCTTCTGAAGAAGATATAGCAGAAACAACGAGGTCAGGCCTGGCGTACCAATGAGAGTACGATATCCCTGATGATGGAGCACTTTCAATCGCCGTATCCGATCCGGGTCCATCCCCGCCTCCAACAGCGGACAAGTCCAGGCATAAAGAAACTCGCTTCAACAAACCGCTGCACAAAGATACCGCTCAGGGGCTGGAGAAGCCCTACAACTTCGACATCTTGGCATAACTGGCCAATACCCCAGCGAAGTAGTCACTATTCGATCTTCTCCGACTCTCCAAAGACACTTGGGTTGCTCTGAGTGAGGCCTTGCAGAATGCTGACACCAACCTGGCGAAGGTCAAGCCACCAACTGAGGATCCTGCTACATGCCCCCAATAAAATAATGTGATAGAGGCTATACCCAATATCACATTCTCGCAACAAGACAGGTAGCTAAAAAATAATAGGCATGATCGTCCTCTGTATTATACAGGGTACATCGGTGGACCGGATGCACATCAACCCCGGTTTGTCAATCATCATCATCCCGCAGAGTCTGCTTCAGACCTTGGGAATCCCGATGCATCGCCTGGCAGCAACCAATACTACCATCAGTGGCTTCAACGCAAGAAGGAGCTATTCTCTGGGCAAGATTTGCTTGAAGTGTCAGATCAGTGATTTAAAAATAGAGGTCACCTGCTACATCATAGATGTAGACGTATCCTACAACTTTCTGTTGGGACATCCGTGGATATACCAGTACATGATCATACCGTCAACCATATACCAGTGCATGAAGTACGTAGACGATCATGGCATCATCAACACAGAATTTATTGACATGGATCCATTCAAAGGGGTTGAGGCCTTTTACTCTTACTCGATCCTCTACAAGCAATTCCACCGAGAGGAAGGTGGCAATGATGCCGACGATGAGGCAAAGACTGGAAAAACATCGGACAAGCCCTTGAGAATCCATCTCAAAGTATAAGCTCCCAACATAGCCCCTCCCCTCATGGTAAAGCTGCACAAGAAAGCACCCGAACCTCTGGTCGTTCTTTTTCATAGACCGAGTCTACCATTGAAGTAATATCCGGCACCTACTATGACTTCTAAACCTCTAGTGGTCAGGCTGCATAGGAGACCTCTGAAGCCGTCGCTCATACTAGGGATAGATCTCGGGAAGGACGAAATAGAGGAGTACGTAGCCTCTCATGCTAACGTCCCTTCTCTTGACAATATAATTTCTGAGGATAAGATACTTATTTTATGAATAAAGGGCTATCTTTGAACTACTCGAATATTGCACATCTCAGCACATTATATTCCATGGAGCACGGTCTAGGCTTGCACCTGCATACACAGGTGACTACAACGTACGTAGTGAACCGAACTCTCCCCAGTCAAAACTCCTACTTCATAGTTCCAGCAAGAAAGTGGGGAGACAAATTCATCATCTTCGATAGAGTGGAAAGTTCCCAATCTTTCTTCCCAGAGAAACTGGAGCCAGAACTCGATACTAGTAAAATATTACTTTACTGGTACAACTCTCAAACCAAGCACCTTATCCAGAAGATGGGGTACAACTTGAAAGACGCTAGGGACCTGAACTATGGCAAAGGCCGATGAATGCCTCCGCGTATGTAGGCTTCTACAGACAAGTTCGAGGATTACTACCATAAGACCAAGCATGGCTTAGGGTACGTCATACCTCCCACAAGCCCGAAGGCTCGGATGAAGACGATGAGTTACACTCTCACTCTTAAAAATCTTTCGCTTGGGACTCCATTGTCAGTATCGGGGAGATGCTCAAACAAATATTGTCTGCCAACATGGTATTAGCTGGCCCTGAGGAAGACGATGAGGATACACTTGAGCTCTTTGAAGTATAACCATGGGTACAACACCTAGACGCATAATAGGAGATACGGTTCGAGAAACGGGAACCTCCCACTGAGGACGAAGTCATACAAATCGATCTGAACGATGAATCATCTGCTAAATCTATCTTTATCAGCTAAAGTCTGTCCGATGAGGATCAGGAATCCCTGTTACATATTGTCAGAAAATACATCGATGTCTTTTCCTGGAGTTACGAATATATGCTGGGACTGGACCCACAAATCGTGGTCCACAAGCTTAACATCTTACCGAACGCCAAGCCGGTCAAGCAACTTCAACAGCGGTTTCGGTCGGACATAATGAATGCCATCAAAGCTGAAGTCAACAAACTGATATCTAGTGGCTTCATTCATGAGGAACAATATCCAGATTGGGTATCCAATATCGTGCCCGTCGTCAAAAAGAACAGAAAGATCTGGATCTATATTAACTTTCGTGATCTAAATGTGGCATGCCCTAAGAACAAGTGTTTCTATCTGATCATATACATAATATTCGATAACACTTATGGATTCGAGCGCATGTCCTTCATGGATGGATTCTCAGGCTATAATCAAATCAAGATATTTCCAGACGACGAGAAGCATACGTTATTTCGGACGCTGATAGGAGTGTACTTCTACACAATCATTATCTTTGGTCTAAAGAACGCAAGTGCTACATACCAGCGAGCTATGAGCGCCATCTTCCGTAAATATCTGTGCAAGACAGTGGAGTGTTACATTCATGACATCACTTTCAAGAGTTACTCTAAAGATGATCACCTCCGGGACTTGAAGACTGTGTTCGACCTCATGCGTGTACAGCAGCTCAAGATGAATCCTACAAAATCCTTCCTGGGAGTCTCCAGTAGCAAATTTTTGGGTTTTGTCATAACTTCGAAGGGTATCCACGTAGACCCTGACAAGAATAAATTAATCCTTGAAATACACCCTCCGAAGAACCTTCAAGAACTTTGTGGCCTTCAATAAAGACTGGCATACATCAGAAGGTTCATATCAAACCTCTTCAGACATTTTCAACTATCCACTCAGCTCATGAAGAAGGGAGTCTCCTTTGTCTGGAACGAAGAATACCGACGTGCCTTCGACGACATCAAGGAGTACCTCATGAACCCCCAATATTGGTGGCCCCTATTATGGGAAGACCATTCTTGCTATATGTGCGGGCGATAGATCACCCTCCCGGAGCTCTACTAGCCCATAAAAGTGATGCAGGTCATAAATAGGCTATCTACTATCTCAACAGAATAATGGACGGCATAGAGTACAGGTACAATCCATTTAAGAATGAGAGCCTCGCTCTGGTCTTCGCCATTCAGAAGACCTGATATTACATGGAAAGACAAACCATCCATGTGATATCGTGAGTTAATCCTCTCAGAGACCTTATGACTAAACACGGAGCGCTCAACTCTCGCCTAGCCACATGGGCAATACTGTTGTCGTCGTATGGCACGGTATTTATCTCACAAAAGGCAGTCAAAGACCAAGCATTGACAGATTTTATGGCAGCCCATCCTATACCGAAAACCTTGAAGCTCTACGAGGAGATCCCAAATGAAGTAGCAAACTCAAATATGACCACAAGCGTTGTCACAACCCGCACCCGGAATAAGGGCATAAATAGTAAAAAATGCCCAGCCTACGCCGCAGCATCGATGGAAGAACGATGTCTGGTTCAACATAACTATCTATACAACTCACACAATATATATATAAGGTACCTGTCATGTAATCTCAACTCCAATTGGATAAACAATATAATGACATGATAATATAATCAATAATCAATCACCATAACAAAACTAGAGGACCAATAGCACGATATAAAATAGAAGTAAAAGAGAGTACAAGAGTCTCAAAATAATAATACATGCCATGGAAGTCTACTAAAAAAATACATCTCATATGAATAATCTAAGCATCTGCTACTGGAGGTACTACAACAAGTGGCTCTATGGGCATAGGCTCAACTGGCTCAATCTCATGCGGTCTGTAGTGCGTAGGACACCAGTCCTCTCAAGAAGAATGTAAAAAATATATCCAGTCAGGATGGAGTGAAGTACAACCCTAATAGCAGTTCCAATAATTGACAAAAACTATAAAACAATAATAGTAAAGAAAATAAATGATACAAGTAATTGAACTAGTCTATATCACGAGAAAGAGAATCAAGGTAAGTAATGGAATAAACTAAGAGCAATATGTAAGGAATATCATTTTAATAAACTGGAAAATAAGAAAATAAAATAATAGCTTGTGCCTTTAAATATTAGCAAAATATGTGATCGGCTTGGGCCTAACACAGGCTATATAAATATATGGGAGCTAGTGTGACCACACGTGAGTTGTATGATCTGCTAGCTATCATGGGCTACACTATATCACTGGCTATAAGGTATGATCACATATTTACTAATATTTCTCCATCCTCCGACTAGTACAAGGATCTTAATTATGATACGTTATAACACGTATATCATGATGCATGGTCTATAATATCATGCACTATAATCACGGTTTATATAATCACGGATATATCACATAATTACTAAGTAATCACGAAGAACGATACGGTGATCACTGAGTTATCACGATAATAACATCTTATGACAAGGATCCACGTATACCAATTTGTGTAACCATCGTGTCAGGAATCAAATATCTTAATACTAAATACATGAAACATAGAGACTGTCAAATAAGAAAACTATCAGAGAATGTACTCACATCTGGTCTGAAGCAAGAATGTCACTCGATGTCTGAGCTGGTGTCACATACACCTAGATATAAATTTCTAGTGTTACTTGGTGTTCTAGAATTATAAACATATTTAAATAAGTTAAATATATACTTCTAGGTCTTTTCTAGGCCAAACTAGTTAAACTGGTCAACTCTAGATCAAACTAGTCAATATGACTAATAATAGCTATTAACTAGCTAATACAAGTCAAATCTAACTAAACTAGCTAACTAACACTAATACCCATGATATAGGTAATAGGATACCCTTGGTATCCATATACCCTATCTCACTAGCATATTATATATATATATATATATATATATATATATATATATATATATATATATATATATATATATATATATATATATATTATCATATTGTATCTCATACAATACACTCAATACTTGGTTTTCACCAAAACCTAATATCTACACTCAACTTACCCTTTGCCCTCTATCAATATCTAGTATCAAGTATACTTAATACACAATCTAAACTCAAGCTCTCATACCTTGGTATTATATGAAGGTAATTAGAACCAAGGTATCCAGTGTGAATACCTAACTAACTAGGGTGATTGATATACTAAACATATAACTAATCACTAACATATAACTAATATAGATAACTAACTATTTAAACTAAAGTTTATATATATACTAAATATTATCTAACACTCACTAACACATCAAACAATAATACCAATATCAAGATAACATCTTACCATACTAATACTTAACATATTAACACTTCTAACTTAACTAAAGTAGATGTATACTAACACTCATAACCAACTAATACTAAATATCATATCAATATCTACTCTCAACTGAAACTAATGGTTGTTGTCACATGCAACTGGTCCTACTTGCTAAGGGGTTGCTCACTTGTGTCATCTCCCTTAAAGCCTAAAGCCAAGCATGCTACTGCTAATTGCTCTAGTTATTGTCACTCCACTTCAAAACAGCTACTGCTTATTGTGCTATTTGTTAAGTTGCTAAAGCAAGCAACTGATGGGTAGTTGCTGCAACAATTGTTACACACCCAATTCATGTGCCCCCTTCCTAATACTATTGCCCATTGCAATAACCCGACACCATGAAGCCCCCTCACATGGAACTCGACAGCTGCTAGTTGCAGCTATAATTCCTATTACTAGCAAGCTCCTTTCTTGCTAAAGTTCTGCAGCTGTTGTTGCTTAAAGCAAATCCTTTCATGCCTCCCCCCTCATCTCCTTGATACCACTACTACTGATATTACTAACCAGACTGTCCCTACTGCTACCAAGAGAAGCCGCATCTTCTTATGACCAATGTTTCCACCTCCCCTCTCTTCCACTTCACAACAACTTAGATCAATAACCCGACAACCCTTTATTCTAACTCACTATTTGTTACTAAAACAAGTAGCAATTGATTCTAAATCACAACTGAAATCATAACCTTACCTATTCAATCAACTGTGCACAACAGATCGAACACCCAACACAGTGCACAACACAGATCACACATGTACAACACACACACACACACACACAATTATACACATGTATACATGTGTAAACATATAACCATATATATAATCATACAAGAACTTAAATACTAACTCTAATGAGTATTACTAATCTAAAAGAAAGTGCAAAACTGAAATTAAAACCAAGAATGACCACATTATTATTTTGACAAACACTTGGAGTGCATATCATGATACGCCATGATACGCTCATGAAACGCACCCCAAACCTATTCAAACTCAACAAAAATCATGCCCACAAGTTATAATTAGCAACTAGAACCTATTATAAGTGCTCACTCCAAGTGTCATGGCAAAATTCCATATGTGTGTGGCGCCCGTGTCGATGGAAAATCCTCCAAATTATCCCGTATCATAATACCTTGTGATACGGCCTACTCGTATCCAATTATGGACACGTAGCTAGCCTCAACATACTCTAACAATTCTAAATAAACCTATCTAACCTAATGACAAATACTTGGTGTGCCAATCTCGAATTTCCCCTTAAATTGGCACAAAATCCAATGTAAAAGTCTCTAAATGGATCCAATAGAGCCCAAGCTTCTCCCCATGGGTAGCCCTAATGCAAGGGTAGATTCTAAATGACTAATTATACTATTTAGATGCAATCTATAAGGTTTACTCTTATATTTACCTATTGGGAGATGGATTCTCAATGCAAAGCCTCAAGAAGCACCTAATAGCTCTAACTCTAGCTCCAAGGGCTCCTTCTCCAAAGCTCTTGCTCCAACTAGCTTATAGACTCCTTGGTGAATGAAATAAGAGAGGTTGGGGTTAATTTGGTGGAGGTTTGATGGTGGAATAATATTATTTGGGGGAAGCACCGAATTAGGGTTCTTGTGAATGAAAGAGAGGAAGAAGATGATGAACATACTAAATATTAGGGGGGCGGCACTTTGATTAGGTTAGGGTTAGGTTTTAGTCAATATAAAAATTCCATGATGCCCTTCAGTTGTCATGAAGAAAGTTAGGATGGAAGCTTCTTTTTCTAATAGGTGATTAGTCTACCATTTCTAATTAAAGTACTAGTCTAACCAAAGCCTAGTTGGGCTAGTCCAAACTATTTAAATAGGTTGTCATGTCAAGTTTGTTAGGTCTATTGGGGTCATGACTAACAAAGTAGTCCACCTACTAACCATATCAAAATAGTTATACTATATATATAATACATGCATATTTAAATAATATAATATAATTATTTATTTATAAAAAAATATACAATGACCAAAATACCCCTATTCTAGAAATGTGGTAGTTACAAGCGCAGAAGTCGTTTGGCGAATGTTCTTAGACGGTACTTCAAGAACAAGGCCCAAAGGCGATATTGTCGCTGGCGTCGGATAGTACTGATTTATCCACACGATCTAGTCATAAACCGCGCTTACTCCCTCACAGAGCCATGCTCCAACAATGTGGAAGAGTACAACGTCTTGGAACACAACTCGCTAAATAAGTGGGAGTATACTACCTGGAAGCCTACGACGATTCCATGATGATAGTCAGTCAGGTCCGGGGCAAATACAAGTCCCGGCACGAGGACTTAATTCCCTACCACCAAGCCACACTTGTAACAATCTCCACCTTTTAGGGGTTCTTTATAGAGCAAGTCCCTCGGTTATAAATTATCGACACTGGCGTCCTTGTCGACCATGCTGCCTCCCTAGCAATCCCGGTCAAAACCATCAGCTGATCATAATGGTCGGTCAAGAGATGGTCTGACAAAAAATTAATCTATGTCTGTGCCTGAGCTACTCAGTAGAGATAAACACCGACTCCCAAGACTGGAGACTCCCATTCATCGACTATGCAGTCCATAGAATTCTCTCCGAGAATCCAAAGAAAGCCACTTTCATCAGAAGATGTTTCCTCATGTTCTATTATTATAAGGCTACCAAATAATGTATCATCATTCCTACGCCAGCCTACTGCTATGATGCCTATCAAATGCAGAAGTGAAGCAGGCTCTCCGCGAGGCTCATAACGGGGTTTGTGGTGCCCATCAGCCCGGACCCAAGCTGCAGGACTGTCTCCTAAGAATGGGTTACAATTGGCCGACAATGGTAGCAGAGGCTGTAGACTATGCGAGAAAGTGACAAGCATGCCAAATACACGCAGACTTTATCTACCAGTCCTTAGAATTCCTACACCAACGGTAGCATCTTGGTCATTTGAAGCATGGAGAATGGACATTATCAGGCAATTAGTCTACCTTCTTCTAATAGCATCGGTTAATCTTGACTATCACCACTATTTCTCCAAATGGGCGAAAGCTATTCCACTCATAGAATTTAAGACCTCAAACGTGATCAGCTTTGTCAAGCATCACGTCATATACCGCTTTGGCTTGCCACGTAGGATCATCCATGATAATGGTCCATAGTTTGTAAGTTATACTTTTTATCGATTTTGTGATAAAAACTAAATCTAGAATGTAGCCTCGACTACCTACAACCCAGCAGCAAATGGTCTGGCAAAAGCATTCAACAAGACCATCATAAAGCTATCAAGAAGTTTGTGTCATCCAATAAGCACGACTGGAATGAGAAGTTGGATGAATGTCTCTGGGCCTATCGCACAACGGTCCGGATACCTACTGGCAGCACGACATTCTCCTTGGTTCACGAAAGCGAAGCGGTCCTTCCACTCGAGATCCAAATTCTATCACTCTGAGTGGATCTGTCCAACCGATTGACCGTTGACGACAATCACCGTCGACGGCTACAAGAGTTGGAAGCACTCGAAGAGAAGCATCTTTTAGCTCAACAGTACATTGAGTTGTACCAAGCATGCCTCTTGGGAGACTTCAACAAACAGGTCATAAAGAGGACTTACCAAGGGGGTGACCTCGTCTTGACAATAAGAAGACCGATGATTCTGACCTATAAGACAGCTGGTAAATTCTAACATAAATGGGAGGGTCTGTTCATTGTGGAGTTCGTGTTCTCCAACGGCGCCTACCGACTCACAAAATCCAATGACGACTTGCTCATGTTGCCTATCAACGACAAGTTCCTCAAAAAGTACTATGTCTAAGCTAGACTTGTACTCCATTTACTATCAGCCAGACAATCAAAATATACATTATATGTTCCCCATTGTTCATCCCCAGTAAGTGTGTAAGCACAATATGCACTTCTCTTCCACAAAAGTTTGATGAAAGTCATTGTCTGTATTCAGGAATCCTGAATATGCAACAGATAGTGGATCCTCAAAAAGCTCCCCAGCAGAGCCACCTTCAGGTCTATCCACACTTTCAGTTAGACCACTCGTAATCAGTTTTCTTAGGCATTAGTTCACGTCCACATTATCTCAGAACTACTGTCATAACCGGTTATCCCCGATAGAGTTTGCCATGTCCATATTACCTCTGAGCAAACCTCTATGTATGACTTTCGATTGTTACATCCATAATACCTCTGATATTGGTCATCTAAACTTATCCCCATACTTAACTCTAAGTACGCCAGCGGTGTTAAGTCCATAAAATCTGTCATGTCCATATCACCTCAAATAGAATTTCATTTTGAACTCATTACTTGCACTCCAGTGCGCAAAAAATAACAGGTCCACCGAAGATCCCCCAGTGGGATATCCTTAACAAAAGCAAATAGTTCACGTCCATATTACCTCTGAACTATGAGCTGTCCATTTGTCCATCCAAAAAAAACAACCATGTCCATATTATCTCTAGCTCATTTTCTTTTACTTCCACAAAAATATCATGATTGTACCTAACCTCTCGGTATGACTATCGATTAGCTCACGTCCACATTACCTCTAAGCTATTATCCTCATATCCTCCCCAATAGAGTTTGACATGTCCTTCTTACCTCTGAGCAAACCTTTCTATATGACTATGAATTGCCACATCCATAATACCTATGACATCTGTTATCACCTAAACTTATCACCCTTACTTAACTCTAAGTACGCCAGTGGTGTTAAGTCCACAAAACCTATCATGTTCATATCACCTCTGATAGGGTTTTTTGCTTCAAACTTATTACTTGCACCCAAGTACATAAAAAGTAATAGGTTTACCAAAGTACTCTAGTGAGATGCCCTTAACAAACTACGGTATTGTGCTACGTCAATATTACCTCTAGTACAATATCCAAAGTCCACAACAAGCAATAAGACAAATACAAAGAGGAAATTCTGGAACAGGAGAGACTTTATTGATCAATATTCAAGATTATGAGTACATATGATGATAAAAATTCATTTTTTATTAGTATTCAAGGTCATGAGTATATATGATAGAAACCCATTTTTAAGGGTTTAATGAAGTCTTGCTGACTTGAACATTTTTTATTAGAAGCGACCCTTTGTGCTATTGTGGCTACCAACACAAGTAGAGCCATCAACATAGCTCAATGCTTTTTGGATTATCCCTCCACAGTGCAAACCTCAGTATATGGAAAAGAATACATACTGATGGATAGCAAAGAGAAAGCAGGATCATGCGCTCTACAACCATGCAGGAAGACCGAAGACAGGAATGGTAATTAATCCAAATTATGTCATCGATACCGCAGGCCCCCGCCGGTAGCAAATCGCATAAAGGAGAGAAACGCAGCTAGCACACTGCATAAACAGGGACAGCTCCACACATGATGCAGGATGTTCACTCTCGTCTCCTAGAACAGTTCTTGGCGATAAATCATCGTATAAGGTTGGCATTCTCTTCGAATGACGGGTATTATGATATCTTTTTATGCTCCATCATGGGCACCGAAAAAGGTGGTAAAACCTGCATAACAGAGAACACTTATCAGTCTTAACGAAGATTGTAAAAGCGTACAATGACCGCATGCCACTTCCAGGACACAGCCACACGCAGGAGGGGATATCTCAAGATAGCTAAGTTTGCACACATGAGCAGATTATGGCTCATTCACGTGGCTAAACTACAGACACACTATGCGTGCATGTGACAGATAATTTACCATCCAGGCGAACCACCCATACATAGGCTCTGCATGCATGATTGCAGACGATTCCTCATCATGCGACCAAGCTACAGATAGGCTTTGCATGTATGCAGCAGATAAGTTCCCGTCCATGCGACCAAGCCATATATAGGCTTTGTGCATATATTATAGATGATTGCTCATTCATGCGAAAGAATGTTATGGGTGGTCGTGCGTGTTCTAGATAATGTCTCATCCATGCTGCGAGGCCGTGTACTTGTGTCTCTGTGTCCCTGCCATTATGACACACCCCTACCTCCAAGAAGAATGCTAGCATCACGGGCCACGGGTCGTCGTCGCTCTTGACAAACCCTTAAGCAAGATAGACAGCAGCCCTCGGCATCTTCTTTCACAAAATAGAGGGAAGCCAAAAGATAAAAGTCCTCTTTCCCCCCTAGCCCACCTATTTATAGGCTCTTAGGGCATGTGACAAAATTGAGGCAATAAACCAGGTAGTTATGAGGATGAATATGATGCCTCGATTTGCGTGATCCTCATTTATCTACTAAAAAACTGTCGTTGACTCAGAATCTCCAAGATGATCCACTCAGAAGGTCGAGCCAAATCTCGATATTTAAAGATCTGACAGCTTGGCGAAAGCACCTATGCGACAACGTGCCTATGCGGCATGTCACTCAGATGTGACCCAAGGTCCTCTCCTCTCCTACATTCTTCTTATTCAAAGTATTCCAAAACTTATCAGTTTGAAAACTTTGAAGGGGGTCTTGTAGAAGCATAGAAAATCTAGATTCATGCGTCCAACAAACATGCGTCCCAAGATCGACTCAGAAGAAATTATACCGCAGCATGACCATGCGGTCCATAAAAGTAGCTACTATGTAATCATAGGCCATGTGCCACAGTGATCAAGCCCCCGACGCCATAATGATCCAGTGTCATGCACCGACTACTCCAAAATTAGTGTTCCCGTGTCCCATCAGTGCCATAAGCCACTAAGTAGCTAGTGTTCTCATGCGCCAGCAGTGCCATGCGCCACTAAGTAACTAGTGTCTGCATGCTTCAGCAGTGCCATCCGCCATAACTCCCTCGAGCATCCATGTGCCCCAATACTGGCTACATAAAGGCCTGGCGCAAAGATTATATCTGTCACAAAATCTTGACAAAAAGGATACTTTGAACGCCTTGATTCTACTGCAGACAGTTGGCATCAGTGCTCACGTCACTGTCATTATTATTTTTGTTACTATACAGTCGTACAGGGCCACGTATATGTAAGACAAATTTTTTATGTGTTCCATGTGACTCTGACCTCATGCACTCCAGAATCCATATGCTTCATGCATCTTCAGTCCTTCTCTGGTCCTATGCATTCCAGACTCCAAGCATTCCATGCGTCTCTGGCCCTATGCATTCTAGACTCCATACGTCCCAAACTTTATGCGTCCATCGTGGAAGAGTTCCTTGAGATAAAATATGTCTGTTGTGACTGAAGTAATTCTTTCCAACTAAATATGGGATACGTGTCAAGCTGACCAAGTCACGCAAACAAAAGACGAGAACCGCCCAGATCTTCACAACAATAAATCGTAACAACGACCACATGGCAGCTCAGCCTGGACTCAACTACATTCTGTTAAAGATGTACATGTGGCAACCTGCCCATAACATGTACCTACAGTTACAATCTTATTATGTTGAATGAGCCCCCTCGGCCACCAAATAGAAGCATATGTGACACCTATAACCCACCAACATGATGGCTATAAATAGGGGAAAATTGGACGTTCCAATGGCTTGTTTTTATACTTCAGAGACTATACCCCTCCAAGCGAGCTACGTACATGCACATAAGCTCAGGAGAGAGAAGAGAGCATC
Source organism: Iris macrosiphon (assembly GCA_036927795.1). Taxonomy (NCBI): domain Eukaryota; kingdom Viridiplantae; phylum Streptophyta; class Magnoliopsida; order Asparagales; family Iridaceae; genus Iris; species Iris macrosiphon. The sequence continues at coordinate 114,303,194 of JAYESA010000018.1, forward strand.
CATATTCCCTAGTCGGACCGTCAATGGAGTAAAAGAGTCGCTGCAGTACTCAATCTCCATCGTCACACTACCCAGATCAAAAATATTGTACTTAGATTTTCTGTCTAGGATTTCTTTGTACACTTTTTGTCTGTTATTAAACGAAGGTTTCCCAAACTCACTTTCAATGGAAAATAGGGTTCAGCTAGGCCACATGTGGCACAATATCGTGCCCAGCACCAACAGAGGAAGATATCCCAGTAGGGCAGGGCTTGGCTTTTGCGATGACGGTTGAGGAGGCCGAAGCTACTGTCACCCCCACATTTTAGATTAGGGGTATTTTCGTCTTTTCGTAATTAATGTGTAAATGATTGCATGATAATTAATTATATTTAAATTGCTATAATTTTATTTGATTGTTGTACTTTACCGTTGCTTCGATAATTATAGCGCTACACTAGCCATTGTCTTCCAACTGATTTTACACCCTTGTCCTAGACGTGCCAAATTGTTACTTTGATCTTTGTAAGACTCATAACCATATCTTGTTGTGCTTTATTTTAGTCGAACAACATTCATCGCGACCAAATACAATTAATTCCCTATAAATCTAACTTTGTACCTTTGTGTGTTCCAATCGAATTGGAGACACGACCTCGACCTATTTTGAGCAACCCAAATTAGGATAATATTCTATTATGAGTCTACTTCATTCATGATACTTGTGTCCCACTTAAATTCAGACCCTTGTACTTCTAATTAATTTTAGAACACCAATTACATCTTTTTTTCTTAATTAAATAAACCATAAATCTTACTTCGTGTAATTTTTCAATTGTTGGGCACTTTTGTGCACAAGGCATTAAGGTGTCTATCCCGTTGGACTCGACACGTGAATAAACCCATTTTTCTTTCATGTATATTTTTCCATAATTTTTGGGAGTGTGCAATGCAACATCAAAAACCTTGAACCATGGCCTTCAAAAACCTTGAACCAATGCATCCTAGCCTTCCGTTTTAATTCATTTAAATCCTAGCCCTTGAAAACATCCATGGCAAGGCCCAATCCCAAGAGGGCTTTGACCAAGCCTATTCCTAGGTCAACCCAAACCCATTGCATATAAATATTCCTTTCCTCTATTTTTCTCTTCTTTTCCTTAAAACCTAAAACCCATATTCATCTGATTCCCTTATTCCCATCAACCCGTCGGCCATCTCCCTACCGACGACAACCCCGACCTACACTCGCTGAACGCCATCGACCAACCCTCCCTAGACCAGAGCCGACCGCCTGCGACAGACTTCATCCCCTCCTCCACACGACAACCCTACCGACACACCAATCTCCTCCGCCCAGACAACACGCAACCCCACCGGTCGCCACCACCATCCATCCCCGACAGACTTTATCCCCTCTACGATGCTGGAACGGCGCAAACGACAACCGCCGGCACCGCTGCTGAAGCCCGACGACCCGCTGCTCTCGACAGCAACCCGACTTCGACGAACCCGCTGAACTGAAGACCGTCGAACTTTGACCCTAACCCGTCTCTTCCTTCGCCGGAGCACTGAAACCAGCAACTCGACCGGCCAGAACTCGCCTGCACAGCCCGGACCTCGCCATCCCCGCTGTACACGTTGCCCGGACTCGCTGCACCGTCGACGACGGCTGAACCGGAGAAGCCCGGAGCTACTGACCTGCTGCCAACCGATACCAGCACCCCGTGACGACCTCGATGCGCACGTCTTGTCCCACGTACCCAGGTTCAATTTCTCCTCACGTGCATATACACGTACAAGCATACGCGTAGATCTTCATCGTATTGCATACGTATATAGCCATGGTATATTTAGTATATGATGGGATTGGTATATGATTGGTATGTACGTATTGGCATACGTATTAGTATATGTTGAAGGTATATTGGTGTATATATGTGTATATATATATATATATATATATATAGTATAAACTCAATTAGTATATGTTGAAGGTATATTGGTGTATATATATATATATATATATATATATATATATAGTATGAACTCAATTAGTATATATATACATATGTATATAGTATATATATATATATACTATATATATATATAGTATGAACTCAATTAGTATATTGTTATGTACAGCAACTACAGACGTGACCCCCTAGTGTAGTCTCTGAGATCATTGTGTTGATTGTGTGTTAGAGTAATGTCTGATACAGTATTGTGTTATATGATATGTCTATAGGACTGTTGGATCATTCAGACGATACTTTGGAACCAGGACATTGGTATTGCCTGCTAAGGACCACAGGCGAGTACATTCTCTGACAGTTTCTATTATGTTGATTATCTCTATAATTCTTTTTGTATAGCGTACATGACTCTGACACTGTTATTTACACGAGTTGGCATTATTGAGACCTGTCACGAGGAGTCGTGATTTGGAATCCATCGTGCTACCTGGGGAAATAGGGAAATATTAGTAGCTTATGTGATCATACCCAAATATTACATGCATCATAGCTCACCCACATCTCACGTCGGTGCAGTCTGACCATTACATGCCTCATAGCCTGTTATGTATGATTAGCCTGACTATTGCTTGCATCATAGCTATCCGGATGGTTAGCCTGGCCTTACATGAATTATAGCTAGTCATACACAGCAAGCCTGGTCAGTCCTAAGCCAATCACATGATATGCTGATGTTTCACACACTTAGTTAGATGTTTTTGACATGTATCTCTAGTATATTGACATAGCATTCCTTATGTTCTAGTCATGATTCTAGCATTCACTTATATATATCAGTTCATTGTTCTAGCGTGTACTTGTATTTCTATTTCATTGCTAGATGTACATTGATGATGACATATGTTCTAGTACTTCATTATTCGAGTACTTCATTATTCCAGTATTTCTTATTGCCAGTATTCATATCTGTCTTGTATTTCTTTACACTGTGTTATAGTTTTTGTCAATATATGTAGAACTGCTGTTAGTGCTTGTACTTCGTTCCAATCATGACTGGATATTTTTTCCAGAGGATCTTGAGGATTTCTGTACCACACACTATGGACCAGGTATAGATGCAGATTACACATCAGAGGTCTTAGAGGAGGCTATTCCTTTAGAGGATACATTACCTGCAGCTATCTAGATAGTATTTTATCTTATACATCTGAGACTTATTGAGGTTTATTTCAGTTTATGTTTAGACTTATTCTTAGTTTATGTTGAGACTTGTGGAGTCTTTATGTTGGACAGCCAGACTGTGATTTATCTATATATTGAGACATGGTGTTTAACTATGTCATTATTCTTATCTCTTATCGTGCCTTATACTTTTATAGTGGTTGTGATTGAGTTTACATTATGAGATATTGTGAGATGTATATTGTCCTCCTTATGGAGATGGATATCATTGACAGGTATTTAGTCATATTAGTATTTATTGTGACCCAGACAGCGTTCTACCGCCGATACTACGGCGTAGGCTGGACGTACCCGCGCACTCGTGCCCCTATACCGGGTGCGGGTCGTGATACATTTTTAGTGGTGGCCTATGCGGGTCAAGTTTCGCAAGTTATGCAATATCGTGGTAGTGCGACAACTTAGTTGTACTGCTGCGAGCCTGCAATAGGAGATTGAAAATAGGATCTAGGATGAGAGTATGCTCAATCACACTAGGAAATTCTGATCTTCACAATACTATTCTAATTGATTGCTTCCTTTAGCATTTTACTGTCCTTCCTTGATAATATTGTATCTATCACCTTAATTGATCCTTTTGATCTGTATTCAAGATCCGTCGAATACTAGATCCATGAGAGTGGGAGCAGCAATTTCAGAAAGGTCTGCCACCTCTCAATCTGACGAACAGACACCTGGAGTTCCTCCTATATCTCATGTTCATGTGAGAGTATCTGCAGCTAACGGGATTCCTCCTCCACCTATTCAGAGGATTGCCCCAGCTATGACAGACAATCTTCCACCACCACCGACACCGATTCCCGGAGGAGTGCCCACTGATGGGGCACAGATGTTCGCACTGATGCAGGGCATGCTAGAGGCCCAGAGAGTAATAGCAGAAGCTCAGCGTGTTCAAGATGAGGCTCAGAGAGTGCAAGCAGAAGCACACCAGGCACAGACCGAACTGATAAGAGAGAGCATGGAGAATGCTCATCAGGTGGCTCTCCAGGCTGTGGAGAGAGTAGCACGACAACCGCAACATTATGGCCAGCAACAACAGAGGCCAGGTACCATAGTGGACTTTAAGAGAATGATGCCTTGAGAGTTCAAAGGAACAGAAGGAATACTCTATGCTGACGATTGGTTAGAGGACATAGAGAGGAACTTGCGTTTAGCACAGATTCCGGAGATTTTTCAGATCGAGGCCGCTGGCAGTCAGATGTTTGATATCGCACTGACGTGGTATCGTACAGAGCCGAGACTCGTTGTTGAAGGACTTACTTGGGAAGACTTTAAGGAACTCTTTAAGGAGAAATTCTTTCCTAACGTAGCTTTGGGAGCATTGGAAAGTCAGTTCCATGACTTAATCCAAGGAGGCATGTCGATCGACGAATATGCCGCAGAGTTTTATCGATTAAGTCGATTCGCGTCATCGATGATTCAAGACCCAGAAGATAGAGCACAAAAATTTAGAAAGGGATTGAATAGAGAGATCAAGTCTCGTACTTTGGGATAACGTACCGCTACCTTTGAGGGTATTCTGATGGATGCCCAGATTGTCGAAGACGACTTGGACCTCAGGCCCAAGAGAGGACGCGACACTTTTGGAGGAGCTAGTAGTAACACATGATAGGCCAAGCGCCCACACTTTTAACAACAACAACAACAGAGGCCGTACCAGGAGCAACACCAGCAACAGGCACCAGTTCGAGGACACGTCCAGCAGCAGCAACCACAGAGACAAAATCAGCCCGTTGCCCAGTGCGCATATTGCGGAAAGATGGGACATACTAGAGACATCTGCAGGAAAAGGTTGGGTACTTGCTTGTCATGTGGATCGTCAACACATCAGCTGAGAGACTGCCCAGCTATTCAGACTCTCCAGGGAGGAGCAGCAGCTCAGAGAGGACCAGCCAGAGCACCTACTATACCAGGAGGCCAACAGAGAGGACCTCCACTTCCACCACAACAGCAGAGGTTTGCTCAGCACCAGCAGCAGCAGAGAGGAGCACCACAGTGATGAGCTTACGCCATGACTACTGAGGAGGACGAGCCAGCTAGAGACGTGATTTCAGGTTCAGTTTTACTCGATTCTATTCCAGCACTTGCATTATTTGATTCTGGCGCTTTCTATAGTTTCGTATCTGTATCTTATGCCCTTAAGCATCGTTTAGAAATGGAACCATTAGATCGGACTTGCAAGATCATGATAGGAGGAGGCATTATCCTAGTCCGTGATTGTTGCAAGGATCGGAGAGTGTCATTGGAAGGCCGAGAGTTGAGCGTGAGTTTACTCGTTATGCCACTCCCGGGATACGATATTGTACTCGGGATGGACTGGCTGAGTAAACACCATGCTTCTATAGATTGTCACAGAGGTAGAGTAGTATTTCGACCGCCAGGAGAGCCAGAGTTCGAGATCGCCAGAGGAGTAGAGGAGTGGAGCAGAGGCACTTTTTGCGGAGCCAGGATGGAAGAAGAAGAGTTGCCACATTCACTTATAGCAGAGTTCTTGGATGTATTTCCAAAGGAGTTGCCAGGTTTGCCGCCAGACATAGATGTTGAATTCTCTATAGACTTGATACCAGGAGCGGAGCCTATTTCGCAATATGTCTATAGAGTCAACAACAACGAGTTGGTAGAACTGAAGAAGCAAGTTGAGGAGCTGCAGGACAAAGGTTTCATTAGATCCAGTCCATCGCCATGGGAAGCACCGGTATTATCCGTACCGAAGAAGGACGGTATGGTACCCATGTGTATCAACTATAGAGCTCTGAATAACCTCACTATCAAGAACAAATACCCGCTGCCGAGGATAGATGATCTTTTTGATCAATTGAGCGGAGCAAAGGTATTTTCAAAGATAGACTTGAGGTTAGGCTATCACCAGGTGAAGGTGAAGAAGGAAGACATACCGAAGACAGCCTTTCGGACCAGATATGGCCAGTTTGAATTCACAGTAATGCCGTTTGGTTTAACCAATGCACCCGCAGTATTCATGAACTTGATGAACAAGGTATTCCAACAGTACCTTGACAAGTTCGTAGTGGTGTTTATTGACGACAGTCTAATATATTCGAAGACCAGAAGAGCATGAAGAGAACCTGAGGATGGTCTTAGAGACTCTCAGGAGAGAGGAGTTGTACGGGAAGCTTTCCATGTATAAGTTCTTCCTTGACAATATTGAATTTCTTGGACACATGGTGACAGGTAACAGAATTTTAGTTAACCCAAAGAAGGTCGAAGCAGTGGATTCATGGGCTACCCCCAGTTCGGTAGCTGAGATTAGGAGCTTTCTCGGACTAGCAGGATACTACAGAAGATTTGTACAAGACTTCTCCAAGATTGCAGAACCAATGACTAGATTGACCAAGAAAGATGTAAAATTTGTCTGGACAGAAGAATGTCAAGCCGCATTTGATGAGCTGAAGAAGAGATTATCGACATCACAAGTTTTAACGTTGCCATCAGGGACAGGTGGATTCACTATCTACAGTGATGCTTCAGGAAAAGGTTTGGGATACATTCTTCAATAACACGGAAAAGTAATTGCCTATGCTTCAAGACAATTACGCCCTCATGAAAATAACTACCCCATTCACGATTTGGAGTTAGTAGCAGTTATCTTCTCCCTAAAGATGTGGAAATACTATCTGTACGGAGAGCGTGTGGAAATCTTCACAGACCATAAGAGCTTGAAGTACATGTTTACACAGAAGGAAATGAACATGAGACAGAGAAGGTGGTTAGAGTTGATGAAAGACTTTTATATCTCATTACAGTACCATCCAGGAAAGGCTAACGTAGTCGCCGATGCCTTGAGCAGATATCCGATGGCTATGTGCTTGACTTCAGATAGACATTTATTAGCTAATCTTGAGAGCTTGGGAATTGAAGTACTAGTTCCAGGAGTTGAGATTAAGATGTGGGGATTGTAGATACAATCAGAGCTGGTGGACAGAATTAGAGCTGCTTAGTATGATGATGAGACTCTAAGGAATATTAGGGCATAAGTTAGGACAGGATTGATAGAAAACTTTACTATTGCAGATGATGGATCTTTACGGCATAGCACGAGGATGTGTGTGCTAAGTGGAGAGCTACACGAAGAAGTTTTGCCAGAGGCACATCGCTCTCAGTACTCGATGCATCCCGGAGCCAACAAGATGTATCAAGATTTGAGGGAACATGTATGGTGGTATGGTATGAAGCGCGAGGTAGCATGCTTTGTATCCCGATGTTTAGTGTGCCAGCAGGTAAAAGCAGATCGACGGAGGCCAGAAGGATTGATTTAACCTTTACCCATTCCAAAATGGAAGTGGGAACACGTAACTATGGATTTCGTTTCAGGACTTCCACGTTCTCCAGGAGGAAAGAACGCGATTTGGGTCATCGTGGATAGGTTGACCAAATCATCCTACTTTCTACCATTCAAAGTAGGTACATCGACAGAGAAGCTAGCAGAGATATACGTACAGCAGATTGTCATATTACATGGAGTTCCTATGAGTATTATCTCAGATCGGGATAGTCGTTTCACTTCCCATTTCTGGAGGAGTTTGCAAGCTAGCTTGGACACTCAGCTCAAGTTCAGTACCGCATATCACCCCCATACAGACGGACAGTCTGAAAGGACTATTCAGACTCTCAAAGATATGCTACGCACTTGCATTTTGGATCTCGAATATTCTTGGGAGGATCATCTATACCTAGTAGAGTTTGCTTACAACAACAGCTATCAGGCCAACATTGAGATATCACCATTCGAGGCTTTATATGGACGAAGGTGTCGTACACCGTTATCTTGGAATGATGTTGGAGAGAGAGCTTTGTTAGGACCAGAAATGGTCGTGGATACAGCAGAAAAAGTGAAACTTATCAGAGACAGACTGTGAGTGGCGCAGGACAGACAGCGGCATTGGGCCGATAGCTACCGTAGACCCCTAGAGTTTCAGGTATAGGTTTTGTTTTTATTTGGTTTGTGATTGTTTGCTTAGATTGCGTGTTAAGATTGTTTGTTCTAGGTTCACGATTTGGTGTTCCTACGGATTTCTCCGACATGGGACACGATTCGTTTTGGCAGAGGCGAAAAGCTTAGTCCATGATAAATCGGGCCTTTCAGCATTCTTGCAAGGGTCGGTGCAGTGGACTATAGACTTGACTTGCCACTTGCTCTAGATGGAGTGCATGACGTGTTCCACGTGTCGCAGCTGAGAAGGTACGTGGCCGATCCTAGTCACGTACTAGATCACTCCAAGATCGAAGTTGGACCGACACTCAGCTATCCTGAACAACCCGTTGAGATCTTGGATCATAGAGAGAAGGCATTGCGGAACCAGACTATTCCTTTGGTTCGTGTTGCATGAAGACATCACTCTCCAGGAGAGTCAACCTAGGAGCGAGAGGACGAAATGCGCGAGCAGTATCCGTATCTCTTCGAGACTTGAGGTATATTCATTGTTTGATTGTTTGTTCTTGTGCTAGTTTTATTTTAATTTCGAGAACAAAATTCTTTTAAGGAGGGTAGACTTGTCACCCTCATATTTCAGATTAGGGGTATTTTTGTCTTTTCATAATTAATGTGTAAATAATTGCATGATAATTAATTATATTTAAATTACTGTAATTTTATTTGATTGTTGTACTTTATCGTTGCTTCGATAATTATAGCGCTACACTAGCCATTGTCTTCCAACTGATTTCACACCCTTGTCCTAGACGTACCAAACTGTTACTTTGATCTTTGTAAGACTCATAACCAAGTCTTGTTGTACTTTATTTTAGTCGCATAGCATTCGTCACGACCAACTATAATTAATTTCCTATAAATCTAACTTTGTACCTTTGTGTGTTCCAATCGAATTGGAGATACGACCTCGACCTGTTTTGAGCAACCTAAATTAGGGTAATATTCTATTCTGAGTCTACTTTATTCATGATGCTTGTGTTTCACTTAAATTCAGACCCGTGTACTTCTAATTAATTTTATAACACCAATTACATCTTTTTTCTTAATTAAATAAACCATAAATCTCACTTCGTGTAATTTTCCAATTGTTGGGCACTTTTGTCCACAAGGCATTAAGGTGTCCATCCCGTTGGACTCGACACGTGAATAAACCCATTTCTCTTTCACGTATATTTTTCCATAATTTTTGGGAGTGTGCAATGCAACATCAAAAACCTTGAACCATGGCCTTCAAAAACCTTGAACCAATGCATCCTAGCCTTCCGTTTTAATTCATTTAAATCCTAGCCCTTAAAAACATCCATGGCAAGGCCCAATCCCAAGAGGGCTTTGACCCAGCCTATTCCTAGGTCAACCCAAACCCATTGCATATAAATACCCCTTTCCTTTATTTTTCTCTTCTTTTCCTTAAAACCTAAAACCCATATTCATTTGATTCCCTTGTTCCCATCAACCCGCCGGCCATCTCCCTTCCGACGACAACCTCGACCTACACCCGTTGAACACCATCGACCAACCCTCCCTCGACCGGAGCCGACCGCCTGCGATAGACTTCATCCCCTCCTCCACATGATAACCCTACCGACTCATCGATCTCCTCCGCCCAAAAAATATGCGACCCCATCGGTCGCCACCACCATCAATCTCGACTGTTCCTATCCCCGACAGACTTCATCCCCTCTACAACATCGGAACGGCGCAACTGACAACCGCCTGCACCGCTGCTGAAGCCCGATAACCCGTTGCTCTCGACAGCAACCCGACTTCGACGAACCCGCTGAACTGAAGACCATCGAACTTCGATCCTCACCTGTCTCGTCCATCGTCGGAGCACTGAAACCAGCAACTCGACCGGCCAGAACTCGCCTGCACAGCCCGAACCTCGCCATCCCCGCTGTACACGTCGCCCGGACTCGCTACACCATCGATGACGGCTGAACCGGAGAAGCCCGGAGCCACTGACCTGCTGCCAACCGACACCAGCACCCCACGATGACCTCGACGCGCACGTCTTGTCCCACGTACCCAGGTTTGATTTCCCCTTGCGTGCATATACACGTACACGCATACACGTAGATCTTTATCGTATTACATACGTATGTAGCCATGGTGTATTTAGTATATGATGGGATTGGTATATGATTGGTATGTACGTATTGGCATACGTATTAGTATATGTTGAAGGTATATTGGTGTATATATATATATATATATATATATATATATATATATATATATATATATATATATATATATATATATATAGTATGAACTCAATTAGTATATATATATATACATATGTATATGCATTGTATATGTATTTAATTTGGTGTATAAGCATATTGTAAGTATATATATATATATACCTATATCTATTATAAGTTACAATTAATTAGAGTTAATGTTATTGCTAGATAATATTATGTACTACGTATTATATGTACTAGATGACTTGAATGTGACCACGGATACCCCGTAGTAACATTGACATGTGACCAGATAACATGTTAGTGGACTGCCAGATGTACACCGACGTACTGGCAAGACCCGTATCATCGACTGTCTGTTATGCACAGCAACTACAGACGTGACCCCCTAGCATAGTCTCTGAGATTATTGTGTTGATTGTGTGTTAGAGTAATATTTGATACAGTATTGTGTTATATGATATGTCTATAGGACTGTTGGATCATTCAGACGATACTTTGGAACCAGGACATTGGTATTGCCAGCTAAGGACCACAGGCGAGTACATTCTCTGACAGTTTTCATTATGTTGATTATCTCTATAATTCTTGTTGTATAGCGTACATGACTCTGATACTGTTATTTACACGAGTTGGCATTATCGAGACCTGTCACGAGGAGTCATAATTTGGAATCCATTGTGCTAGCTGGGGAAACGGGGAAATATTAGTAGCTTATGTGATCATACCCAAACTTTACATGCATCATAGCTCACTCACATCTCACGTCGGTGCAGCTTGACCATTACATGCCTCATAGCCTGTTATGTATGATTAGCCTGACTATTGCTTGCATCATAGCTATCCGGATGGTTAGCCTGACCTTACATGAATCATAGCTAGTCATACACAGCAAGCCTGATCAGTCCTAAGCCGATCACATGATATGCTGATGTTTCACATACTTAGTTAGATGTTCTTGACATGTATCTCTAGTATATTGACATAGCATTCCTTATGTTCTAGTCATGATTCTAGCATTCACTTATATATACCAGTTCATTGTTCTAGCGTGTACTTGTATTTCTATTTCATTGCTAGATGTACATTGATGATGACATATGTTCCAGTACTTTATTATTCCAGTACTTCATTATTCCAGTATTTCTTATTGCCAGTATTCATATATGTCTTGTATTTCTTTACACTGTGTTATAGTTTTTGTCAATATATGTGGAACTGCTGTTAGTGCTTGTACTTCGTTTCAATCCTTACTGGATTTTTTTTCAGAGGATCTTGAGGATTTATGTACCACACACTATGGACCGGGTATAGATGCAGATTACACATCAGAGATCTTAGAGGAGGCTATTCTTTTAGAGGAGACATTACCTGCAGCTATCTAGATAGTAATTTATCTTATGCATCTGAGACTTATTGAGGTTTATTTCAGTTTATGTTTAGACTTATTTTTAGTTTATGTTGAGACTTGTGGAGTCTTTATGTTGGACCGCCAGACTGTGATTTATCTATATATTGAGACATGGTGTTTAACTATGTCATTCTTCTTATCTCTTATCGTGCCTTATACTTTTATAGTGGTTGTGATTGAGTTTACATTATGAGATATTATGAGATTTATATTGTCCTCCTTATGGAGATGGATATCATTGACAGGTATTTAGTTATATTAGTATTCATTGTAACCCAGCCATCGTTCTACCGGTGATGGGTTAGCATATTTTGTCATGTTCTGTTATGTTCTGTTCCATGTCTTTCCTTTTATTATTTTGTATGCTTTATTAGTACCTTATAGATTGTTTTTGTGATATAGTATAGTTAGTGTAGTTAGTAGTAACCCTGATTGAGACTGCAATATCATGACAAGTAGAGACCATAATCATGTATATTTATTTTCTTTTAATAGAATTGTATGTAGTATAATTTTAGACAGAATTTTCATAGACCATGATTTATTGGGGGTTTGACCGTAGTGGAGATTATGATGAATAGGTTATGACTAGCCAGAGAAGAGGGGACGAGATATTTTAAATTTTGAGGATAAATTTATTTCAAGGGGGTAGGATTGTAACTACCTAGTTATCGAAGAAAAGTATTTTTGTCATTTATATATTGTGTAAGTTTCATATATTATAATTATTATTTATTAATTAGTGTGCTAGACCATTATTTTGATTTAACATTAGTGGACCTAACTAGACTTGACATGACACTAGAATCCAACACTTTAGACTAGTCAATTTAGAATCAAATTAAGTCATCCATATTCATTAATTAGAGATTAGATTAAACCTTCATTAGTAATAGAAACTTTATTTAATTAACCCTCTTTATGACAACCCAATAAGGATAAATATGACATTTTACAGTGCTTGGGAGAGGGGTACATGGCCGGCCCTAATAAGGAGGGGGTCATTCTCTCTCCTTTTATTTATTACACTCCAAAGTTCATCCCTAATTGAATTCTTCCCTAAATTGGTTCATTCCTCCACCAATCCCTCTTAAATTATTCTCAATCCCTTCCATATTCATCATCTAAGGAGCCTAAAAGCTTGGATTGCAAGGAACACTTAGAGAGGAAGGATTTGGCTAGAAGTTTGTGTCCAAATTATGTCCTATTGAGCATTGTATTAAGAATTTATCTTCCAATAGGTATAACTCTCAATTTCTTCTCTAATTATACTCTAATTATTCTATTTGATTATTAGGAAGCCTCATATGGCTAAGGACTACCTATAGGAAGAAGAATTAGGTTCTAATAGGCTTTATTTTAAAAGTTACATTAAGTTTGGTGGCCAAATTGGAAGAAATCCGAATTTGGTGCACCAAGTATTTGATAGTAGGTTTATTAGCTATTAGAGACTCTAATTCATAGATATTGGGGGTGTACATATCCACAATCGGATACGAAAAGTGTGTATCATGATACGCCATGATACAGTGATGTAGGTTTGGTAATTTCATTAGTATTGGTTCCCATTAATATCAATCCTCTATATTATATGTAAATAATTGTTTATATGTATGTAATTATGTTATATATAGTATTTGTGAGGTGTTCCTTGGTGTTTGATAGGTGTACCATGGTATAGGAAGAGGTGTATCACATGAGTATCAAAGTGTAATACTTTTGTGTGGCTTATTGCACACTAAGTGTATGATAAATTGCTTATATATTTGTGTGGGTACTTATTGGTACCATTGAGTGAGGTATCATGGCTTGATACATGGATATCATATTGTGATATTGAATGTCTTAGTGTGTTGTGTTAGTATGATAACTTGTGAGTGAGAGTAGAGTGTGTGTGTGTGTGTGTGTTGTGCAGTGGTGTGCACTGGTCTGCATATGAGGCTCGACTGCATACCTGGGTAGTATTTGCAGTGCACTTGTTCACTGAAATATGGAATAGGCAAGAGAAGGTATGGGTGATGAGCAACAGGTAGGGCATGTTTGCTGCAGGCACAAGGAGGAGCAGCAGTATGTGCAGGAGGCAAGCTTGTTGTGTTGTTGCAGTGCAAGCATCAGAACTGGATTTTGGGTGTGCAGGCTCCGGATGTGCAGGCATTGCACTGCATGTGTGTGCTTTTGCACAGCAACAATGCTTGCAGTAGGATGGAGGAGCATCTAGGTGATTGTGAGGGTAGATAGAGTGCACATGTGTTACTTGGTTAAGAGAGTGACAGTGCGTGTGAGCTAATAAGAAAGGATAGGTTGCACAGCTGCAATGGAAGCAAGGTGCCATAGTGGTAAGCTCCAGTTGCCACAGTATTAGTGTATTTCTGCACAAGGCTTGAGGCTCGGGTTTTGTAAGTCTGATAATGCAGACCAAGGGGTTTGATTCCTGCTCTGTGCTTGTTGATGGCTTTGGACAATGAAGAGTTGGAAATCCAGGCAAGCTTGGTTTTAGTAGGTAGTTGTGGGAAGAGATATATGTACAAGTGTGTGTAGGTTCGAGGTGACTGTTAGTGAAGTGACTGTAGGTCAGTGAGCACTACAAAGAGGGGAGAGAGGTTGTCATGTACAAGTATGGTCTAATAAGTGAGGCAATATTAGATAGAGTATCAGTAAGTGGGATGTATACATGGATATATTGGTGAGGATAGGTGTTTGATAATTATGTTTATATATTAGTGTGGTGTATGAAGGTTGGGGTTAGAATTAAGTATAGTATTAGTATCTAGAGTAGCATTGATATCATAGGTGTGTACTTATGAGGTTTGAGGGTGCTAATGTTAAACACTGTGTTGAGCATGTGTACTATGTTATGTAAATCAATAGGGACTTCTCTGTGCATCAGTACACAGAGATAGGGATATATTTGGTGGTATTTAGTGTATCAGAGTGAGAGAGATTATAGCATGTAGATGTGTATCAGGAAAGGGTATATGCAAGATTTAGGTAGAAGCTTGGGTGAGTGTTCAGATACTAGTTGGGTTGACTGATATCTGTGTGAGGGGTACTAGTGATAGGTTCTGGTATGGTGTCCATGTGTATGAGTGTTGCCAAGTAACTGAGCAACTGGATGTATCCAATATCTTTCATGTGTCAGGTATGGTAGTGTGTAGGTGTTTGAGTGTTGAGGTTCATGTATTGGTAGTGGGTGTGTGATAGAATTGGATACTAGTGTACCCATAAGACTTGCGATACCAGGAAGAAGGGTATTAGAGTGTATAGGTTTTAAGTGTCAAAGTAGTATGGGGTATAGTAGGGTAGATATATGTAATAAGATATGTGTAAGATAAGGGAGTTGGTATCTCAAGATACCAAATATAAGTTAAGTTAGTAGTATAGGTACTAGTAGCTATGAGGTTGAGTTGTTATTGAGTTAAGTATCAAGATAAGGTTATTTAGGGAAGGTATTAAATTAAGGTAATATATTAAGTTATGTGTAGTAGTTAAGGTATTGATCAACATATATAACTATATATAAACTATATGATACTTTATGATACTAAGTATATATGAGTGTGTATATATAATATTTAGTGTCTAGAGTCTTGAATAGCTACATATATGAGGTATGGACCTAAAAAACCTAGATTTGACTAGTTTGACTATGTAGGCCAACCATGTTGACAACGTGGAACCCAAATTAGGTAATTGACCTAGTTTGATCTAGTTTGACTTTAATAGCCTAGTATTGACCTAGTTTGACCTAGAAACTTGGAAATTAACTAGTTTAGCTCTATTATGATTTCAAAATATTGCTTTGACTTATAATTCATATTTAGGTCCTTGCGACACCGAGACGGACATTGTTTGATATCCCAGCATCGAATTTTAGGATAGTACATTCTCTGATAGTTTTTATTATATGATATTCACTATTATTCATATATTTAGTGATATTCTACTTGATTTTTGACACGATGGTGCACGGATTAGTATAGTTTGATCCTCAGTCATGAGATGTTACCCTCATATTATGTATGGTTATCGTATTGGCACTGTATTATGATTTGGATATAATGATGTGTCCTGATTTTGATCCCTATATTAGTCGAGAAGGGGACGTACTAGCTAGATGTGTTATCATACCCTTAATGTGCATGAGCAAGTATTGTGAGTGTTAATCATACACCTCATGTATGATTAACCAGGCTCTATCGTATTGCGCAAGTTCCCAAGTCGATCATATGTCAACACTAATACTTAAAAGAATGTAGTTAGTATAGTTTCTTTATGTTTATTTCATCCACACTGAGATGTTCTTTATTGCTTTGTCCATTTATTTTTACTCTTCCATATAGTCTTGTATTCATATTTCTCATACTGCTCTTTACCTGCCACGCCATATAATTGTGTTTATCCATTTTTCATATTGATACCGTCAGTTATGATTCAGTTATTTATTCTCATCTTGTATTGCACTCATTATTACTATTTTATAGTATTTGTTATTTAATTTGAACTGTTTTTAGAGTTATACTCATTCCACCCTGACTGGGTAACATTTTTTAGAGGACTTGGAGGGTTTGTGTCCGACATATTACTGACCACATGAGGAGTAGTTGCAGCCTTGGACCTTGTAACTCAGGTATGATTGCCGGGAGGTATAGCTGGAATCACTAGTTATCCTAGTTAGTTCTTTTTTGTATTTTGGTACCGAATTTGTTTTCGGCATATATTTGAGACTTGGATGTTATTGTTTGAAGTTTAGATTTATATTATTGTTTAGACTTTGTAGTCGTGATTTGGATTATTCCTTTGATATCTTATCGTGCTTTAGTTATGTAATTAAGTATTTCATATTATATTGTCATATCATTCTCCTTATGGAGTTGGATATTATTGAGTGAGATGATAGGTAGATAATAATGACCTACACACCATTCTACTATCGATGCTGCGACGTAAGATGGACGTACCCACGTACTCGTGTCCGATCATCCGGGTGGGGGTCGTGACAAGAGGCAAGTTAGACAGCAGGCAGAGTCTCGTGATCCTGTAGCTCTTGCTCCTCCGATAGCTCCAATTGTCATGACTCGCTCCCAATATAAAGGCACAAGTACGTGGGTACATCCAGCCTACGCTGCAGCATCGACGGTAGAACGATGTCTAGGTCAAGACTATCTAACTAGCAATCTCACATAAATATCCATCTCCATAAGGAGGCAAATATATAATAATATAATATAAAATACTCAATCACATAACTAAAGTACGATAAGATATCAAAAGAATAATCCAAATCATAACCACAAAGTCTAAACAATAATATAATATCTAAACTTCAAAAAATAACATCCAAGTCTCTAATATATGCCAAAAATAAATCTGATACTAAAATACCAAAAGAAACTAACTAATATAACTGATGATTTAAGCTAGACCTCCCGTTATCACTTCTGAATGTCAGGGCCTAAGGTCGCCACTCTCTCATGTGGTCCATAATATGTCGTGTCACGTCCCGATCTTCCGCAGATAATCGGTCGTCCCAGCTGCACATGAATCACTTTGTCAGCGCTCCCGCGGGATGATCTTTCTCATCTAGACGTGATATCGTACGAGCACAAGCTGCATCCGTGTAAGTCCATGATCCGAACAGACGGTAAGATAACTAAACCACAGAGTCGCACAGATAGTCCGAATGCATCAAAATAAGAAACGAACAGGCAATTAGTAATAAGTTCACAGAGTCGTCAATAGCGAAAGTATTAAATAACACAAGTATAAAAGTAAAACAAGCATTTTATTGATATTGAACAAGTGTTACAAGCGGCGCTAGGCGGAGATTACAAGTCGCTCAAGCCCTCTCTCTCTCTCTCTTAAAACAATAAAAGCGTGACAAATGGTTACATTTGTGGAATGATACATAGTCAATATTCCAATATTATGTCTTGTATATGTGTATCAGTTTCGGACGAAACGTTCTAAGGCTCCAGAGCGAACTATATGCCTTAGGTCGCACGAAGAGGGTTTCTGCACCGAACGAGGTTCTTTCGCACCCTACAAGCAATCTGGTGGGTTATCAGTACATGAATGCACTGGTGGGGAGGCTTCTCGCCCGCTCAACAAATCTAAACACGTTATATAGATTTTGTGCACCATCTATTAAGTTATCTTTCTAGTCTTACCATAGGATCAGTTTCATGGCATAATGTGAAGCCTAACTCGTGTGGCAGTGCACCGTACGATATAAGAGTAACACGGCAAGACTTACCAACTTATCATTCGTCCTTCCCTGTCGAAGGCAAACTAAGTTAAACCAAGCACGAGCATATATAATGAAATCCATGGGAAATAGCATAAGCAAACACGAGTGTTATGAGCGAGGTTCTGGTTCAGGTGCACGAGTTACATGGATTATCCAAAAGTGTTGCAAAAGATGTTCAGGTGTTCAATTATGTATAAGTCTTATACTCAAAATTGTTCAGGTGTTTTCGATTACTGGATGCGATGCAATAACTCGCACGCGGATTACCGCTAAGCGAGGATGACTTAGTCTATATGAACAGGAGGTCACTGGCTTAGCCATAAAGGACCGGTTTATAGTCTCATGACAGAATAGGGTACAATGCTTGATACAAGATGATCAATTCAAGGCGAACAGGTGATACAGAAGAGCCATTGCACGCCATCCCGCCAATTCATGTGACTATCATGGGTAAACGACTAGTCCAATGTAGTATGCCCTACCAAGGCCCGAATACAGTGTATTGCCCTGCCCAAAAATGGGGTCGCATACCAAAATAGAAATTGGCATACAATACACCAGATATTCCTTCTAGGCTGGTACGATCCCAGTGCCCCAATGATCGTCAGAGGAATCAGATACCTCGTGCACGAGTTGTCCGTGACCATACAAGTCTCTAGTCTTGGGTCTCTTGTCAGGTACAAGTTCGGGTCCGATTAAAGTTCAAGTTCATAATTGTTAATAAATATATCGACTCCTCAAGCCATTTGATTCAGTGCAGGATGAGTATTGTTTAACTTGTCATGATGCAGTCCCTAGTTCGGAACTGCCTCGGCGACCTAACGGTCCCGAATACTTTCAGGTTCATTCTTGTGTGGAACGACTATTTATTAGTCTTTTAGGAAACTTAGATGAATGCAAGGCAAGGATAGTGTTACACGATCATGGAATAAATTATGTGACAAGCATTGAAATGAGGCAACTGAGTATAAGTTAGAATATAAGCAGGCAAGCATGCATTTATATTTGAAACATAAGCATTTACGTTAGCACGGTCTATGGTGTAGTACGATGAGCGAAGCCGTACAGGGACATATAGAGCGACATAATCTAGGTGACGAGCAGTGTAAACAAGTAAAATAGTGCACTATGAAGAGTGTATAATGATCTACTCGAGGCAAAGCGGGGTCTACTTGCACGAAGCAAAGATAGCATATGAGGGTCCATGTTATAAGCCAAGTTTTATTTTAATGTTCTAACACAAGTAATACAGATAGGATTATTCCCTTAGCTAGGTGCGTTATATTCTTTATTAGCATGCTGGTGGTGATTCACCTAGCGACTAGCATGTATCATCCATATTTTAAGTGTGCTGGATAAGCAAAGACAAGTTTATCGTAGCCTTCCATCTTAGCGATGATTCTCCTCGGTCGAGCGATACTCTGAACGAGCCTTTGAAAGTCTAAGTCTGAACTCCTGAAGTGCCAAGTTTGGAATCTTTTGCCTCAAACGAGTCTTCTCGCTAAGCAAAGCGGGTCGGGTCATTGCACTTGCACCGTTTGAATTGACTATCTGCTTGAACAAAATGGGTCGTTACATTATACAACACTCAGAAAAAGCATCGTCCTCGAGACTTCCTGAGCGTAAACTATTCTATCATAACTATCGAATATATCTCAAGCATAGCATTCGGTACTACTAGATCCGTTCGAACACAATTTCTTACTCGTTCCTTATACCGTATCGTATGTATATTGGGTCGGTCTTAGTGAATAACTCTATCATTCAATCCACGATCTGACTCGGTCTCAAATGCGCCTTAGCGAGGAACATATATCGCTTAATGCGAGGTACGTTATAATCTATCGTGAATGACGATCTAAGGCTGAGGCAAACTTATCAAAATGTTATACTCGTCCATGCGAATCTAACATATTCACTTGCATTAGCATTTGAGATTAGCATATCGCGAGTCTGGATCGTGCACATATTCAAAGCGTCCCTCAAATATATGCATGTCAACCAACTTAGCGATAGCGAAGTCTTTGCACTCAAGTTCAACATATCATTGAGTCTTGAATCGTGCACACGTTCAAGGCTTCCCTCAAACATATGCATTCAACCAAACTTAGAGATAATAAAATCGGACAAGCTACTTGTGAAAATATTAAGGGTTCTCGTCTTATGAATCACAATGATACTTCCGACAGGGTCAAATTAAAATCTAAGTTATTCCAACTAAAACCAAGCATTGCACTACCGTTAAGCACGATCTACCCGATCAACCGACTAGCGTCTATCCGTTCGTGTCAAACACAATACATGTTTACTGTTCTAAGTCTAACTCTAAGTCTTGCTACCCCAGTTCTATGGCTTGCTCAAGCAATACTCCAAAGTCGGTTACACAAGTTCTTTCACTCTGCACAGGGTCGTCTGCCTAATTACTAGGTCAGCTCACAAGGTCATAGGTACAAGTTTAAGCATGCGATTCATCATGTAAATTTGTCGCACAATGCTCACCATAATTTCTAAGGTCAAACCATTATTCATTTGCACGGGATATTCTACCCAATCTCGTTTCACTCAGATTTTTAAACATCGAGCATAGATCATCCTACTCACATTAACACGTTCGTTTCACAGGGTTTGAGTACGTTCAGTCAAACCTATGATATATCCAAGATGCATGACAAGCCTAGTGATTCGCATAGTCTATATCCTCAAACATATTTTAATAGAATCCATATATACATTCTAAATCTTTGATCTCAATCATAAATCCAAGTTGTCCAACAAGATTCGCTTATCCATTCATAAAACTATCAAGCATGACTTACTTCAGGTTCTAAACTAACTCATCCTTGAAATACTTCTGATTTACTTGTATTCTTAATTTGTCTTATCGTGTCAAACCATAACTCAAGACGATCCATCAGTTGTCATGCTCCGGTCTTCCGCAAGTTCGATCATCCTTGTTGGGCGTGAGATCACCACGCCAACGCTCCCGCCGGATAATCATCCAAATCTGGGCTTGACGTATGTACGAGCATAGAGTTACACTCGCACAAGATAAGAACGTCGAACGTTATGGTTATCATCGAAACGATCGAGACACCTTATCATTATAGTTCACTCCATCCAAGATATATATATAATTCTTCAAGTCATGTTCGTTCATGCCGTGATCATAATTCGTCTAGCCAATCATTTAACTTTAATGTTACCGTTCGATCAATTCGTAGTCTACTTCCAACATTCCTCAAACAACTAAGTTCAAATTCTCAAGCCAAAGTCTATCCACTTTTGATACGTTCCATTCATCGAGTTCATTTGAATAATCATTGAGCATGTTCACGTGAGTTCGATTATCTCCGCCGGACATAAAATTACCACCCCGGTGCTCCCGCAAGATAATCGTTCTCGGTCGGGACTGATTTTTGATAGTTATCCTTCGAACTAGATTCAAGATCGTTCCTCCAAACTTCAGATCAAATTAGTTATCGCTTACCTCTTTCATTGAACCACAATATTCATTCTCGGGCTAACTTCTATTCGAGTGATATTCTACTCAAGTTTAATCTGTTTGATTCAATTTGAAATCGCTCGCACGATCCTCCAAGTTTCCAACAAGTTTTTTGACCAAGATATTAATTTTATTACCTTGAATCACTTATTCAAGATATATTCAATCGTTCAAACCAACTATCGTATGAGACCTATGAATTTGTTTAAATAATTCTAAAATGATCCATACACTACCCATGAATCGAGTCACCCAATTTAATCCGCAATCGTGTTCGCATCACTAGCTAGCATATTCACCAAGTTGTTCCTTAGAATTCCTGCATGATACCTAAGCATCGCCTAATAATCTTAGTATCGTATATATATCATATTGATAGTCATTCAAGTAAACCATATCTGATTTATATCTACCGATACGAAATACCGTTCGAGCTTATTTTCAAAAATCCAAGCATGATCCATTATATTCGCCTTAGCGACAAACTGACAACGTTTCTATCAGTTGCCATTCTAAATTTGACTTATCTTTTCTTGAACGATATCCCAATCTCGCTTGCAACTAGTTTGCACTAAAAAGGGTCTTGGCGCGCGATACTCAACACAACTTAGCCAAAAGGCTGTGTGCATAGATAACCATTTGAACTATATTCTATCTCGTACACTAACCAACTGGGTAATCATGTATAGGTATTCGGGTTCGTACATAACTTGTAAATTCTGGCACGAGTCTATTCCCATAAAGTATAACATAAGTCGGGACAAGGGTCATCGCATAACTTTTCAGTATAAGCAATCATATCATTCACATACAAATTTTGAAATTATTTAGACTCATTGTATGGAATATCCCAATGGTTCAACAAGAGAGAGTGTATGCACATAACCTACGAACGAGCTTTCAAAACTGAGAAAATTGATACAAAATCCAAAGGCGTAAAACCATGCTCTGAAACCAATATATCGTCCCGATCTCTCGTAGGTAATCGGTCATCTCCGCTGGGCGCAAATTACCGTGACAGCACTCCCGCGGGATGATCTTTTCTATCTGGACATGATATCGCACAAGCATAAGCTGTGACCGTACAAGGCCATAATCCAAACATGCGATAAGATGACTAAACCACAGAGTCGTACAGATAGTCTGAATGCAGCGAAATAAGAAACGAAGAGACGATTGGTAACAAGTTCACAGAGTCGTCAACAACGAAAGCATTGAATAACACAAGTATGGAAGTAAAACAATAACTTTATTGATATTGAACAAATGTCACAAGCGGCACTAGGCAGAGATCACAAGTCGCTCAAGCCCTCTCTCTCAAAATAATAAAAGCGTACCAAATGGCTACATTTGTGGAATGATACATAGGCGATGTTCCAATATTATGTCTTGTATATGTGATTCAGTTTCGGACGTAACGTTCCAAGGCTCCAGAGCGAACTCCATGCATTAGCTCGTACGAAGGAGATTTTCGTACCGAACAAGATTCTCCTGCACCCTGCAAGCATTCTGGTGGGTTATCAGTACATGAATCCACTAGTAGGGAAGCTTCTCGCCCGCTCAACAAATCCAAACATGTTATATAGATTTCGTGCATCATATATTAAGTTATCTTTCTAGTCTTGCCTTAGGATCAGTTTTATGGCATAATGTGAAGCCTAACTCGTGTGGAAGTACACCATGTGATATAAGAGTAATACGACAAGACTTACCAACTTACCATTCGTCCTTCCGTGTCCAAGGCAAACCAAGTTAAAAAAACACGAGCATATATAATAAAATCCATGGGAAATGGCATAAGCAAACACGAGTGTTATGAGCGAGGTTCCGGTTCAGGTGCACGAGTTATATGGATTATTCAGAAGATGTTCAGGTGTTCAATTATGTATAAGTCTTATACTTAAAATTGTTTAGGTGTTTTCGATTAATGGAGGCAATGCAATGACTCACACGCGGATTGTCACTAAGCGAGGATGACTTAGTCTATATGAATAGAAGGTCACTGGCTTAGCCATAAAGGACTGGTTTACAGTCTCATGGCGGAATGGGGTGCAACTCTTGATACAAGACGAGCAATTCAAGACGCACAGGTGATACAAAAGAGCCATTGCATGCTATCCTGCCGATTCATGCGACTATCATGAGTAGACGGCTAGTCCAAGGTAGTATGCCCTACCAAGGACCGAATACCGTGTATTGTCCTGTCCAAAATGGGTTCGTATACCAGAATCAAAATTAGCATACAATACACCAGACATTCCTCCTAGGCCGGTACGATCCCAGTGCCCCGGTGATCGTCCGAGGAATCAGATACCTCGTGCATGAGTTGTCTGTAACCATGACAGTCTCTAGTCTTGGGTCTCTTATCAGGTACATATTCAGGTCAGATTCAAGTTCAAGTTCAGGATTGTTCATAAATATATCGACTCCCCGAGCTATTTAATTCAGTGTAGGACGAGTGTTGTTTAACTTGTCATGATACAGTCCCTAGTTCGGAACTGCCTCGGCGACCTAACGGTCCTGAATACCTTCAGGTTTATTCTTGTGCAGAATGACTATTTGATAGTCTTCTGGGGAACTTAGATGAATGCAAGGCAAGGATAGTATTACACGGTCGTGGCATAGATTATGTGACAAGCATTAAAATGAGGCAACCGAGTATAAGTTACAACATAAGCAAACAAGCATGCATTTATATTTGAAACATAAGCATTTATGTTAGCACGGTCTATGGTGTAGTGCGAGGAGTGAAACCGTATAGGGGCATATCAAGCGACATAATCTAGGGGACGAGCAGTGTAAACAAGTGAAACAATACATTACGAAGAGTATATAATGATCAACTCGAGGCATAGCGGGGTCTACTTGCACGAAGTAAAGGTAGCATGTGAGGGTCCATGTTATAAGACAAGTTTTATTTCCATATTCTAACACAAGCAATACATATGGGATTATTCCCTTAGCTAGATGTGTTGTATTCTTTATTAGCATGCAGGGGGCAATTTACCTAGCGACTAGCATGTATCGTCCATATTTTAAGTGTGCTGGCTAAGCAAAGACAAGTTCATCTTAGCCACCCACCTTAGCGATGATTTGCATCGGTCGAGCGATACTCCGAGCGGGCCTTTAAAATTCTAAGTCTGAACTCCTGAAGGGCCAAGTATGAAATCATTTGCCTCAAACGAGTCTTCTCGCTGAGCAAAGTAGGTTGGGTCGTTGCACTTGCGCCATTTCAATCGGTTGTCCACTTGAACAAAATGGGTCATTATATGTCGGACACCAATCCTCTAAGTCATCATTTAAAAAAATATATCCAGACAAAATGGTACAAGTACAACCCAATAGCAGTTTTAGTTAAATAACGAAGACTATAAAACAATAATAGAGAGTGCAATTCAATATAAGAATAAATAACTAAATCATGACTGACAATATCAATATGGAAAATGGATAAACACAACTATATGGTAGAGAATAAATATAAAGAGCAATAAAGAACATTTTAGGGAAATTGAAATAAACAGGAAGAAACTATACTCATTGCGTGCCTTGAAGTATTAGTGTTGACATGTGATCGGCTTGAAAACTTGCACAATACGAAAGGGCATTGATAATCATACGTTAGGTGTATGATTAACACTCACAGTTCTTTCTCTTGCACAGTTATTGTAAACCCCATCACCCAAAAATAGGTATTTTGGGTGTATTTTGTAATTCTTGTATTTGTTTTAGATTATTTTTCAAATTAATTAAAATTCAATACTTTCATTAGGATACTTCACCATGGTTTAGACATTAATAATATAGGATGGCCATAAAATCTGTATCTTCCTTCATAGGAAGTAGCCTACATAGGAGACACTACCTATAAGATCTTTTCGTGGCACAAGAATTCAATCCCTTGGTGTTAGTATGACGTTAGTGTAACGACCATAGATTAATTATTAAATATTTAGATATTATATATATAATTAAATTGTGGTTATTTTTCAATTTCAACTTTTTTAAAATTAGTAGCCCATAATTCTCCGTGCCAAGTTAGACATCTTTCCTTTTATAGATGTGCATATTATTTACTATTACTTATTTTGTGGATAACCATTTAGTTATTTACTTAGTTAATTAGATAATATAATTATTTAATTTATTATAACTAGATAAATATCTAATTATTAATTATAAAATATTTTATAAAATATTTTGAGTGCAGTATTTTATTAAAACCTTACAAAGTAAATTTTCTAGAATTATTTTGTGTGCAAATATTATTTTTGAATTTTACGTCATTTATATATGTGAGTATATAAATAAATAGATGATAATAATAATAATAGCAATAATAATAATATTGATAATAAAATAATAGTAATAATAATAATAATAATAATATTGGTAATAATAATATTAATAATAATAATAATAATAATAATAGAAATAGTAATAATAATAATAATAATAATAATAATAATAATAATAAAAGAAATAAAAAGAAAGGAAAAGAAAAGAAAAAGAAAAGAAAAAAGAAAAAAGAAAGAAAGAAAGAAAGAAAGAAAGAAAGAAAGAAAGAAAACAAAACTAAAACTAAAACATAATCCCTTAAACCTTAAAAATAACCTAATTACTAATAAACCTAACAAATGGTAACTCCTAAGCCTCTTCACAGAACACCCCCCCCCCCCCCCCCCCCCCCCGCGCAGGCAAACCCCTCTCTCCCCACTCTCCCTTTTATATATATATATATATATATATATATATATATATATATATATATATATATATATATATATATATATATATATATATATAATACTAATCTAAACCCTAACCCTAACCCTACCACTCCGGCCGACCCACCTCCGGCGACCTCAGACCCAAGCCGGAGACGACCGCGCCGACCGCCGCAGCAGCACGGCCGACCGCCGTCGTCCGCACCCGCCGCGCACGTGTGCAGAAACACCGTCCGAGCACCCATCTTCAAGGTGATGTATCTCCTTCATTTGTGATTATTTTTGCGTACGGTTTGTTCGTGTGCGTTCACAACCTAACCCTCTAGGATTTTCATTCAAGCGGGACAAGTTTTCGTATCCCGGATTGGTCGAACAATCGACCAAAAATGACCGAAAAACTAACCAAAAATAGTCCAAAAACATCAACCCGAACCCCCAATGTTCACAACCAATTTGTAGCCAACCTGTTTAATATTTTCAAAAACTAATTGAAGGGTTTTTCTTCTTCATATAACCGAAAAAAAAAATTATTCTTTTAGTTTTTGTTAATTTGTTCTATGTGTAGAATTATTCGACCTCCAAATCGACCAAAAATATTTTTTTAAATATTAGAAAATTATGATACGGAGCGCGTTCCGCCAAACGGAACTGCCCCATCGTATACCAATTGCACCAAAAGATGCGTATGGTATGTCCTGACGTGTGGGCTTTTGCAAAAACTGATTTGGACGCGTGTGCGCGTCGGAATCAACCCGTATCCGTAAAAAGTCCCTATATCGCGACTTTTGCAAAACATCCCATAATTTTGTGTACGGTCGTCAGAATGTGACGAAACTTGCGCCATTGGATTCGTAGTATCACGCTGGTCCTGTGATCCAAGTTTTATGCAATTCTGAGATTGTTGACCAAGCCGCCTATTCGTGGGCCCCACGGTTGACTTTAAGGACGAATTTGTGATCGGCTCACCGAAATTTAAAATTGGATATACCGTTGAGTTTGTATTGATATTTAGAATTTGTTTGACCTATAATTTATCCCATTTAGAGACCTTTATCTCTGGCACGCTTTTCGGTGCAAAGTGGCCTACTTGTGGATCCGTTTTGACTCAAAATTACTATTTTGCCCCTGTGTCCAAATTGGACGAAAGGGTAGGCTTTTCTGACTATCTCGCTTATTCTAAAAATATTGGTAATATTTATTTCAGCATCCGGAGACGTATATCCGGAGGCCATAGTTTTTGATCCTGTGTACTTGACACCTTGACGTT
The DNA here is from genome assembly GCA_036927795.1 of Iris macrosiphon. NCBI lineage: Eukaryota > Viridiplantae > Streptophyta > Magnoliopsida > Asparagales > Iridaceae > Iris > Iris macrosiphon. Next base: position 114,330,694 of record JAYESA010000018.1, read on the forward strand.
TAGATTACGCAGCTTTCTTGCCAGGCAAGTATACCTTACCATTGTACTGTGATTCGTATTCCATATGATGCATGTAGTTTATTTCTTTTATTTAGTTCATTTATTTTAACTGCTATATAAACTGCATGTCCAAGAATAACTTGGGTGCAACGACGTTGGCGTCGTATTTTATCTTTATTATATATTATGCATGTTGACCTAGTTTTACGAGACCACCACATGATCATGAGGTATTCTTATATTTTATTTGGCTGTGACACATTTCTTACACGAGTTGTGAGTCTCATATAGATCATGGACTTACGTATTGACTGATCATTTGTACGTGTGGGACGTACGATAGGAAATAACTGCTAATAGAGATATGTTAAAAGACTTGGCAGTTATTAGAGGTCTTATCATGCCATGAATATGACATACTTAGAGCATGGGGTGGGGAGAACAACAAGTAAGGTATTTGGGCTCCTTTATACTTTCCTTGTGTAACCCGTACGCTCCGCCGGAGATGCGCGATCATGATGACCCCTATATATTACCTGGCGGCCTTTGGCGTTCAAAAGACAACATGCTTTGTAGGCCTCTGAATCTCTGAGAGAATCATGCCAATCTCATTTTAGCCAGATAGCCCACGTGTTGGAAAGTTATTCTCAAAGTGCATTCACATAGATGGTTAGGCGACCCTTGGATGTTTATTTTCAGTACTTTATTGGCATACTTCTATATATCTTGTTACGTCCCTCTGAGGACCTAGTCCCTTTCCAGGTGTAGACGATCATGGCTATTTGCAGGAGCACGGATCAGGACTTGCTACTTTATTATCTTTCGAGAAAATCTTCTCTTTGAGTCTTATTGTTCATTAGATAATATACTTATTTTATTTCTCTTATAATCTAGTTGGCAGTAGATTTGTCTCCATCCAACTATTAGTTATTCTCAACTAGTTCATATTTGGTTTATTGACATATATGATCATTTATTTCTTTATGATTTCTGTGGAGGATATTTAGTTATGCCCTGTGACTTGTGACAGATATATATCACTTGTGAATTATTGTTCATAATACAGCGTACGTATGTGTTATGGTTTTCATATATTAGAGTCTCCATATACATACGGCTGGCATGCTTACGTATTCCTAGTCCTACGTATTTTGGGACTGGGGCATGACATATTTTTAGTGGTGGCCCATGCAGGTCGAGAATATATTGTCTTGGTTACGTTACTGTACCGAGCAAGCATGCACCTAGGATTAGATTTTTAGGTCTCATTCACATACTTGACTTTTCTCCTTGATTTTGTTCCAAATTCTCGAACTCACCTTCCTTCCAATTCGTTATATCTAAATAATTACATCATGCTTGATTTATGTACTTCCCTAATAGTTCTTTGAGTTATAGCCTTCTGCTAGAATATAGAAATCCTTGTTGTTAGGATTATAATTAGAGTAACATTCCTACTAAGAATACAACTAGAATATTGACACATCACTAAGTTTAGAATACCTAATGAATCCCAGCATCCCTTACCTGTAGATTAATTGACCATTATTCCTTGATATATTTATGAAGGATTTGTGAGTAGTATAGACACTACTAGGGTTAGTTATAAATTTGACTATATTGTTTGACCCTAGTATTGAGGAACCAATAGAAATCCAAGGTTGAATGTCAGGACTAAACCTAAATTTCATAGTGAGATAGTATTAGAGAACTATAAATTTAGCTTATTGTCTTGATATTAGCAGAACAGTACCTCAGGAAGCCAAGAGGAATGAATAGAAATTTTCCTTGATCATACCTCGAATACAGAGATTAGCATAGCACATTTCCTTAGGAAATCATGATATTATCAAGAGTCTCTCTATTTTATTTCATATCTTGCTCCTCCGAAACCTTAACGCTCTCTATTTTATTTTATATCTATGGAGCACTTGAAACCAAGGGAAGAGAAAAATTGCGGCTGCTGAAGGTGGGATAGGGATTTTATTGATGAGTGGCTCAAGATCTCCAAATTAATGAGTGGCTTAAAAATAAGAGGAAGGTACTATTCACGTGGTAGCCACAGTGGGTATAGGTAGAAAATTAATGAGAGAAATTGTGAGTTAGGAATGAAATGGGTTGGGCTCGAGTGTTGCACAAGTGTTTAGAGGGAATGTATAAGTTCTTGCTCCTTTGAGCTAAATAGTGTAGTGTGTGATCAACAATAACTAAATAAGGACTAGATGAATAAGTTAATTAAACAAATCTAATCTCCTCCATAATATCCTAAATTATATTACTAGATATGATAATACTAATACTAATAATAATAACAACAACAACAACAACAACAATAACAACAACAGTTACTACCAACTCTTGTTACTAATAATAACACTATTATTACTACTAATATTAATATGGATTCTAATCGTAATGATATTATCAATGGTACAATGATACAATCACATTCACTACCCATAAAACCTAAGGTTAAAATACAGTCGCAACAATATCAACATTAATCCTAATTACTAATTAAAACAAAGGATACTAGAACCTTATTGACAACTTAAAAAAAAATTATATCAAGACAATGGCTAGCTATTTACTAATATTCGTTCAAAGAAAAAGAGAAAGAAAAATATATCGAATAATCTAGTGAGGGGTTTTACACAGTAAGGATATAATCACACATCTAGCTAGTACTTCTCCACCCCCGACTAGTATAGTGGATCCAAACCATGACACTTTCCACAAGAATAACTTGTACAATACCTTGTACAATAAGCAGAAAAAATAATATCTCATGACGGGGATCCATACTATACCAATCTATGTACCATCATGTCAGTAATCAAGTAGAACATAACTAAGTACATAAATCATAGTAAATATCATATAATAAAAACTATCGAGAATGTACTCGCATGTGGTCCAGATCAATGAATACCAAATCAATCTGAACTGGAGTCCAAGTGACCTATATATGAGTTATCATGTTAAAAGGTGTTTCTGAATCATGAATAAGTCTAAAATAGGTTAAAATTATGTTTCTAGGTCAAGTCTAGTCAAACTAGGTCAATCTAGGTCAACACCTTGATTCTAGGTCAATACTAGTCTTATACTAGTTATTACCACTAGTACTTAGTTAATATTAGCTATACTATATACTACTAGTATATGTAACTCATACATATTGGTATCAAGTAATACCTTAACTTATAAAACTTACCTTAAATATATATCATACATATGTAATATATATAGTATATGATATCCTTATGATATGATATCCTAGTTATACACTCATATCCTATCTATATCTTAAAACCCACATCACTACCTATACCCTGATACCTCATATACTCCTTGCTAACACCTTACGCAACTAACCAATACTATACTTAATCACTAACCCCCGTAATACCCATATCCAACCTATATAACTGATATCAACATGTAACTCTAATATACTGCACCACATCACCATACTTACACTAATCCTCATCTAGTAATTGTCTATGAATGAAGTTGTAACCTGCTACAATGCACTGTACCCATATTCTCTTGATACTCCAACTGATACTGTACTCATCACTGATACACTTAAGTATCAGTACAACTCGACCTTCACTACTGAACACCACTTCACCCAAATCCAACAACTGACATAATTCCCCCATACACCCAAGACTGATACACACATGTATAAGTCACTCATACACACTCCCTATTAGTATCACACTGATACAGTCTCTCTGAACTTCACTTGCACACTGTCACTTGTTCACTGATACACACACACTAGGTGCACTGGTGCATCCCTCATTTATTGGTATAGGAGAACCAGTCTCAGATTTATCTACACATCTCCTTCTGATACCCATCACATATCCTACACTGTCATCGGTACCCAATACTCTGCAGTTGCTCATCCATGTTGATTATACTCATAAATAGCCATTGCAGTTTCTATATCTTCTGTTCATAGCCTGTTAGTGCTCGAGCACTGCTGCAGTTCATTGCTCACTGAATTGGGTACCATAAATCATATCAGGAGACTTCAGTTGATGTATAATCATTGCATGGATACCCTATGTATCGGTATCAATCTTCCAGGTCTGATACTCCCCCGCATTCGACTAAAGTCAGGTATGCAGTAAGAACTTCTTCCATAAGCAACTGCTTGGGTACACTACCCTTGCTGCAGGGAAACCCTTGATGCCCCTTACCCGAGCTTCCACCATCACTGTCTAGGTCCTAACCCCTTCATATCCTTCTGCTTGTTATTGCTCTATTATTTCAGTTACTGCTGTAGAAATACACAAGAACCCCTAATTCTGATACAAGTACCCACACGTACACCACTCTATCACTCAAAAACACATAACCATGACACTACCTTCACAACACTCAAGCCACACTAACACCACCCCAAATCACACTAGCACCCTCCTCATTGTCTCCATTATAGTGGCTAACACTCCTCTACTCAACAGTTGCACATTTAACCATTTGTGTGTGTATAAACACACACCACTCTATCAACACACCGACACATTCCTACATGCAAACACCCACACATACCCACATCCTAAATACTGCTGCTGTTGTTTAGTCCCAACCCCAACCTTCATCTATACTAAAACACTATCACACAATATCACAGTACACACAGATATGCACACTACTGAACACAATCCTCTGTCCTCTCTCTAGCTCTTTCATGCACACACAACCAATAAGCAAGACACTACACTAACACACAGACACTTATATATATATATATATATATATATATATATATATATATATATATATATATATATATATATATATATATATATAATACACATATAAATTTCTCCCTCAAGCCAAACACCAAATACTTAGTGTGCACCCTAGTATCACACTAGGATACCCTATGAAACACCCTCCAAACTCATGTCTATGATGCCACCACCTACCAATATTAATAATACTTATAATATATGATATATATATATACTTGTTATAATAACTGAAATAATCATCAATAACAGGGAATTGTGGCTTCTAAAAGCCCAATTCAAGGGAAAATGTCAATTCTATACCTTCTTATCATGGCGTATCATGATACGAACTTTCTGTATCCATTTGTGGACACGTATACCCTCTCAAACCATGTATCACAACTTAAAATTACCTATGAGACATTCCTACAAACACCTAGTGGTCAAAATTCAGATTTTTTTTTCTTTCCAATTTGGCCACAAAAGTCGATGTAACTTTCATAATAGGCATCCTATGAACCTAGTTCTTCTTCCTATAGGTAGCCCATAGCCAAGGGAAGGTCCCTAGAGGTTTATTTTATTATTTAAAATTGAAATAACAAGAAGGACAAAAGTTTTACTTATTGAGAGATAGATTCCCAATATAATGCACCAAGAGGACATCAAGAGATGGATGGACACCTCCTTCAAGCAAGTTCCACACCAAAGCTTCGATCTCTTTTCTCCTCCAAGCTCCTTAGAATGGGTTGGAAATGAAGAAATGAGGGTGAATTTGGTAGGAAAAGGATTAGGATTTGCTTCTAAATTTGGGTATAAAATAATTAGAAAAGCAAATAGAGGTTATTCATGAATAAAGAGGCTTATATAGCCTTCTATTAGGGTTAGGGTTAGGTTAAGGAATATTTGAATTTACCCAAAGGCCCCTCTCATCCTCTCATGAATAGGATCAACTAATCCTATAGAAGGAATATTTTATTCTTGAGTCTAAATAGGTTTAATAGGCTTAATCGAGTCATGACTATCTAATGACTCAAGTCAAATAGTCTAAACTCAATAACTAACTCATTCTCTTAAACTAATGAGTCAAACCATATCTAATTATTTAATTGAATCAATGGGTCAAGTCAAGTCTAATTAGGTCCACTAATATCATGTCTAATTTGAATAGACTAATCAACTAACCAATAATAATATTAGTCATAATATATATAATATACAATTATATATAAATAAAATATACACAATATTTATACTAATACAAAATAAAAAAATATATCCCTATTCTGAAAATGTGGTAGTTACACCAACGATGGCTACTCCAGCTCCTCCGACGGCTCCTCCAGCTCTACATTCGACTTCTTTTGCTGCTCCGCCTGTCATTCCTGAGGATCTACAGCAGATTATCGATGCGGTTATGACGCAGTACATGTCTAGCCGACAGCCGTCGTCGCCTCCGCTTCCACCGTCGACTTGATGTATTTTTATTTTTTTGATAATTTGACAGTTTGTTGTATAACTTTATATGTTTGGATTATGATAGTTTACGATAATTTATGTCTATGCACTTGTATTTGATACGTTCTAATGTATTTGATGTGTTTAAATCTCTTATTGATTTTATATAATGTAACAGGTATATGCTCAGCAGGAAGTAAATAATTTTATTCTGGCAAAAATATTTATGTTTAGCGATGGACTAGCAACGGATTAGCGATAAAATACTGGAAAATTCTATATCAGCGACGGATCTGCGATATTTAAGCGACGGATTAGCGACGAAAAATTTTGTCGATAAATATGTCTGGTACCAAACAAATGTGGCAAATATGTATCAGAAATAATCGCTAAATCCATCGCTATGTCCGTCGTTGTTAGTGACGACTTAGCGACAAAAATTCAGTCGGTGACCTTCTAAAAAAATTGGTAAAAATGAGCTCACAATTTCTGTCGTCAATCCGTCGCTAAACCGTTACCAACTACAGCGACGTAATTAATATATCGCTAATCCATCGCTGGGTTTTCGTCTCTATTTTCGTCGCTAATCCGTCGACATGGCGACGGATTAGCGACGAAAATTTGGCAGCGACACTTAAATTACTAACGCTACAATTTCGTCGCTAAAATATCGCTAAATTGAAATAGCGACGAAAATAGGTATTTTAGCGACAAAAAAAATCGTCGCTAAAATTCTGTATTTTTATAGTGTTAGATTTTCTGTGGACTTGCTTCCTCAAATCTCCCGCCTTTAGCTTCTCTTAGCAACTTCCCTCAACACATATATATAGTTTGAGAAACCTATTTTAGGTTATAGGAAATCCTAAAATAGTCCAGCATCAATCTTGGACGTCCAAATTTGGTTAAATCAAATATTTGATGCAGATTAGAGTCCCACAACACAATTGTTCGCCAAACAAACCGACCTGAATCGAATTCGATTAGGTTAAGCCCAACAAGTTTTGTTTGAAACTGGCTAAATTTGGTCTGAATTCGGCGGGATCGAATTCGGTTGGTTTCTAATAGAACATTTTCTATGTATTTAGCGATGTCCAGATTGTCCTCCAGTTTCTCGAATCGAGACTGGACCCCAATAATCTATCACAAACTCTATCGGATGCTAAATATATCCAACTATAAATATTATATGCTCATTTTTTTTTCTATCTTTATAAATCCAAGTCTATAGGATTATTGAAGCTAACTATACTTATCAAATCTATAATTTAGTTCTTTACAATATGTAGCCGAATCCAATTTAAATTTTAAGTAAAGGATAATACTTATCATGTAAGCAACTTATACCTAATTATAAATAATAACCTTTTAATTATAACTAAAACTTATCTATATGTTAAGATTCTTATCTTAAACTCTAACATATTCTACTTAATGATAAACATATTACAAGTTAATATATAATCAATCTAATTAATTATTATACTAGTACAATTATCGACATTCATTTTGCCTATCTTGATAGAAGTATTGTCCTCAAAGCTACGAAGCGTCTCACAACACATCTACTGTTTTTTTACTGGCTTAGGAAATGACATGGCCCGTCCAAGACATGGAGAAGAATCTAAAATGTGCTCTCAATTCACAATCTAATTATTAAAAATATAAAAAAAATAGAAACTGGATATTTTATTTTTATACTTTGAGACTTCGTTAAAGCTTTGCCGGAAAAAATCTATTGGGACAAAATTACGAAGTTAAAAAAAAGTACCCCATATCCAAAACATTGAATCCAACAAGAAGACAAATAAATCTTATATTTCTAACTTGTAACAAGGATGATTATGTTTAAATTCCAGACTAGTAGAATATAAGCTTTCATTAAGTACAATAAATTCCATTCTAGTAGAATATAAGCTTTCATTAAGTACAAAATTATTAATATGCTAACATTTTTTTTTTTTTTACTCTTCTAGTACGTGGGTCTTAGACGATGGTCGTGATTGCCCTGGTCCAAGGTCGTTGACCTGGGCCAGGGTCGGGGCCCTGGGCCACGACTATTATTCTAGACCATTGACAGCTGAATATTATTATTTAAGTCCAGACACAAAAATAATACCGGTGGATAACCATCCTACCACCAAAATAATAAGTACTAACAACTAAATATTATTATTTAAGCCCAAACACTATTAACCATTTTTATTGCTTCAACCTGCATGAGAAAAAATCATACTTCTCAAACAGTCCTAAGTTTATTCTTGCAATATGAACTAAATAATCTAAGCTAGACCCTCCTCTTAGTTTGTAAACCTGACGTTGGGCGACGTCAGATTTTTATTTTTTATTTTATTTACTATTTTAACTGAATCGAAATAGTCAAAATCGAATAAATCGAACTTCTAAAAATCCAAAATCGAAACCGAATCGATAATTGATTCAGTTTGTTTAACTAGACTATTTTTATTGTTTAATGGATCCAACCGAAAATTAAAATTATTTTAAATTATATTAAAAATATATAATTTTATAGATACGTTTGTTTTATTTTAAAATTAGACTAGTTATTAAATTATTAAAGTTGGATTTCAAAATATACACATTTTAAATCATAAAATATGTATAGAATTGAAGGTAATTATATAATTGCGTAGGTTTTATTCGAGTTTCGATTTTGGACCAAAATTCAAAATCGAAACTGAATAAAAAAAATTAGTATTTTCAATATCGTAACCGAATCGATTTTTTTTTAAACCGAACGTTCGGTTCAATTCGATTATGTTTTTGGTCCAAAACAAAATAATGTTCACCCCTAACATGATGTCATCTATCTGAATTATGTTGCTATCACCACTTCAAAATTTATGGATTAATTAATATAAACATTCCCTTATCCTGATTGACTGGAGTTTTGAGGCCCAAACTATTGGTCTCAAATTAACAATTACTAGCTGATAAATTACAATTTCCCAACAGTTTACTTACATTTCCATTAATAATTTTTTTTATTAATCTCCGAAATAGTAAAGAACTCTAATGTAAAACAAATCACCACCCATAATACAAAATTATAATAATCTAAATTCTTATATTACGCTTGATTTAAACCCCTATTTCAGATCCAACGTAAACCAAGCATTATCAAAGAAATATCATGAATAAAAAAAGTCAACTTAATTTCTAAAATATTATTAACAACAAATTTTAATGACAACTATTTTAACAAAATCTGGACTTAAAAATAAATTGAAAATTCAACCTCCAAGTCCGTTATTATAAATTTACAAAACATACCATTTGCAATAATGCTAAGTCTACTACCAAATGCTTACAACATTCTTACAACCCTCTCTCCTCCTGCTATGTGGGCCACACTCGGCCCTACCTCTCCCGCCAATAAATGACTGCCACATGACGTTCTTAGCACCCGGACAACCATCGAGTCCCACCTCTCCCCCTTCCTCCAATGGACAGTCGCCACGTGGCGGTATAAGAGGGTTGTAGTCATAACATGGTTCTACCATTTGCCACAAATCCAATCATAGAACTAGGACAGTTCAAGACATACTAAAAATGAGATTTTTTTTTTAACCACACTTAAAAAAAAAGTGTTTTGAGAGGCCTATTTTGATATTTCTAAAAATATAGAGAGGCCTAAATCTAAAAGTAGAAATTTCACATTAGTATATAAGAAGGTTAAAAATTTCGAGATCTTCTGATTTTTGGAACCATATGTGATTGTACAACTTGTACATGTTCAAAAACAGTCCTGCAGAGAACGACTAAGTTATCAAAACTAACATGATAAATTCTCAATATTTTTCGTATTATTCTCCTTAATAACTTATTATTATATCAGACTAAATAATAATAATCTCTACTATTATAACATGGCTTATAAACAGTTCAAAAATGAGTCGTCCAAGTTATATGTCTATCCTCAATTATTAATATATAAAAAATTAAAACAAATTTAACAACCACATATCTTATCTCCTCAAAAAATAAAAAAATAAAATATTTCTAACTATCTAAACATATAACAAATCCTAAAATGTATTCAATATTTAAATTATATTAAAAAAATTACACGATATTATCTAACTAAACACATATAAAAAATTTCAAAAAAATATATTTATAACAAATCCTAATTGCAATATATTCAAATCATATTTTAAATATTTTAATATAATTTAAATATTTATCTATTTTTTTCATAATATTATAAGAAAAAAATTATTTTTGGTAGGTGCAACTTACATGAACTTGAGTAGTAAGTTATAACCGCAAACAATTAAAAATGTAAATCTTAAATGAATTGTATGGAAATTGTCAATATATAAACAGGTTAACGGGTCAATCTGAAAAAGTATAATTAAGTCCATCCGATCCGATCCGACCCGACCCGACCCGACCTGATTGCCAACAGCAGTAGCTATCCAAAGATGTCTATTATCGTTGAGTTGGACATCGTTGGACCGTACGGGTTCGAGTGGGTCGAACTAAGAAGAATTGACCGCCAATCAATACCATTCCCGCCCTCTCTATCCGACCCTGTTTCCATGCTTGCCTGCCTGTGACCTAACATGCCACACCCGACACTCACTCTCTCTCTCTCTCACTCACAGGAGGAAACGAACAAAAGACCATACAAGTGGGAAACATAACCCACATGTGAGGTGTTAAGGAATAAAGACAAAATCCCACGTGGGACCCACCCCTACTCTTCACATGCATCCCACCCCCACCCCCCAAAAAAAAAGCAACCGTTGGTGTGAGTGTGAGCAACCCAAGTACAATGTCCGAAAACACCCTACCTATATATGTCTATATGTTGAGAAAAACTCCAAATATAAACTATTGTCTTTTAGATTTTATCTCATTTTCGTTTGAACGTTAAAAGAAGAATAATAATAAAGTTGGTAATTTAATCTCACATCGAATAGAAGATGAGATTATAAGATATGGATAATTAAAATTGGTTCAAATCTTACATAAAAAAAAAAAAAAGACATATGGACCAAATTTAATATCGTAACTCATGGACCAACTCCGGTTCGGATCATACAGCATTCCCAACAAGTGGTATCAGAGCCCAAGATTACGAGGCTGGTTTGAGCGGCTCTAATTGGTTCGAGACATATGGTGTTGAACGTTCATAGATTATACGGACTCTTCTCAAGATGGAGTAGGAGCATCAACTACACGAATTGGCTTTAAAGGTGGATCTGGAGAGTCCAATGTGGAGCCAGACGTTGTGGTTGGCACACAATGGTGGTGTGGATAAACGTGTCAGGTTTGGTTCTGTGGTCGAACGGATCGAGATGACAATATGTTGGATCTTCTGGATGCTCGGTTAGCGGGAACAAACAAAGGTAGCCGGAAGTGTGTTAAGGTTGTTCGGTTAGCGGGAACAAGCAAAGGTAGTCGGGGTGTGCTAAGGGTGCTCGGCTAGCGGAAACGAGCAAATGTAGCCGGGTGTGCTAAGGTTGTTTGGGTAGCAGAAACGAGGTAAGGTGGAGATTGTTGGATTGTATCTCGTTTCCGATTGAGTGCTTAAAAAAGGGGTGACAATGGAGTTGGTAATTTAGTCCCACATTGGGTAGGAGGTGGGATCATGAGGTGTAGATAATTGGGATTGGTTCAGGTCTTACATAAAATTCTCTTTTAAGTCATATGGGCCCAATCCAATATCGCACCTCATGGGCCAACTCCGGTTCGGTTCACACCACGTTCCCAATAGTCTATATATTTGAAAAGTTTAAGTTTCACCGCAAAAGTTCTTTCAAATATATCCTTAGCCATTTATACTAAATAAAATTATTTATTAAATTTATAAGAACAATTAGATAATTATGTATATAAAAAATAAATTATTGTCTTTTGTTCTTTCCAAGTACTCTTGTTTGATGGTTTTGTTCTGTCCATTGCTTAGTAAAATATTCCATGATTATAATTAAAACTGAGTGTAGTAAAGTATGTTTTAATTCCTTCATGCATGCATATAGCTAGTATATACTACTATATAATAGGAAAAGTTAGTCTTCACCATGAAAGTTTTTGTTCGAAAAATATTACTATCTATGTTTCCTGATTAAATCTTTTTATCAAGTTTAACATGGACAATTAGATAATTACATATATATAAAAAATTAAGCGGGATGATTGTTTGATCTTTTCGAATAGTATGAAATACGTGCAAATCACGTACATATATACTAGTATAATATAATGAGAAAATTCAGCTTCATCGTATTTTTTTTTCCAAATATATCATTGCACATGTTTACTAATTAAAATTATTGATTAAAGTTAATAGGAGTATTTAGGTAATTACAGAAGTTGACTTTTGGTCTTCCTAAATAGTTTTTCATGCATGTATAAAATAAAATAATAATATTAATACAATAACAAAATTAGAATAATTAATATTTTTTTTTATTTTTCCTAAATAGTCATAATAAAAATTATAAAAATTATAATAACTATATTTTAATATTTATAATAATAATATATAAAATATCTATAATGCACGTGTGTGTGTGTGTGTGTGTGTGTGTGTGTGTGTGTGTGTGTGTGTGTGTGTGTGTGTGTGTGTACATAGTAGTGTTTTTAGAACCAAGAGTGTAAAAAAATTATTTAGTTGGACATTAGGAGAGTGAGTGATTATTGATGCATGGAAAATCAACCAGAGTTTTGTTAGACCCTTGGCTACTATTCAGTGAGAATCGAACGTCTAGGCTGGTTGGGTGCATTTCGTTGCATAGAGAAGACCGACTTACTTAGTAAATAGCATAATTGAGAATCAACAAACAAAGAAACAGGGGCAAGTAGCCTGGACTAATATTATATGGATCACAGAGAAGGGGTGCGCTAATAAGAAAGATGTCGTTATGTTTGAACAAAGTGACTCTTAATCGGTTCGGTGCGACGTTGTGTGGCACAGAGAGGAGACGAGTGAAATATATATTCTTTTATTGTGCTTTTTTGGGATGGATATGGGGACATACGAAGAATCGGATAATGGTACGGCGAGGTTCTAAGGATGAGACGGAGACAATAATGAAAATGAGAACTATTTCTGTTAGGAAGCTCTGGATTATTATTATTATTTTTTTTCCTTTTGCACCAGTGGATTTTTATCTTTGGGGAAGCGAAAACGACTTACTTTTAAGGGACTATTGACATTAGCACTAAACAATGGCGGAACCAGAAATTCGAACTGGATAGACTAAAGTGGATTAGGTGTAGACTGACTTATATAAAAAAATATATATTAAAAAGAAAAAAATTTGGTGTGGCCTGGAGCCCTTCCCAGTACATATTGTTCGCCATTAAATACGAAAATTGGAAAGAACTTGATTCAATTGAATAAACTAAAGGAAGTACAAAGAAAAGTCCTAGAAGACAATCTAACTACAAAATTATTTTCTGGGTGGTGACAATGGAGGGTTAGGAGTGTAGCAACTCTCTCTACTCCGTGGACGATCCGATGCAGAAACTCTTCTCTCTTTCTTGAGTGTAGATTGTTAGAGTTGCTTTGGCTTTACTTTGGAAGCAATCCATGTGATTCAATAAGTAACTCCTTTTTTTTAGTCCCACATGGAAAAGTAGAAGTCATTCTCCTTTCTATATATTGTTTTACACCTCTTAGTGGGTAAGTAAATTTTGTGGGGGATGGGCTAGATCTCATCCAACCCGCGAGCGGGTGTACGTTTTTACGCGTTTATTAGTCGCTCACTTAGCACGCTTGCACGCCGCAAAACTGTCATGGATCTTCAAAAAGAAATTAAGACCTGATGGGTCTATTGAGAAATTCAAAACCATGTTAGTGGCTAAAGGGTTCAAACAAAGAGAAGGGGTAGACTTTTTTGACACTTACTCTCCTGTTACTAGAATTGCTACAATTAAAATGTTAATAGCTATTGCATCTATTCATAAACTATTTATTCATCAAATGGATGTAAAAACTACATTTTTGAATGGATATTTACGGGAAGAGATCTATATGGAACAACTTGAAGGGTTTGTTGTTCCAGGACAAGAACGCAAGGTATGCAAATTAATTAAATTTTTTTATGGGCTGAAACAAGCACCAAAGCAATGGTATGATAAATTTGATAAGGTAATTCTATCATATGGTTTTGCTATTAATAATTCTGATAAATGTGTATATAGCAAAACTCTTGGTAGCTCTTGTGTAATATTATGCCTGTATGTTGATGACATTCTTAATTTTGGTACTGACATAGATATTATTTATGATATCAAATCATTCATGTCTCAAAATTTTGATATGAAAGATTTATGAACTGCTGATGTAATTTTAGGACTTAAATTAAGTCGCACTTCTGAGGAAATTGGTATCTCCCAATCTCACTATATAGAAAAGGTTCTAAAAAGATTTAATTATTTTGATTCTAAACCTGTAAGCACTCCATATAATGCAAGTATCAGGTTGAAGAAGAATAAAGGAGACAGTGTGGCTCAGTTGAAGTATTCTCAGCAAATCGGATGCCTGAACTATATTGCTAATCGTACCAGACCTGATATTTTCTACACAGTAGGAAAGCTTAGTCAGTACACTAGCAATCCGAATAGTTCACATTGGACTGCCTTAGAACGGGTAATGAGATACCTAAAGGGCACGATATCCCATGGATTATTCTATGGAGGATACCCATCTGTATTAGAAGGGTATACTGATGCAAACTGGATCTCCGATATATATGAGACCAAAGCCACAAGTGGATATGTATTCACACTGGGTGGAGCTGCTGTTGCGTGGAACTCTACCAGGCAGACCTGTATTTCTATATCTACTATGAAAGCAGAATTTATAGCTCTTGACCTCACTAGTGAGGATGCAGACTGGCTTAGGAATCTGGTAACAGATATTCCTCTGTGGAGCAAACCAGTTAATGCTATCCATGTACACTGTGACAGCCAAGGTGCAATAACAAAGGCTCAAAGGACAAGTTATAATGGAAAATCCAGACATATACGTCTGAGGTACAATCGGGTGAAGCAATTACGATCCAGTGGAGTAATTGCAATTGACTTCGTCAGATCAAAGAACAATCTAGTAGATCCTCTAACTAAAGGGGTGTTGGAGACGGCAAGAGGAATGGGGTTAAAGCCCATAAATTGAGTCACATCAAAAGCAACCCGACCTTCGATTGGAAGCACCAAGAAAAGGTTCAATGGGTAACAACAAAATTGATGTATGACTGAAAACACTATATGATAGTAATTGTAGCCATTCCTCTACTGTATAGTGTTGATCTACAATAAATAAAAGGGTGATTGTAAAATCTTAACGAATCTGTGGCTTGTAAAGCAGGGTATTTAAATTGCATAATACCTAATCCGATTTGAGGGGGTTCCACAGGTTATTTCAGGAGCAGTTCTTCCCGACGTTAATCCGATTTGAGCTTCCGGAGAAGTTCACTCACTTCAGTCAGAGCAGCATATCGGTAAGTAAGTATGATGCAGAGTTTAGCAGACTTAGTTAGTTCGCCCCTTCGCTAGTCGAGGATGAGTCAGATAAGGCTAGGATATTCCACAAGGGCCTCAACTACGAGCTCCGACAGTTCACGGACAATGCGGCCCACATAACTAGAGCAGACGTCTTGTAGGCACCAAAGGTTCAGGAGGCTATTAGGCTTGAGAGGGCACCCGAGAGGCATGTTGGCGCTTCAGCCCTAGTCCATATAGTAGTCTTGAGCGGGCCGATTAGGCGCCTAGTGATCCAACAGCACCAGCAACAATAGAGGAGCGCACCGTACCAGCAGAGGGAGCTTCCGACTTGTCACTACTTTGGCAAAAAAGGGCACGTCCAGAAAGATTGCAAGAGAAAGTTAGGACAATGTTTGATTTGCGTGTCATCCCAGCATCAGGCCCAAGGGTGCCCACAATATCGTGATAGAGCACAACAGATAGTCCAGAGGCCAGTTCTATCAGGCCTAGGTATGTCCATAGTATTGCTTGCCAATTTGTTGCTTATTATATATTTGTTTTAATTTTAAGGACGAAATTCTTATAAGTTGGGTAGGTTGTAAACCCCCTGACCCGAATCTAAGATTAGAATTTATTTAGGATTATTTTAAATTAGTAATGGAGTTATTGTTTACCTTATTTAATTTAATTTACTTGGTGCACCTTGTCGTTGCTTCGATATTTAGAGCGTTACTCTAAATTTTGCCTTCAAACAAATTTTATACCCTTGACTTAGGCGTGCTAGTCTACCATTTTGACCTTTGTTTCACTCATAAATACCTACTCTTGTGCTTTATTTTAATTACACAATATTCGTCAAACAATATCTAATTTTAAACCTAAACTTTGTATCTATGTTCGTTCCAATCAAAATTGGAGACACAACCTTGACCCATTTTTTGCAACCCAATATATGAAGATAATCTATTCTTAGTCTACTATATCTATGATACTTGTGTCACCACTAATTAAGAACTGATGCACTTTCAATTAATTAAAGAACATTTATGACACAATTTAAATTTATTTTGGGGCAACCGACTCAACCTAACCCAAAACTAGACCAAACACCAACCTAAACCCATACTCAAACCCTCATGGCTCATACAAAATATCACACACTAATTATTTCCACTACAATACACCAAACATGGATTCTACCCTCACCCAATCCAAAATTCCTCTTTTTGTGCAAATCCTAAACTATTAGGGACTCATGTGCAAATAACTAGCTAGGTGTCCTCCTATTGGTTGGAATAAATGAGAAGACCCATTATTGGGAGCATGACCGGTCACACACTCTTCCCTCCTCTTTTTGCATAGTATAATTCAACACATGCCTACAATCCATCATAACCCTTCATTCAAACTTCAATCTATTACCACCACCCATTTTCTTCATGATAAACTATACTCTCCTAGGAAACCTAGCCGATCATAATCCCAATAACCCTTCCTCCTTCATTAAATACTATACTCTCTCTCCTTCATGTATTGCTCTCTCTCTCTCTCTCCCCCCCCTCAACATTCGGCCACTCCCTCTCTCTATTAAAACCGAAAACACCACCACCATCACCATCCTCTCCATCCCGACCTTATCACCTCTTCTCTCTCCTTCAAACCGATATCACCACCTCACCATCACCACCACCCTCACGACCACCTCCACCACCACCCTCACGACCATCCCCTCCTCTACCTTGATGTTGTTGCTACTGCTAGGACTGCTGCTGTGTTTGCTGCTATAGCTGCTGCTGCTGCTCTTGCTACTACCGCAGTGGCACTTCCCTCCATCTAGACCACCTCCGGCCACCCCTAGCCGACACCCTCCCTCCAAGCTCATCTCTTTCATTAACTTAAACTAGTTAAGCTTCTCTTCCTCTTCTTCATCTAGTTCTTCCTCTTCTTGTTATATATATATATATATATATATATATATATATATATGAACTTGTTATTCATCTTAATATATATGCATGATCCTCTTGTTCCCCTCTTCATATATGTATGATCTTTATATGGAGGTATTTAAAAGTCCAATCTCCACATAAAATCCAAAAGAATAATACATGCCAGAAGTCTACTAAAAAAATCAAATACAACTTATAAAGAAAACTCTAAGTCTCTCTAGCTTGTGGTACTATCTCAAGAGGCTCTACTGGTACTGGTTCAGTTGCCTTACCATCCTGTGGTCCGTAACACCTAGGACACCAGTCCTCCAATGAATCATCTGAAAAAAAAATCCAGTCAGGATTGGAGCGAAGTAAAACCCAATAGCAGTTCCAATAATTAACAAAAACTATGAAACATCAATATCAATAAAAATAAATGATAAAAATAAGTGAACTAGCATATATCACGAGAAAGAGCATCATGGTAAATAATGGCAAGAGATGAGCATAATATGGTGAAGAATACTGATGTAAAGAACTGGAATAAAAGAAACAATAATAATAAATATGCCTTGAAATATTAGCAAAATATATGATCGGCTTGGGCCTAACACGGGCTATATATAAAAGGTGAGCTAACGTGACCACACGTGAGTTGTATGATCTGCTAGCTATCACGAGATACACTATATCACGAGCTATAAGGAATTATTACATATTTACTAATATTCTCCAA